>OY365815.1:12548213-13148213 GCA_959347315.1 Bimastos eiseni
TCTCTGTTTTTTTTCTCTCTCTCTCTCTCTCTCGGGTCACTTGCCACTTCTTTATATCATCGATTCTGTTCAATGCTATTTTTTCTGCCGTGTTTTTTGCTCACATAGAGCCTATCAAACACTTCATCATCATTATACCGTAGATTTATGGTCAACGCTCAATACGCCGGTAGGTATGTTGCTGGGGGTCCTTGTCAATGCTACACTGAAGCATCCCCTCGACATCTGTCGTAGTATTAATTCTTCAACGCGTGGTGTAGACGGCGGAATGTCTTGGATGAGAGCAATGTCTTGGTGGATACTATCACAGCTTCTGAGATGAAACTAGGAACGATTGGACCATTGAGAATTCGCGTTATTTTTCCATGTGGCTCTAACACAGATCAAGCGTCTTGAGTCGCTTTTGAACCTTGTTAAGCTATGGCCGTATGGCATGCGACTTTAGGCCAAGTTATGTTATAGCGTCATGTGCTGTCTTGTCACGTCGTGTTACGCCGTGTCATGAGCTCCCATTTTTTGCACAGAGTAGTAATCGAAAAATATTAAATTGTTTGGTTCTGAATATTAGGCAGATTTGATATGCATTGCAACTGTTCAGCCAAAAATCAAATCAACTCATAATTTGAGCGTTTATTTTATTGTACACCTAATCTTCGATGTCGATTGTCGCCATTATATGGCATAGATGTCAAAGTCCAGCCCGACAGCAATGTGTTCAGTCCCGCAGAGCAATTTTCATAAAGACAGCAGCGTTCTAGTCGATTACCAATCGTTGATTCAATGATTTTGTTGACGTCAGTGCAGGCGCTGAATGACTTAGTTACGGAACTATAATATAGGCCTATAGGCCGCAAAAAAGACAATATCATGGTTGCAATTCGGTCATGATCAATGCGGTCGTTGTCTTATCAATTTCTCTTATTTTTAACATGAGATATTTATGGATTTAGACACAAAATTTCAGAGTGTGTGCAAAATCCTGGCAATCATAGCAAATGCAAAATTTGAGTGATCTCTGAAGAGGGAGGACCCTTCGGCCATGCTGCTTATTTAAACAAAGCAGCATGGCCAAAGAACTCTCTGTAGAGGTTGCAAATTCCTTAAATTGTAAGGCCACAGTGTCTTGCATTATCGAAAATGGCCAAAAATGTACCTAATGTTCTTTCATTTTCCTGCTCTGATACAAGAAACGTAAACTTTAGGACCTATGTCATCAATGTGACATGAAGCACTAACAACAGTTGCAATATTGTTTTGCAAATGCAATGGCAATTGTTTAAGGCATTTCAAATCATCCTTAATCATGCACGTTTCACTTAATAAAAACCATGAGCGAGACACAGGATTCCAATAATGAATTAAATAGCCCACGTAAGTTTCATCAGCAGAAAATTGCCTTTAATCGAGTCGACCTGTTTTCGAAATACAAATACAGCATTAAAAGAAACGGAAGTATACTAAAATAAACTATGATTATGCTTCACTCAATAGACTGGTTTCATACTCTCAGCCGTGAAACATCAGTAAGTAAGTAATTCAGAAACTTTAAAGGTCACTGGACACTAGATCATTGATTCTTCAGGAAATGACCAATGAGGCCCCCATCATACTTTAGACTGCTTATTGATGGAGTTAGGACTGGAAGTAGGGGGCTTCAACCGCCCTAACCCCGATACTAAAACACTGATTACATTGTACCATTCCAGCGCACGTAAAGCATTCCAGTTAGCTTCTTCCAGCGTGCATGGAGGTCAGAAGCTTCTTATATACGACGTAATGCGTTTCTTAAAAGGCGCTATGGAAATAGATGCCAGAATACGTACAGTCGTACATGCAAGTATCCTTTGGCGTCCCAGACTGGCGCTATATAATCAAGTCGTCTCAAGCTGGCTCTAGATCGATCGTATAGTCCGACAGAACTGGAAATCGATAAGCGCGCCAATTCAGCCGGAATTATTTAGCTCAAAGAGATATTTCGATCAAAATGCCATCGAATAAGCCGTCCATCCTGCAGCCGTAGACGACTTATAGTAGTATATTATTATGCTTAAGCTTTAAGCTTTGATCCCGAAATCGATATCGCATGAATTTATATGATCAACGACAGAAGTTGTACGCTTACGTCAATTACTCAGATTCAGTTTTATTTCTGAATGAGATTCCGTTCTGCTTTTGCTAAAAGACCAAATCCAGTTTATTTTTAATAAATAGTATTCTAAGACCAAGATGCTACGTATTTTGTTATTTTGAACTTTATCCGTTCATAAAAACAAAATCTACTTCGATTTTTAAATAACTACAGTCCAAACCGTTCTGTTATTTCGAACTAAATCCAGTTTTATTTTAGAAACATATTTCCTAAGGCGATAACCTGCACACAAACAATTTTTAGATATTTTACGCAGGATTGACGTTGCGTAGTAAAAACCTGTCTTGTTCATAGTGTTGCCCTGAGGTGGCTGTACTTTCTAGCTGCTCAAGTACGCCGTGGGCAGCCTGGTAAAATATAATCTAACGACCCAGCAATATCCTGTTTTATTCATACTTTTAGTTATACGTCTCACATTCAGCTCATCTGCTCATCATGTTTCTCCGAGGAGTTTCTAAAAGTAGCGCCAGGCAAATTTACGATTACGATGTACGTACGTATAACCATAACCATAACCACTACTATGTGTTTTTTTATTGAACTCAACATAACAATTAATGACAGATACTTTTTTAAATATTAGACGATTTACATGAGTTTAGAACAGTAAGGAAATAGCAAAAACCCTAAAGAGACCATATAGGCCCCGTTGGCAGGGCTACCCTTACTAGATAATCATAACAGCAGGTTACAAGAATGCATTGATCACTTGGAGCACAATATCTTAACTAGTTAACTAAACCATTATGACAAAACAGAAAGAACAGAAAAAACAGAAGCAAATGTGTACACAAGTTACTCAGGCGAATCTGATAGCAGGCAATCTTTCAGTTTCAGTTTAAAGGGATGGTAACTCCTAGAACCACGTGTGTCAATAGGGATTTGATTCCAAGCATTAGAGCCAGCACATTTTATGAAAATTTCCTAGTATTAGTCCGACTCTAAACAGGTCTATAATTTTTTGAGTATCGTTGAATAATGAGGATCGTATGTATGTGTGTATGTACGTATGTATGTATGTGTGTATATGGGTTTATGATTGTGGCATGTATGCATGGACGCTTGTATGTGCGTGTGCCTATGCATTTAGACTCTTATAGAGCGTGTTTGTGGACCCTTCAAATAGTCTGGTGTCCGAATTCACAGTGGTCTCTCTCGGCATTTAAATAGCTATTTCTGTTTCCGGTATTGTTTTCAAGAGTCAGTGGATGACCCAACTCAGCTTTCATTGCTCATTATTATTCACGTATCCTGTCCACAGTCAGCTTGTGTAATTAATATGCATTATGCACAGGCAAATCTGTATTGTATCTCTTTGTCTATATTCAGCTCCATCTCACGTGATCGCAATTCTGGCCAGGTATTCTATTCTCTATTCTGTTCTGTTTATCGATATATAAGGCGTCTATTACCAAATCGGAGGAACTCCCAACGCGAAGTACTCTTAGGAAATAGCGACGTCTTAAGAGAGCGGGCAGGAACAGTCGTACTAACAGATATGATTTCAGCACCAATCGTAAGAGGGAATGTAATTTCATAGCAAAGGGTAACAGAGGAACAGGCAAGATGCTGAACTATGGTAGTTGGATACGGAGTTACTGACAGGTTATGACGGGCTAAAGAGCGCGGAGGATGTCCAGAGGTAGCTGAGATAAGAGGTAACTGCATGATATGACCACAGAGATAGCGTGGAGCTTGACCTAACAACGCTTTGTAGGTGTAAGACAGACGGTTTTTAACTGAATCCGAGCATTTTGGGTAAGACCGTAAGACAATGAAGAGTGTCATCCATAAAAGTCGTTATCTAGGAGAAACGAGGAATGCGGGCAATCAAACGTGAGGCTGCGTTAGGCCTAAGTACAGATTGGAGTGCAGCGAGGCGGAGTAACAGCGCAAGACATAAGAAAAAAGCAAACCTAAGGCGATAACCAAGAAGACCAGCGAATAAGACGGAGACAAGTCAGACGACCCACTGGCGTGTTTGCTGGACGAGGGCACACATGATTTATTTCATCCAT
The DNA here is from genome assembly GCA_959347315.1 of Bimastos eiseni. Taxonomy (NCBI): domain Eukaryota; kingdom Metazoa; phylum Annelida; class Clitellata; order Crassiclitellata; family Lumbricidae; genus Bimastos; species Bimastos eiseni. Next base: position 12,552,381 of record OY365815.1, read on the forward strand.
TTATTAGGAGGATTTATATAGCGTCCCTTCAGGAACAACCACTCACGAGCGCTTCCGACCCAACACCGACTATGAGGACGTGAATCAATAATTTACGCTTTGGTTAACCAGGCCTTACCTCACCTACACTTCAGGTGGTGAATAAAAATGTCGATATTGACCACTCTGGCGTATACTTCGCCTCACTGGTGGGGCTTTGCTCTGTCACAAGATAGAAAAAAACAGAACCTTTCTTACGAAGGATAGAGCGACGTGACTGCCTTTCATTGTACGTCCCGGGAGCCCAGCAGTTGGCGGAGGTTGTTAGGGCCATAATGAAAAATCCACACCTTATGCAACATGACCGACTGTGTGAAAAGCGACTAATAAAGTACTTCATTTGCTCAAGAGCCGTGACTAAAATTCTACCTCTTCAAGATGACAATAATTTCTTATCTAGGCTTTTATGATGAGACATGTGTTAGTCTTATAAGTTCCCTTGTGCTCCCCGATTATCATTATTATCGAAACGGTACAACCAAAGCAAGCTTATAATTGCCTATGCAAATTCAATTGCAGCTGTGCCAGCGGATTCACCATTGTTTTGAGAATACAGCGAATCTATATCGTATTGGAAATTATGTCAAATAAAAATGCATATGCTTTAATAGAAAATATTGAAATTTCCTAAGCAATTCAGAAATGTCAACTGAATAGCCAGCTATTTCTCAGTCTCTCAAAACTGTAGCTGAACATTGTGTATTAGAATGATATGGCGTGAACCAATGCAGCAGTAACCCCGCTGACCTTTCATCACTCACTGCTCTACATGTATATAGTTCTTGGAAGAACGTCACGTCATTCAGTGTTTCAACGACATCGATTGACTCCCAGAATTTAATTGTGGCACTAATGGCTGTCTCAATTCTGGCTTACAAAGCTTTTGACGTCGACCTTAGGCTATCTGTCCATCAATCAAACAGAGATCTGCTTCATTAGAAACATTCATAGCGCTTATTAGTCACATATATATATATTACAAACTGTGGTATTAGAATTCATGTAAGTGATATATACTCTGCGCTTAGAAAAACTGCAACAAATTTTGACAGAATGATTCTTTGATGCACAGAACCAGTTCTCTTGAGTTGTTCTTCAAATGATCTGTACAGAACTCATATAAACACATACACTGATAACACATATGCATAGGTCCCATGCGTATAAGCACAAATGCATACACAGGTATACATACAAGCAAGCATATATACAATTATACATACACATATAAACACATACACTGATAACACATATACATAGGTCCCATGCGTATAAACACAAATGCATACACAGGTATACATACAACCAAGCATATATACAATTATACATACACATATACACACATACATACTTACATAGTTTTACATACATACACAAAATACTGATTCACTTCTCCCGCCGCTTAGGCTACTTCCTTCCTACATGAAGCCGAAACTGCATGACCGAATAATCCCTAGGGCGGACAATCTTACGAGGAAAACGTTTTTGACAAGAATGACTTCTGTCATTTAACTGTCTTGTTAGCTAAAGCGCGGTACTACAGTTGGTCGCAATAAAGAATGTATATTACATGTATTACATTACAATGTAGGCTACACACGACCAGATTGAGTGAGAAAAGAGATCGTAATCTCCAACTCCTAAAGCGCTACTCGATAGACAAGAGCAGAGCTCTTGTCTATCGAGCTTATAAGAGCTTATAAGCACGAGCGCTGAGAATGGAATGATCGATTGAGCTGTAATATAATAGAACTTAATTCAGAGCTCGAATAGGAACTGAAATATAGGAATGATATTGAGAATGGGAATAGATTAATAGCTTAAATCAAATCCCTAAACTGAACGAGTACCGAAATTGGAAATTATTGTTAGAACTGAAATGAAGTGTGAAAAATTTGAAACTTCTTGAAATTTGATATAGCCCTTCTTCCAACATCTTTTGCTCAGAAGTGCGCACACGCCTTCAACGGCGCGATTGAAGTTGTACTGCAGAGCAATTGTCCGCGAAGGACTTGCTCAAGGTCTCTACACAGTGACTGACGCCTTGGACGACGGTCGAACCCGCTCACTCAGCGCACACTGAGTGTTACAGGCCGACCTCTCTAACCAATCAGCCACTGTGCCACACAATATCACTGGTGCCATCCATGATGACTGTGGCACAGGCGTTGGGATTATATGACCTGTCATAGGGTGTCCATGGATAGGCCTGCAGTGTCCTACACTGCATATTTTGCTGTGTGCAATCGGTCAAGAAAATCGGCCAACAATGAGCGAACGTTTGGCGAATAATTCAATCTTGGTGCAAAGTGAGGCGGATTGGCTTATGGAAGAAGCGATCAACCGTTGACGACTTGAGTATTTGCTTTTACGGTGTCACAAAATAATGTCGTCGTTATACGTAACACCATTGAACCATTGTAACGACATGGCTTTGTTACGCCATCGTAGAAATCGTCGTTGGTTTCATTGCTATTATTATTGTTCATAAAATGTTCACTGAAATCTGGCAATCTCACTCATGCAAATATGGTCATGCCTCCTCCTCTTCCTCCTCCTCCTCCTCCTCCTCTTTGACTTTAAGGTAACCCTTGACCTCTCTTTATCCATTACCCTTGCATCGTCAACTTTATCGCTGCTACAATTTTAGTTATCGTCCATCGTGCAAGTCTGGCAGTCTGTGTAACAGCATGATCTGTGCATTTGAACTTTGAACCGTACCTGGTCATACAGGGTGATCATAAACTTTGTTACCTACTAATGCCTATGACAAGTTTATTCTCACGACTTAGTGGTTCCAGGGCGTTTAAGATAAGCGGGATTACAAATACATTTTACATTGGCCGAATTTTCTGTCTTATTACCATAGCTATATATTAAACTTCTTTATTGACCTATCTCTGAACATTCATGCTATCTGTCAGCTGTCGACGGGAATGCGTTGGTTGGTTCCACGCTTATGCGTGGACCCACCACTGGTGACTCTTTTCACCCTACTGTGCATAGCTTTGCTAACAGATGTAGTTTACTCGTTCACTATGACTTTTACCATCAGTTATTCAGCGCAGATGATGTTTTTAGTCAGATTTGAGTAAAACAGACTAGACAAGAGTTTTATGAATTACACACTCTTTCGAACTCTGACAGCATGTAACACGCACAGACACACGTACGCATCTGTATACAAACTCACCTACACACAGGCGCACCAACGCACACTCCCACGTATATAATGTAAGAGAGAGAGAGAGAGATAACTGTGACCTTTTTGCAATTCAATTGAGAAAATTGCGCTTCTAAAGTGCACAAAAAAGAGAATTGAAATGTCACGGTCTTTTCTTTATTCCTTTCTTTTTCGACTCTTCGTCGAAGCAGTAAATTAAACACGCAGTCTCTCACTCGCCAATGACAATTAGGACGACGTCACGACGTCATCGAATGCATGATAAGCAACAATTTATGTAGCGCCTGTCTGATGTCTCGCCGCAAACACGGCAACAATCGGCGGAAAAGAGAGGCGCAGTGGACGTCGTCATTCATGTAGCGCCTTTTTCACGGTGACGCTTTTCACTTCTTACGACGGGCTTCGTTCGTCTGGCGGTCCACGCTGGAAGAACGATAAACAAGAAGAAAGCGAAGCGGAAGTTTACACTCGAGCGACTTTCTTTATGGGAACGGGAAAGGCCGAGGACAGGCAGATGGACGGAAAGACCGATTGGGGACGACAGACAGACGGACGGACGGACAGCCTAACTCCGGTGGGGAGGGAGGACGAGGGGGTGGTCGGCTGGGATCGAGAGAGGACTTTGATTTTTGAATCAAGCGTCGTGCGGTAATAGATTTCATAAATCAGTCGACCACGATCGGTCATCTCGTCGTTCATTCACTCCGACTCAACGAACCGCTTATCATCGCTGTCTGTCTGTCTGTCTCTATGTCTGGTTGGGTGGCCTCGTCTCTGTCTGCGGCTCTGTCCTTCTCTGTATCCGCCCGTCTCTGCTGTCTCTTGCGCCCGACCGAATACAAAGAGCGGACGGACTCAAAATCCATACTTCCGTTTATGGAAGAGCGGATGGGCGGAAGCACGGATAGATGGAAGGATGGATGGATGGATGGATGGGTGGACATAGTGATGGACGGATGGACAGAGGGATGAATCTTTAACGGACTTCTGTGTATGTATGCATGTATGTATGTATGTATGCATGAATGGATGGTGGATGGATGGACGGACGAACGGACGGATAGATTAATGGAAGGACGAATAGATGGATGGATGGATGGATAGATGGATGAATACTTACTTATTTGCAAAATTGAAGTTAATGGCATTAAACGTTATCTGTTTAACGCACAATTATAGCCATTGGAATTAATATTCTACCCTGTCAGACATCTGCAGCAGAGACATAAAGAGATGAAATGCGCGATTGAGACATTTCCGGGTTAAAGGAAAGCACGACAGGATGTAGCCAAACGAATATGTGGCTAAATGGTTAAATGACTTAATGGCTGACTGGACGGCCAAATTGCCTAATATATATACATATATATATTATATACATGGCTAGATGGATGAATGGCTGATTGGATTAATAGCTAAAATGACTGAGTGGTAATTTGCTTAAATGGTTCAATGGCTGAACGAATTTGTGGCTAGGTTGAGTGTTTCTGTGATCGCTTACAATTCGTGTTGCCGAATCGAGCTCGGTAGTTGTCGCTCTACCCTTTCGGCGCAGACTGGCTCAGAGACTCTGAACATCTATACTATTTTGTCAGGTTTTTGACGGGAATCCGTTGGTTTTTTTCCAAGCTTGCGCGTGGACCAGCCTTTGATGACTCTTTTAGCTTATTGTGCAATGTTTTGCTAATTATTCTAACAGTCGTTGAAATGACGAATGGCATCAAGATGGCTAGCGCAGTGTGCGCCTCTGAGTTGATTTTTTAAGAGGCGCTATATCAAAATCATTTAATCGTTCATTCAAAGTGAACGTCTTTGCATTGGGATTCGGCAATGACGTTAGAATCTGTTTACCGTGCATGATGTTGTACGAAGGGTTAGCGCTACTTTGACGCCATAACCTTTCTTGTGATTATGTAACAAACTGAGATTAACAATGTTCTTAAGGTTATGATGAAGGTTCGGGTAGGATCCGGAGAAATATCCCCCCAAAACGTAGTCTTCTTATGTACCCATAATACCCTAAAGACTGTGCTGTTGGACCGGGTTTCAGCTGGGAGCGCTCCTGAGTAGGCGGTCTAGAAGGTGATAATAATAATAATAATAATATTAAAAATAGATTCACTGGGCTTTCAAGGCACACGAACTGGTTCCTCCGGTCTGATTTATTTAGAGGTAGGCCCCAGCTGCCCTCTGGATAAGACCCTCGATTGGTATACAATAACGGCCTAGTACTTCTATTTCTACTTGCTATCAGAGCGAGAAAATTGATGAGCAATTCGAAAGGTTCACACTGAGAGTTAGAGACAAAGGCAATCACGCTCTGCAACTTCGATTTTCTTCACAACAATAATTGATGTAGACGAAGCATAAATGTCCACACAGGCTTACTGCTCCTTGAACTGTCTTTCTAAACTCCAATTGAGGAGCTAGAACAACGTCCATTCTCTGCTTGTTATGGCTCCTTCGATGACAGATTTATGTATGGAAAAATGGCACAATTTGTCAATTCTATGGTTCTTTGTCTTCTCTCGACCGACTTATATTCTCAATGATGCGTTTCTCTTCCCGTCTGTTCCTTATAAATCGTCGTCAAGGTCGCTTACTAGCGCCGCTCGTTATTTTGCTTCAGTCCGTTGATGAACTTCTGCCAGCTACAGGTAACAAATCTGATCCAATCTGATCTGATCGGAATCGATGTAATCTAAGCTGTGCAAGCTAATCAATGCTATTGACGTCTGCAGTAAAATCCAAACTGATCCAATGACTTCTATAGCGCCGTTATCGTAAAGTCAAAGACGTCTGTCGACGATCGCTTATAATATAGAGTGGATTCACAATCACAGACATTTATCTATTTATTGAAGAAGAAGATAGATAAGAGATAGATAAGAGAAACCAAAGACCATGATGGATGGATGGATGGACGGATGGACGGACGGACGGACGGACGGACGGACGGACGGACGGACGGACGGATGGATGGATGGATGGATTGATGGATGGATGGATGGAAGGATTGATGGATGGATTGATGGATGGATGAATGGATTGATTGATGGATGGATTGATGGATGGATGAATGGATTGATTGATGGATGGATGGATAGATGGAGACCAGAGACAGATGGATGGGTGGATGGACGGATGGATGGATGGATAAATAGATAGATGGACAGATGGATGGATGAAGACCAGGCTTTTATGTGGAAACCTTGCAGGCAACGGTGAGGAAACCAGACTATAGTTGAGAAACCATGCTATGGTGAAAAAGTCAGATTTATTTACTTTATTTATTACCGAAATTTGATACCGTCCTTCTTCCAACATTTTTTGCCCAGAAGTGCATAGACACGCCTCGACGGCGCAATTGCAGTTGTACTGCAGAGCAATGGTGCGCGAAGGACTTGCTCAAGGTCCCTACAGAGTGACTCCCCGGACGAGGGTCAAACCCGCTCACTCAGCGCACACTGAGTGTTACGGGCCGACAGCTCTCACCGATCAGCCACTGTGCCGCACAATAAGATAGATAAGAGAAAGATGACGGTGGAGTTCGATTTACGCTACCAACTAAGGTTGACTGGTCCTTCTTTTGCTGGCGTCGGCCCTGGTTAAATTATGTGTATAACGTAATGGGCGCCTTGCATGGCTTGTCATCATTCATTCATTCTGTTCTTATAACCATTCTGCGGTTTGTCAGTTAAATTAAACTAAAATGATTATTGCTATTATTGTGGTGGAGAAGTGGTCAAGAAACGAGTCTTAGCTTTAGATCTGAATCTGGTTAAAAAAAATTACATAAACGAATTTAATTGAACGAAAAATTCAAAAGATTCGGACCAGTGACCGACAGTCCAACACTGTTCTTGTGTGGGGGGGGGGGGGCACATCGAGAGGCGTAGCAGCCACTGATCTGGTGCAGAATTCATTTCTATGAGGGATGAGCATGGAACAGATGTTACTCAGTTGGCTCTGATGTTGTACATCATGAACTCGAGGGTAGATTTTAATATGAAATCTTTGCTCAAATACCAATCAGTACAATGCATGTAAGGTGTGGGTATCCGTTCATGTGCTAATAATTAATGGTCTGAGCTGCGAAAATAATTTCAAGCCCTTTGTAGTTTATACAAGTTCCCTCAATGAAACCAATACGACAACGTTGCCGTGATACACTCCCTTCAAGTGAAACCATAATCGTTCTCACTTGACATGATATTATCATGTCATTGGTAAATGTCGGCTGCTTTTCTTTGATAACATACGAGGTTAATTAAATCCATGTGTGGCAGCTTTGCTAACTATAATGCACGGATACGTTCTTAGAAATGGTGTGTGTCAACTGCCTAACATAAATTGGCTGAAATTCCGCAAGCATAAACTATCTGATGCTAGAGAGCATTTATTGCCGCCTGCCAACGAGGATTTTCTGCTGCAGCCATATTACTGTGTGATTACAGTAACGGCGAGTAACCATGATGACGTTTCTTCATAACCAAAGTATTTTCTGAGGTTTCAATGCATTTCATTTCAAGAATGCTACGAAATAATTTTGTATACGCGACTGTTAAGTTGCAATGCAAGATTCTTTTACCGTCAAGTCCATAACTTCATTCTAGTACTAAAGTTGAAAGCTAGTAAATGCCCTATATATAGGTCTACCCTCATCAGTGTGTTTCTGTATCAGAACAACACTGTGTAGGCGAACTGTGTTGGTGAATTGCAATGTGGTATAATGCCGTAAACTACACTATACAGTGCACATACTGTTTTCGTTGCATTGTGTCTTATTATGACCGTTGCCTATAAAAAACATTCATGTGTTTTAATTTATGTAAATATGCATTTTGAGCAATTAATTTAGAGCATTTTAGGTATCACGCAAAGCCTCATTTCACAGATATTTATTCCTTAGCTTCCAATTCATTTTTATGCTTTTAACGACATAGATAATAGTGTCACGGTGTCATGTTGGTAACGTGCATACCTTTATATCTTATACTTCACTTCGCTCAATGCATTATGCGACACTAAAATTCAATGAAATACAACTATGCGCTAAAGAATAAATATCTGTGAAATGAGGCTTTCTTCTAAGCGTACGTTGCTGAACCTTGGAGACGTGATCTTTCGGAGAAGGTCCTTTCAGATGACAAGGTGATGGTGTGGTGTTTAGGAGGCGGAACGTGTCTTATTTGCCATATCAGGTCAAGACGAACTTCGCAGTGTTAACAACAATGTCGGTTAGAAGACAGCACGGTGTGCATGAACCAAACTCAAATCATATCAAATCCTCTCTCTGTCTCTGTTTGTATCTCTTGAAGTGTCTTCTTCTCGAGACACATACAAAGATAAAGACAGAGACAGACATTGATACAATATGGATTGAGTTTCTATACAAAAATTTCACTCAGAAAACTGAGCGACTCTTTTTTAAAGAACCACCACAAAGGAAACAATGTCTGTAGTGTTCTTCAGGTGTCATATTTTTGTCTGTCGCTATGAAAATCTTTCGAGTTAGTTAAATGAGTTAATCAGTTACAGACCTGGTAACTGAAACAATAGAATGTTAACGGAACCCTGCGCCCCAAGTGTAACTTTAGACCCTGGGTAGTTGTGGAAAGGGAGCATAAACACAAATTCAGACTATGAAAGAGTCCCTCTGGGGCCATGGGCGTTAATCCTTCCCTAAGTGATGGAGGCAAACCCCCCGGTCCCAAGTGTCAGAAAGGAAGGATATCTCCTCCTAAGACTCAAATAATCTCACCCAACCTGAAATTGGAGGCATTTGCCTCTGGACCCCCTATTTAGACGTCTCTGCCTCTGGCAATTCTACAATGTCCAATAGGTTTTAATGATGATTGACTGAGGAAGTCACTTTCTCCAAAACACAAAAAACAGAAGTCGCATTTTACATTAAAAGTTGTGATGTTAGCCTGCCTTTTAAAAATGCATAACTTTCAGTATTCCTTACTTTCGCATCTACTGCATTAAAGTCCCACGTAACTAGGCCTACTTTCTTAATTAAAGACACAGCAAGCTTTAGAAACCTCGAAGACTGCACGTATTGCGCCAGAAAATCTTCTAAATTTGTTTTCAATTCAAATTACACACTGTACTGATTACCAAAACAAAAGTTCATATTATTACAAATTGCTATAGTAGTTCATGGGTTCCAGTTGGCAACTCGAAAGAAACAGCATTGTTTCGCTGGCAGGATTGTCCAATCTTACTTATACTTCCAGGCACACTGCGCAGTAGCATTGCCCATGAAAATATGAGTCGACGCCGATACATAAAATGCACCAACGTGCAGAAAAGAGGGAGGGGGCGAGTACAAAGTACAAACAGATCTATGAGTAATACACATCCATCATATATTGTCGACAGTAGACACATTAACTCATCTGGCCAGTACACAATAACTCACTGGGAATATTAATGCAGTCGCCACATCAATCCGTTGGTATATTAACTTAGGCTGGGCGAGGGCACAAGAGAAGATCGGTTGGCGGGAAACTGCGGAAAAGGCTACGATCCGATGTAGGTAATTGATTGAGTAGGTAATTGATGACGATATTAACATATGAGCATATTAACTCAATGAGCATATTAACTCAATGAGCATATTAACTCAATGAGCATATTAACTCAGTGGGTCAATTAGCTCAGTTTGCATATTAACTCAGTAGGAATACTAACTCATTGGGCTAATCAACTCAGTGTGCACATTAACTTAGAGGGCATATCAATCCGATTGGCATATTAAACCATTGGCATATTAACTCGCTGGACCCATTAACTCAATGGGCATATATATTCATTAGGCATATTTACCCATTAGGCATATTAACTCAGTAAGCATATATTGATCGTAGTTTGACATTAATTCATGCGACGTTTCTTTGAGTAAGCTGCACACAGGTGTTCTCGATCACCTGATTAAGACAAGACAATCTGTCTTCCCATTGAATGGTCTTCCGTTGCTGGCGAAGTGATGCATGGGTCATCTTCAAGCGTTGAGCTCGTTTCTAAGGAAGGCTTCCTGAGCACGACGGTACAGGAAGAGCTTGTCCTGGCTCTCCTATAATTCATTCAGTTCCAATCGATTAGAAGGTTTTAAGCATACAGAGACATACAAAAAGACAGAAGGAGACACATGCATAGATAGAAATATAGACAGAGAAAGAGATTAGCGTTGAATCGAATAGGTCAATAGGATATTGACTATTCGACGGAATACGAATGATGATGCGAATAGTAGGTAACAGGCAGATAATAATGATGATCGGAATAGAAAGCTCCTCATCGACGTATATTGTCGTGGCTCCGACCAAGAGGGCGCTCTCCCTGGAGAATAATCTCGAAGTCATTGTCTGCTCGTCTGGTCTTTGGAATTTGTGTCTATTGTCATCTTTCCGTCGGTTCTTTTGATGTCATTCGGGTCTAAACTTAGTCTCATCTCTTTCAACCTCTGTTCGTTCAGTGTAGCGCTGCGTCTGCACTCGATGATCTTTCAGAATTCAGCCTGGATCCTTCATTGGATAAGACTTAAACAAAGTCAGATTCGAGCAGACAAAGAGATGGACAAAGTCAAGAACAGGGACAGAGACAAGGACAGAGACAAGGACAGATACAGAGACAAGGACAAATACAGGGACAGAGACAAGAACAGAGACAAGGACAGAAACAAGGACAGAAACAGAGATTGAAACAGAGCATGAAACAAGGAAAATACCACATCGAGAGAAAAAGCATGGACTGAAAGAGAGGAAGAGACTGCAATATGGCTAGAAAGTGGAATAAGGAAACAGATAGGACGGGAGAGAAGGACAGGGACTGAAGAGGAGTGGAGACTGAAATATAGTCAGGAAATGGAACAAGGACTGAGGCAGGACAAGGGTAAAAGACGTAGACTGAAACATGGACAGAGGCAGACCTAAGAATAGTGAGAAAGACAAAGGGATTGTCTGAAACAGAACAGATATCTGACAAGAGAAAGATATTGATACAATGAATATAATATATATATCGATGGTTGAGAAGCGAAAGTGCATTACTTCATTTATTACTCGAAAGTGCGTATTTGATGTCAGAATATTCAGAATTTGATGCTCTTTCCTGCATTCAATAGAGCAATCCACACCAACCACAAAACAGTAAATCATGTTTAATAAATGCATATTGTTTGGGATTTCAAATTTTCGTTTGACAAAGTGTATATAAAATTTATATAGGTTGTGTACTTCTGCGTGGACTATTACTGTTACTGCATCATGATATCCTTAACTGCAATTAACTTACAATTACAATTACATTTATAATTACAATATTACAATTACAATTATATACTTAACTGCTCAACATACATATCATTTCCATTCATTCATTTCATTTACCAATTCATATGCTCATATTCAAATATCAGCTGTATATGAACATATGGTTCATATACAGCTGAACATATGGTTCATATACAGCTGAACATATGGTTCATATACAGCTGAACATATGGTTCATATACAGCTGAACATATGGTTCATACACAGCTGAACATATGGTTCATATACAGCTGAACATATGGTTCATATACAGCTGAACATATGGCTCATATACAGCTGAACATATGGTTCATATACAGCTGAACATATGGTTCATACACAGCTGAACATATGGTTCATATACAGCTGAACATATGGTTCATATACAGCTGAACATATGGTTCATACACAGCTGAACATATGGTTCATACACAGCTGAACATATGGTTCATACACAGCTGAACATATGGTTCATATACAGCTGAACATATGGTTCATATACAGCTGGTATCTGAATATGGATATAAATTTCAATGCAAGCTCATTCCGTTGAAAAGACAGAATCAGGTTTCGTTCGTTGATCCCGTTTCTTCTCATGACACTGAAAACATCCTTACTTACTATTCTCTCCCTCGTCGCCTCATCTTTTATCAATCAACATCTCCAGCATCATCATCGCTATCGCTAAGACACTATCATGCTCATCGCCACTATCACCACCATCATCGTCATAACCACTATCATCATCATCATCATCATCATCATCATCATCATCATCATCATCATCATCATCATCATCACCACCACTGTCACCATTCTCATCGTCATCACGAACATCGTGACTATCATCAGACACTTCATTACCAATAATATTTGTTGTTCAAGTTGTCTGGCGATCCTTCTGTTTCGACTCGCCATCACAGAGAATAAACCGATGCAGAATCTGAAAAATTAACGTCAAGTTCAACACAGTAACAGTATGACACTACAGCGGTCACTTGTATACATCTAGCCTATAATGTAATCTAGCGACGGAAGCAGAACCATGATGCCCAAGTGACGTCATCGTCATCATCATTGCTATCGTTGAGGCCACGCAATGGCCTGGCAGCGGGACGTCAACCGAAATGACAAAGATCGTGATCCGGAAACAGGACGAAATCCGATTGATCAGAAGAAGCAGTGGCAAGACTAATAATGTTGGCATTTGATTTGAAACGTACCATGCAGTCTGTCTGAAATGACAGTCCGACCAGAATGACGCAAAAGAAGACGGATGACTCTTTCAGCTAACATCGTTCTGCTAACTGATATTGTAATAGGCCATAGGTTCGTTGGTATTGACATCATATAGCCAAGCGCAAAAAACGTTTTGAGTATAGAGATCTTGAAAGGGCGCTATATAAATGTTCTGCGTCGACCCAGAGAGAACACAATTGGATTGAAACATCCACTGTTTTGGTTTGGCTCTCAAAAACGCTCAGAATGGTCCTGACAATACTCCTAATATTAAATACAATTAATTTTATAATAATGTACTTAATATGATCGAACATAAAAATTTCACGGCGAGCTGTAGACGCCATCGTAAAATTCCTAGTTATTTTTATTGTGCTTGTGGCACTAATAAATCGCATTAGATCATTAAAATTGTGAGCAGGCGTGCGCGTAAGGCTAATCTTCTTCAAGATCATAACACAGAGTCCACTCCTGAGCCTCGAAACCGAAATCGTTGAATAAAATGCCCATCGCTCTAGAGAATTGTTTGCATCTTAATATTTACACTTTTCATATTTGATGTCGTAGCGTATATAAAAATACATGCATATGTATGTTATGCATTATGTGTGCTTGTGTGTGCGCACGTATGTACTCGTGTATGTATGTGTGTATGTATGTATGTATGTATGTTTGTATATATTTATGTATGTATGTATGCATGCATGTATGTATGTATGTATGTATGTATGTCTGTATGTATATGTGTAAGTATGTATGCATGCATGTATGTATGCATGTTTGCATGTATGTCTGTAGGCATATATGTATGTATGTATGTATGTATGCTTTTATGTATGTATGTATTTATGTATGCTTTTATGTATGCATGTATTTATATATGTATGTTTGTATGTATGTATGCATGTATGTATGTATGTATTTATGCATGCATGTATGCATGTATGTATGTATGTATGTATGTATTTATGCATGCATGTATGCATGTATGTATGTATGTATGTATGTATGTATGTATATATGCATGCATAAAATGAATAAATCTATATATTTTTATTTGTCTAAATGTATATATGATATAAGTTAGTATGTATGCATTTATGCATCTACGTATGTTGCTCATGTGTGTGTATGTATGCATACATGAATGACTGCATATTAGAATGTATGTGTGTATGTATATGACTATGGTTGTACACTTGCATTGCGACGATGGAGACGATGAGATAGAAAGCTGAGCTGGAGATGAATCGAATGAAGTCCTGGGCTGTGATTGGCCAGCTGAGGCTGACGAATGAAAACGATCGATACATGTAGAAGTCGGCTTCAGAATAGATGCGAAAAGGACTACAGCCCTGCGACGGATGCAGCCTTGAACATCAATGACAAGAACCAGGTATACATGTAGGTGATGTTAGGTTAAATTTAGTAAATTAAGATCAGGTAAGGTAACATGGCAAGGTTGACAATTATGGTATCAGAAAAGATATGTTTAGAATAATGTGTTTTGTATGTCGAATCAAGTTGATGTACGAGAGCGCGGCTCCTGGCTCTCTCCATGGGCGGTATACATAGCGTAACGATCTCCGACCTGGATCTCCAAGGTAGGGATAAAAGTAAGGTAAATTGGGTTGAGGTAAAATAATCAGGCAAATATCCAATTGTTTACTTTGCATAACCTCATTAAAATTAAAACAGTTAAAATTTCCGCTAAGTTATTGAGTGATATAAGTTATTTACTTCTCGTTAGACAATGTATGCTGAGGTCATGGAACTGCAACTTGAGTTAAGATATTAAGTCAGTGTAGGATTAGCTAAAAACAGGCAAAGGCAAACTCGATAAAGCTTAGTAACTTGAGGTAAGGTAACTTTAGTGAATTTATTGCAAGCTTAAAATATGGCGAGATTACGGAATGCAAGGTAATTTGAGTTAAAGTTGACTGCGTGAACTATCAGTAAATCAATCAATTTTTCGGTTATTCACAGATCAGGTTGAAAAGAACACAGCTTATTATATAGGTCATATAAAGTACGGTACTAGTATGAAGTGATGTTCTTCACTTACCAGCCAATTGCGAACGTGACAATGAAGTAACAAATGACGAGAGAGATGAGAGTGACAATCATGAAGAAGAAGTTAAAACGAGATGCTCTGCTGATCCGAGAAGAAGGAACACAACAGCAAAACAAGCTCGTCTACAATGAAAATTGTACCATCAGTTCCGGAGCAATTGAAGGTTCAGTTAAAGAGGTTTGACCGAGAGTGGTAATCATAATCACTAAAATTTGAAAGCGCTATTCAAAATCCGAGTGCATGACACCAGTTCATTCACAAGCGCTGCATCAAGTCATAGGGGTTGTCCGAATCCGGTCACAAGAAGGTCAGCGGAGGAAGAGTAGCTGTTAAGGCGGGTGTCATCTTTAAGATGAGAATTGGAAGGTAGACGAACAGGTGAATCGGGGATAGACTTAGCATCGAATGGAAAGTCCGACGGGTGAGGGATAGAAGAGCCTGAGATAGGTCATGCTAAGTGATTGGCAGTGGTGGTGATTGGTGAAGGACCCGAGAAAGTTCGGAATTCAGTAGGCAGATCGTTCCAGAGACGTGGTGCAATGCTGCATGGATGACTCGGTTGGAAAACTCGAGATGAGAAGTGACCGGGGGTACAAGAAAGACTGAGAGGGAAGGATGATCAGATCAGAAGGACGATGAGCGGGAAAGAGATATTTGGGCTAGGAGTATAATAGAAGGTTTGTAGGGCAATGTAGGCAAGTAATAGGTCTTTTAAGTGAGTATTTGCCTTGGGATTTTTATCAAATGGACCGATCTGGTGGTATAGGAGTGATTTGATGATGCTTGGGCGTTCTGGCGACAGCTATGGTTATTGAGTTTCGGATAAGTTGCAGACTCTTGAGTAGTTTGATTCGCGGTTCAGAAATAAGGCAAGTGATCTAGCTTTGAGTAAACAGTGGCAATGGTGGAGGCAGTTTGAAGTCAAGCATTGGCCGGATGCGGCGGAGGTCACGAATGTGCATGAAGCAGGAGCGCGAACGGTTGGAGATGTAGTTAGAGAAAGAGAGACTTGCATGCAAAGTAATACCAAAGATTGCTTATGGAGGTAACGGATGGGAAGGGAAGGGGTGAAGAGTTAGTGAATAGGTGCATTGAATGGTCAGGGATTTACGTCTTTGGTCCTGAAGACCTGTGATGATGAATTCTGTCATGAAAGGGTTGAGGCAGAGAGTCGTTGTACAATCGCACATATTAAACAGAAAAGCGTCACAGCAAATAATCAGGGTATTGCCAGTCCCAAGCCTAGAAGAAGGAGGGCGACGCTTATCGTTTTTATTATGAGACAGCGTCGTTAAGTGACCACTTAACAGACGAGCGAATTTCCTTTAGGGTCCCATTGGGATTTGCGTATATAGAACATCCAGTACACGTTTACCCGACAAATACATAAGGAATACGTTAATAAGAATGAACGTATAGTAATCAGGAGATGTTTAGATCATATGTAATGTTAGACGACATCAAAATACATAGATTGTCGTTAACATGTACTTTGGGCGTACTTGCAAAAATGCAAAAACTCACACGTATACACACACAGACACAGTCGAAAACGTGCAGACCTACAAAAAAGTGTATAAAGTAATGTGCACTAGATTGTGCATGTAGGCGTTTGTTTGCTAGTGCACGCGTACATACAATCATTTAAGTTGAAACCGAAACGGAATAATCATGTGATGATATTGTGGTTGATTCTTAATGCACTTCGTGTGGACGTATCTAAGAAGGTGTAGAAAACTGTAGCTGCACTATACAGGCAAATCTAAAGCACTGTAAGGTAATGGAATGTATTGTAGCATGATGTAAGAATGCCAATTTCACCTTTTTCATGTAGAAAAAGATGAAAAGCTTGGTTGCAGTGATCGGTAGAATGAGCGGACAGAAAAATGCGCCAATCCTGTAACAAACAACAACAAAGTTTACTGGGGAAAACAAGCAGATAGATAGAGAGCTTAAAACAACCTTAGTTATAAGCAAGCAGTCTAGGTTGACAGCCCACTATGAGTTAAATGGACAAACAAGTTAAAGTAAAAACATAGATTTTTCGGGACCTACTTTTATCTGGTAAATACCCGAAACCCTGATGTCGACGGAAACATACCTGAAAAAGAGTTGAAAGATGTCCGACCGTCACAGACTTTACGCAAGCCAAGTTAAATGAAAGAGGTAACATTTTTTGCATGTTTTTTTGGCAATTTTTCAGTTATATTTTTTATCAATTTTTTAGTTATGTCCGTCAAAATTTGACACATTGCATTGTTATGCAAGCGTGAAATGTGTGCAAACTTTCAGCTCTCTAGGTCAATGGGAACATATATGAAAAGAGTTGAAAGATGTCCAACAGAGGTCCGTACCAACCGTGATAAACTTTACGCAAGCCAAGTTAAATAAAAGACGGTAATACAAGAGGGTAATGAAAGAGGGTAATAAACGAAAATAGAGAGAAATAAAGAAAGATGAAGCGATTGCGTGAAACTGAGAGATTGAGAAGAAAAGGAAAGAGCAAAACGTTAAGTGCATGGATAAACAACGAATATCTAATATAATTTGAAGCAAATAGCGACTGTATTCATATAACAAAACCATTGCAATTCGTAACAGAATCAGTAAGTAAGATGGGTCTGTGGGGTTCGTACCAGCAGATCGTCTGCGTGTAGACGGCAGAGAGTACTTCTGCCGAAACGTCGAATTCGAGACCTCCATTTTTTCCATTTCCATCGCTCGTCTTCTTACTCTTCTTCGGACGGGCACAGCAACACCTGTTGGGGAATAATTGCCCATTGAACAAATGAGCAAACATCAACGATGCAAGGCTGGGTAGATGAATCGATGGGTAAACAGAAGCGTGGGGAATAGATGGAAGGTGCATGGGTGGAAGATGAAGAATGCATGGGTGCAGGATGGCTGGATATATAATTGGATGGTTGAATGAATGGATGGATGGATAGAACATTTGTATACTACACAGTATAATTTGTGCACTGTTTGATTGTAGTGCTATATAATTTTAAAAAGGAACAAATGAATGGATCAATAAAAGTAACTCTTTTTCCCGGCGGAAAAAAACGAACGCCTATTCATTCATTCGAATTCATTCATTAGGTATGAGAACTTATATAGAACTCCACAAGAAACCAACTCAGGAGCGCTACCATGCCCAGCGACGACTACAGAAAACAGACTTCAGTGGCTATGAGAATGATCTGCATTGTCTATAGCAGCCAAGAGATTCTGTGAAACAAAAAGTCCACCAATCGTCGCAGAGCAAAGAATCCGAATCGCTTCAACGTTGGGCGACAGAGTAAGCTGGAGCACAGTGAAGCGAGAGACTGCGTAAAGTCACAATAAAGAGCACCGTTGCAACCCGTTCAGCTTATCCAAACCATCCCGCACGTAGAGGTGTGTATACATAGACACAGGTAAATTTAGGAGGTCGCTCCGAAAAAACAGAGCAGTCGAGCACAGGAAACGATCAAGTCCTCATGACGCCAAGGCGTAGGCCGGCCAGTATCGGGCAACAGTGGTTAATTCGCGGAGTGACGAAGGCGTGGAATATATATATATATGTATATTGTCCATCGTATGTATTGTGTAATGTGTGTTGACACATTCGCATCTTCAGCATCTTACTTTATGTATGTCGTAATTGTAATTATAATGCAACGAGTCACCTTCCGAATGTGATTGTGATGATGAAGCTGAAGAAGACGGTTAGGAAATCGATGATGGCCAGTGTGTACATCTGTTGTCCCAAGCGATTCTCCCAACACTGAATTCGAAAATAAGAAGCATTGGCATTCGTTGTCTGTCAAGTAGGATATCTTAAATATATAGAGTTCTTTCAATTTCCATGCAGCCCTTGAAATTAGAATCCGTTTACAAGTGAATGTAAATAGCGCCTAATAAATGTCTGCCCTGATGGGATATCAACCTCGATCATTCTATTAAAAGTTCAGTAGGATAGCAGCCAGACTATATCGCCATATTTCATGGCTATGTGCTACGCGCCTTGTTTAATGTCTGATACATGTAGTTCACTGCCTTACCTGACATTACCTAATCAGTTCCGATGAAAACTCCGTCGAGTTAGAACATTTGAGTTGAGCGATCGGAAACAATTTATAGATGGATGGATGGATGAATGGAGACCAGAGACCAGAAGAGATAGGTGGATGGATGGATGGATGGGTTGACATGTCAACGGTATAAAATATTGCGTTATATAAATTGAGAATGGTATATATAAGCCTCGTCTTACTTACTGGTATATCAGGACAAGTGTGGCAGCTTTCCTGTTGACAGTCGTATATCTGAGTGAAGAGAGCGATGACGAGGAAGGCAACGGATGAGAGACGGGTAAAGACCATCCTTTGGAGGAACAAAGGCAGCAGACAATGCTATAATGATCTTATGTAATTGTCTAATTACAAATACAATGGAAGAGAAAAGATACAAAAGGACATCGTTTAATCCTCATAGTTTTTATCATCCACATCCGAGGATCATCATCGTCAAAGTTTTATTTATAATTCAACATTATCTTCTTCATCGCCATCATCTGAATCGCATGTAATATCATGCATGCAGTTTGTATTAATTATTTCTAAAACGTACATGGATGTTATGCATATATATATGTATATATATATTTACATGGCATATATATATATGTATATACATGATATATATGTGTATATATATATTTACATGGTATGCATAATGCATGAATGTGTTTATCAATCTAGACTGAGACGCACACTTTTAAATTACCATCTATGGAAGCACAAAAGCCAGCTAGCGTACTTACAGCACAAGTAATACGGCGAACTCTGTTTCCTGGGTGAGAACGGCAAGTTTTAGGAAGAGTTGGAAGAAGCACGGTAAGACCGTGTTTACGAAGGTCAAGGCCATCGAAGGAAGATACTGCAGCAGGAGATTAAATAGTTCCTGAAGTCCAAGGTCAGCTATCTGGATCTCTTGCAGCTGTCAATGAAAAGAACAAAGGCTACGTCTACATTGTTATACGAGCAAAAAGGTACAATACCCAGTGACGCTAATGATGATGATGGCTTTGTAAGAATCATAAAGTGGCTGTCAATCAATCAATCAGTCAGTCAGCAAGTCAGTCAGTCAACTAATCAATCAATCAATCAACCAAGCAATCAACCAATCAATCAATCAGTCAATCAATCAATAACTGATTTGATCAAAGTGTTCAATTACACTTGAAGTGAATTGAAATGTTCAAATATACTTCAATTGAATTAAGCTAGGCAAGAACAGATTGTCTGCCACTATCGGGCGTCAGGACTCAGGACCCACTTAGACCCTCAGACCGACCAACAGACTCTAGCTCACCCAGATACTCATTGAGACACGTCCTTATAGATGAACCGCAATATATATAAGACTTCGGTCATCTTCTGGTGGAAGCATAAACTCATGCTTATAGTGGATGGAGATTATGCCAGCAATGTCGTAACACAAGGAATTATACTCTGGAAGGGATCAGAGGCAAATAGACCCAACGGTTGTTTCATGTGAAGCCGTAATCAGTTTCACGTGCAAGTGCAAAACTGCCTTATTTTAAGTCTTGACTTGTATTTTCGAATCATTTAAAAGAGACATATGTGAAGACATGGAACGACATAATAACAGCTACAAGACGAAATGAAACATACACAGACAATGACAGACAGACATCGCTCTTAACGATGTTGATAACTACGTCAGTGAGGATTAGAGTAAATGAATTGGAAAAACCGATAAGCTTCCCACAAAATGTGTGCTTATTCTGTCAAAGCTGGGATTTATCCTTGCTACACAGGCTGTTACTCTTAAACTAAATTCTACCTTTAGAGACAAAGGGATACTTTGGAACCAAATTCCCTTATCGTGCGATTATTAACGCTTCGAATTAAAACTCACGGGCAATTTATATAGAGTCTTTTTAGAACTTCACAAACATTTTATACTACAGCTACATTTCCTGTAAAAACGATTACCTCTGGAATGAAGTTTGTGACGAGAAGGAAGAGGAAAAGACCGGCAGCTGCAATCAGAGCTGTAATTAGAATTGCGGTTATCAGGCGAAGGATGAAGATGCCGAACTTCTTTCCTCGAGATCTCTCTTCCTTTTGCTTATCCTCCAGATCCTTTTGCATTTCGTTCTGAAGTAGTTACCATAAATGACGTTAAAGCATACAGTCATGCATATGCCCACAATCTTCAGAACAAGAAGCTACTTTTGCTACTAATTTTTGCTTCCGATTGGCACCATTGCCTTAGCACTGGCAACATTGCCCCAGCACTGGCACCAGCTCCAGCGTGACCAGTCACTCACGGACATCGATTGCAACCAATATTCACCAAGGTGTTAATAGGCCGAGCATTATCATAGGTCAAAATATTTATGAATTTCTACGAATTCTAAATTAAGCCCAAATATTCCCGAATTTTTCCAAATTTAGAAGCCGATGGTCTCGAACTGAGCATGCACAATTAAATATACTCAACATAATTTGTGCCATTAAAACGAATGCATTAATTTTTGCGAGTCTGTTGTCGAAAATTGAATTGTGACTCAATAGCGCGTAGGCCTATAGGTATAGCGATCATCCACTTAAGTCTTTTGCCTACGTGCTTCAAAGTTCACATGTATTAAACTATTCATTACTACAGCGCTTGTACTATAACAAGCAACAAAGGCACACGTGTAATGTAATCAAAACATTTATATAACGCCCCTTCAAGACATCTACTCAGAGGCGCTCTCTGCGCTGGCCGTAATTATGTTAAATGTGACAGTTTTTAAAAACATGCATCTATTAGCAAAACTATGCACGGTAAGCTGAAAAGAATCAACAGTGGTGGGTCCACGCATAGCTTGGAAACAACCAACGGATTCCCATCGACAGACGACAGATGGCATGGATATTCAGAGTCTCTGAGCCAGATTAACTAACACTAAAACCTCTGTCTCTGTCTGTCTTAATTGTGCATGCTCAGTTCGAGACCATCGGCTTCTAAATTTGGAAAAATTCGGGAATATTTGGGTTATGCAGGTTATGCATTTAGCGCAGTATTTTGTCACTATAAGCGCAGTATTTTGTCACTATAAGCGCAGTATTTTGTCACTATAAGCATAAACGGCTTACGAAAAGACAAGAGGTTTTAGTGTTAGACTACTGGAGCTAAATAACCTTCAAATGATACATTTGCCATTAGATAAGTGCACTGTGTCGTATAGAAAACACGCACCACAATCGCCCAGTAGAACTGTCCCTTTTTTCTTCTGGCTGCCTCTTCGTTTATGAGGTTATGATCCCAGCATCCAAAGATCTGCTCCGAGTATCTCTGTTTGTTAGCACCTGGGCTCTCGACTATGTTTGAGCGCAAAGAGGATGCAATGCTAAACACAGATCAGAATTCATAAACGACGGCAAGACATTACGCAGGAAGAATAAAACATTCACGAAAAGATATCAAAAGGTCAGGAAATATAATTTATTATTTATCACAATGTCCTGCCAACAGCGCGTTTGTAAATGACGCACTTGTAAACAGTGATCATAATCATCTCCAAATAGATCTTCTTACAAAATGATGATGATGACTATGATGGTGTTGGTGGTGGAAGTGGTGGTGGTGGTAGCGGTGGTGGTAATGACGATGATGATGATGACGACGACGATGATGATGATGATGATTATGATGATGACGATGAAGATGATGATGATGACGATGATGATGGTGATGATGATGATGATGTGTTTAAAATAATCGAGAAAATCAACTCTTCCATCCCTGGTCATTATCCTAAATGGACGAACTCCACAGAGGCTATAGTTCATCGGGGCCCACTAGGTCCATCGACAAAAGCACATAACGGTAATAAAGCTAATACTGCTAGTATCTGCCTGGGTGAGATAATGTTAGCGGTAAGACAATGGTTATTGTATTGCACGTACTGGAGAACGATGAGCCATAGGATGGCGGCAAAACACGCCATGGTTGCAAAGAGAAACGCCAGTGAAGACAAGTACAACGGTTTGTCGAAATAGTATCCGAGAAAGAGAACACTCAACTCCATCCACTCCTAAACATAATGAACCCTTAACTGCTTTATCTGTTCATTTAATTAAGTATATTTTTTATCAATCCAACTACATCTCCGCACTTTGGTCACGATAGAACTAAAGACACAGCATATTAATTAGGTCTAATGAACTAATGAATTCCCATATTATGCTCTGAGTCGAAATGACTCCACAGATGTGAAAACACTTTCAGAGGAAAATCAGGATTTCTGAATCAGGTAACGATCGTGATCTTTTGGATGAAAGGAAGATACTTCAATATTTATTTATTTCCTCCTCTTCTTATGTTCGTTTCCCTACCTGTATTCGGAAATTGGGACAATGCAAAATGAAGCGACTCCAAATGAAGGACAAACGTTAAATGAAGCACGAGACCCGGCCTCAAGGGTCGAAATTGCTAAATGCAGTAACTTCTTTCATAGAAAATTATTTGAAGCAGACAGGCCATTTCTTCAACCAATTTTACTCTAAATTTGTAATGGCAGACGATCCTACCGTTCCCTGCAAGATGTCGAGGATAATCATGAACCACTCTCTGCCCTTGGGTGATTTGATTCCGTTCAAGTAGATCTCAGTGCACAAGCAAGCTTCTTTGATGCCGTACTCCTCTCTATAATTGCCTTGAGAGGACGTATTTGCTACAGCAGCAGAAGTGTTTTAATATAATTGACAAACATGGTGTTGATAACGATGGAGCCACATCTATGAGCTTCTATCAATAATTAAAACACATAATTTAGATTATTAACGGTGAGGATGATTATCAATATTTCTGCTATTACTTACAATTTCATTTATTATTATCACTATTATTATTATTTCTTTTTATGCCCCAAGTTATTCAGGATCCCTCATGGACTCAGAGATTGCTATTTTTACAATTTTTCTGGAAATGGCCCTACTCGTCGTTGTTTTCCTGGTTAGCGAAAGTGCCCCGAAACGCGACAGCGTTATTATTATTATTATTATGATCATCATCATCATCATCATCATCATCATCATCATCATCATCATCGTCATTGTGATCACTGTGAGCATTATTAATACTATTATAATTATTATTATTCTCATTATTATTATAGGCCTAGCTGCAATAATAATAATAACAATCATAATATATTATATATACTAATATATATATAATTATATACAAAATGAATTCAATAATAATGATAGCAATAGAAACAGTAAGAATGATTCGTTGTACTGACCGACATTCGATAATATTTCTGTGTCGTTCGTTTCGTGTAGAGAAGGCAGGGTCGTTGCCGGAGAGAGGCTGAGATTCCCTTCCGGCTTCAGGGTATAGTTGGCATCGGGTGTGGAGGCGGTGGTCATGGAGGGGTAGGCGGAACAATTGACGGTGTCTTCGAAGTGCTTCGGAGGCAGAAGAACCTGAGGCAGGAGAGTGGAGCAAGTGATGACGAGGGATGACAACAGGTTGACCAGAAGGAGCCATTTCACAAACCGGAAGTAGGAGACGGTCGCTCCACCGAAATGACCTATGCATATGAAGAATTATACCATCCATACATTGCACTGCATGCTAGATTCGAGGGCAGAAGTAAGGAAGGGAAGGCAGACCAATACCACGCTGAATAGACGCCATATTTTTTTAACACATTTTATTGACACATTATATACATGTAGGCCTATGCATGTACATATGAACACACAAAGCTTCACCATAGTTATATGGTTCGCGTATCTTGCTCAAATTTATTAAGAGTGTCCAGTTTGCTTCAGCTTACTGGGGGCAAATAGAAAGAATAAAATTGAGATTGAAGTCAGTACTGGTACTGATTAAATATCATTAGACAAGTAAACTCCAAAGCTTAACTTCGATAATCGATTACATTTGTTTAACTTTGCATCTCTTACAGTACGTAAAGCGTGAAAAGCTGTTTATAATAACAACCTTCTTTCTTCAAAAGTCTTCAATCAGAGTATTAGACTGCATACTAAAGATGAGACGTCAGCGATATGTTTGCACGACGGTAATGTAAATGTTTATTGCAATGAGCAAAATTTATGTTGTCACAGTCATAGATTTTCCATCCGCGTAATTATTACCTTAAATGCAATATAATGTCTCATTGTAAGGATAACATCACCCATACTGTACCCGTAGGTGGTATGTGATGGTTTGGCACGCAGTCGTCAATGATTTATAAAAACATAATTTAAAAATTATAATAGATAAATTGAAATGATTACAACGACGGCTTCAACTGTAATTATTCAAATTTTTTGATCAATAAATTGATAATAGATTAGTAGTTATTTTTGGATGACTGGGACATCACCTTCGATTTCCTTGAAAGTTGTCGACCAAAGAGCAAAGATTCCAGATAAATCTCTCGCTTTCGACCTGAAGTGCTTCCATTTCTTCAAATGCACAACAAATCATTTCTGAGACATGCACTTCAGTCCAATCTCATAGCACACATGAATCGCATTATACGTTGAGCGGTCAAGTGGTCTCTGAATACAATCCTAGTAGGCCTACAAGGCAATGAAGGAGTTATAATATGGCGCTTCTGCTGCTTCTTGAAATGATTAAGACATTTATTTATTTAACGAGCCTGTTGCGCTAAATCGGAGAATCGGATATTTTTTCACTGAGTCAAACGTTTTACTTTAAGGCTTAAACTGTTAAAGTGGCGAGAAAGTAGGTAGATAAGGTAGGATTAAGTAAGAAGAATCATGATGCCTATAGAGAGGGGTGAATGTAAAAGCTACAACCTAAAAACTCATAAACCAAATTAAGAAGAAGGAAATCTAAATGTGCACTTGTTTGGGTATACTTGACTTCGACTTTGCTCGTTATTCAATAAATAATGGGGACGAGATCCTCCACCACTGCTTGCCTGCCCTCCTGAATGGGTCCTACGCCATTCAGGGTCTCTTAGATAAGCCAACGTCATCGACCTACGTTTTGGTGATACGGTTTTGTCTAATGCGAGCTTTTGGTGATTCGACGAATTTTGTAAGAGCAAAGAACATCTGAGCGATAACCCGAAAATGCCAACACTGTCAAAACGAGCCACAAGCCATCCGGGTCATAACACAACAGGAAGAGGAGCTCATTGAAAGATATCGTCACATTGACTCCGAATTGATAAAGTCTCACTTCAGCTCTTCGTCTTCTTCGCTTCTCCCTTCTCGATTCTTCCTCATCGACGACCATTGACTGCCTATTGTAATGTAACACAACCTATGCGTTGCGGATTATTTTCCTTGCATTAGTTTACGTTACACCAATGTGTTAAATACTCAGACGTGTTAGCTGCACAATTATTGACGAACTGCACAGTTAGTAACATTTCTGGTCGAATAAAATCGCATGTAGTTCTTTCATTCATTTATTTTTAGCATTTATATAGCGTCCTCTCAAGACTCAAGATGTCTACTCGGGGGCGCAGTACGCAACCATCCCCACCACGGCGATACAAATCAGTCTTGAGCAAATTATAATGAAAGGCGCATTACTCCTGGCAACAGTCGCATCTCTAAAGGTGGAAGAGCCAAAAATGAACAACAGTGGTGCTGCTGCTGGTTGGTAAAGGTTTGTAAAAAGCAGACATTTCAGACCTTGTTTTTTCACTAATTTGAATTACTTGATAGATAAAGCAAATATGAAACTATGCAATAAACGTGATAGAGTTTCTTTTATTGCTGAGGGACTCGATGATGCAGCGGTATGTTCTGTGCTTTGTAATCAAAGGGTCTCAGGTTCGAATTCGCCTTATACCACAGCGTGGTGATCCTGCATGGACAAATTGCTCGCCCACAATTGTTCGTGAGGAGGGCAACGGGAAAACGTCACTCATCTCATCTCCGGGTGGCATATAAGCCAGTGGACACATACCTGCCTTTGGGGCAAACAACTTACCGGCGTCGCAGTCATCGCTGTTGAATTTGTACATTGCACTTAATACCATCATCATATACGACGGCAGATATACGACTACAATGATTGCAGCGATGATAACAATGATTGCGTTGAATGTGATGCTGATTACCCCTCGATCGACAGTGATGAAAGCGATTACAGCAACGACTGCAATGTGACGATTTCGTTTGTAATGATAATGATGACAATGTTACCGATAACAACAAGCATTGATGACTCTGATGACGATGGCAGTGACGACGCTGATGACTCTGATCAAACAGGTGAAGCTAGTGCTGCTGTTGACAATAATGCTAATGATGAAGATGATTATGACGACGGCAACAATAACGATGACGATGATGATGACGGTTATGACGATTGTGATGAAACGGTGATGAAAGCGAAGACGATGATGACGCAGTTACTTTTTCTTTTCGTCGATGAAAATCGTGAAGTCGGCCTTGCTTCGGGGTCTCTGCCCAGCATCCTCTGCCTCTTCTTTCAAGGCTTCGACATCCCTCCTCCTCAGTCGTATGGTGTTCGCTCCCTGAACAAGCAACGGTGCCACTCCTCGCTTCCACGTCATCAACTTCGTCTTTATCCTCACTGTATCCGGGTCCATCGTTTGAACGGATCTCGTGTCCAGTTCATCCTCCAAGTCTTCCTTCAGAGCATCTTTGACAGACGTATCGAATGATCCTGTCCGATGTACGAAGGTTTCGATACCGGATGTACGACCCTCTTCCGATTTGCTCGATAGGGCCGCTTCGACGTCGTTTTCGACCACGGCTGACCCATGACCATGATCTGGATCATGACGATCCTCATGGCGAGTCGGACTCTGGACCAGAGTCAAAGGACTTCCTCCAAATTCTGGTTCAACATCGTAATCTGGAGCCTCTACATCGATCTCATCATAATCTGGTGCCTCTTCCTCTGTCGCTGAAACTTAGTATAATAATAGAAATGATGATTATAATTATGCTGCTACTGCTACAACAACTGCTGGGACCTCAACTACAACAACAATAACGACAACTACTACCACTAATAATAACAGTAAAGATTGCAGCAAACGCACGCATGCCCTTACAGCTCTACCGTGGCCGCAAAGTCCATGCACGGACTCTCTTGTTCCTTTTCAATCTTCTAGGGACGCGGCTCAATGTTTCGCAGTTTGACCCGCGCTGGCTTACCCTCCATTAAGGAGCTAGTCGGTTCTTTGAGGGCCTACAGCAAGAAACCAGGTGGCCTCACCCTCATTTCATCTTCTTCTAGGAAGAGACACATGTGATCGATAGTCTGGATGTTTCTTATAAATCTGCCCGAGACTCTCTTGCGCGTTGGGTTTGGCGGTCTACGAACACGTCAAACATCATAAACTGCTTAACATGTATGGACACTATACGTATCTGTTTGATCTTCTGGCTTTTGAATCCCTGGACCTGATTAACAACGATGGCTCGGCCTTCCTTTCTTCTCTCGCACATAACCTTGCCATCCCTGCAGTGTTGATTTGTCCAGACCACTTTTCTGTTCCAACGCCTAGCGCTTCCGATCTCGTTTTAACGCTGTGGCCTTTAGGGGCACTTTCACAAACTTAGACCTTGACAAATAAGGTCAATTCCAAACAATTCTCTGCTACTGAATAGTAATCCCTCGTGCATATACGTCTGAACAGAAACTATAATAAACGCTGTCTTCGTGTCATGAAGGTTATTATCAGAAATATTACGGCTACGATTGCTAAAGGAACGAAAGAACCATTGTTATGTCTGTTCTTATTTCTTATTGAATATCAACTCGTCCTTAGACGGCTAAAAGAAATATTTTGAATTGTGTCCTCCACTTAAAATGAGCCCGTTTCAACGGTTCGTGTGCAAATTCTTTACGCAACGGCGTTCAAAATAACAGCGCCACCTAACAGCGTAAAAGTAAATGTTGAATGACGTTCTATTTACATGTAATATCTTGAGCATACCGTATTCGAATGATTATAAGAAAGAAAACTTACGTTGGACAGGATCCTCATAATCCGGTTCAGAGTCTTCTTCTTCTCCTTTCCGAAATCCTAAATTGTCTTGACCTTGACCTTCGATGGTCTTGTAACGCGGAAGTAGATCCGCCTCCCTCGTAGACTGACCCGAGGGGAAGGGTGAGCTCCACGCCCAATGTGCCATCATATCTTTGGAAAATGGGACAGATGGGAATTATATGAGGTCACTATAAATCCGCAGCAACAAGGTTTTATGTAGCGCTAAGGCAACATGCTAACTTCTGTAGCGTAAAGTTAATTACGTAAGGAGACAGAATGAAGTAATTCTATGCCTGAATAATATTCCACCGCACTCCCGACCGTTTCCCCAAGAAAAAATGACGTCAGTCTAACCTCGCACGTTCTGCGATCCATCTGACACGCATACGTTTAATCTCATTTGAATCGTACAAAAAAGGCGCTTCATCATGACATGTTTAGACCATAATAACGAGCGCTTGCTATTGTCCTGTTGAACAACTTCAATTTCCACAACCAAACAAGTCACGGTCGATGGCGGTCCTTCGCAACTCACGAGGTCTTTGTTTGAAGTTTGCTTAGACTCAGGATACGTGAAGTAGCCTAGATAAGAGGTTGGGGTAGCCTATGATCGTTGATCTACTGTGGGTCATCTATCCTCCTTGACAGCCTACCTGAACCGTAATTAATGATTGACCTACAGAGATTTGCTTCGATGGCAATGAAAGCATGCAAGGACCTCGAAACTTCTGACACGATCTAACTGTTTGTTGTTAACACAACCATTATATAATACCATGAATAACACAGTCCTTCAAGACTGCATGAACATTATTCGTGTTTGTATGCGTGCATCATGAATGTATGAATGCATGAACGCACGCATGTATTGCTTCATTTATGTATATATGTGTGTATGTATGTATGTATTTAATGTATATATATATGTATTGTATGCATGTATGTATGCATGCATGTGTGTATGTATGTATGTATGTATGTATGTATGTATGTATGCATATATGTATGTATGTATATATGCATGTATGTATGTATGTATGTATGTATGTATGTATGTATGCATGTATGTATGTATGTATGTATGTATACATGCATACATGAAGGTATGTATGTATGTATGTATGTATGTATGTATGTATGCATATATGCATGTATGTATGTATGCATATATGCATGTATGTATGTATGAATATATGTATGTATGTATGTATGTATGTATATATTCATGCATGAAGGTATGTATGTATGTATGCATACATGAAGGTATGTATGTATGTATGTATGTATGCATATATGTATGTATGTATGCATATATGTATGTATTTATGTATGTATGTATGTATGTATGTATGTATGTATGTGCATATATACATATGCCTGTGTAATTGAGTATATTAATGCGATCATGCATGTATGCATGTGTTCATGTATTTATGAATGTGTGTTTGTATGCAAGGCATTTATATATGCGTACACATACGTATAGACGAATGTATGCATGTGTGTAGGTATGCATGCATGCCTACATAGGCCATTATGTGTATAAATATGGATGCCTGAATGCCTTCATACATTCGTATGACGTAAGCGCATGGTCCGGTGTGTACAGCCAACTTATCGAGGTTAGATCCAATAATGAGTTTATCTAATCGACATAACGTGTTGGAGCCTACATCCTGTGCATAGAATTAGCAGTGCCCGTCCAAACCGAGAAATAGGTACAAACACGTTTGAAAGTCGAGTGGCTATGCACATGAAAATGAGCATAGACACGTCTTCAAGCCTTGAGAGTCCGTTCATGCATATTCCATATAAATTCCGCCCCTTGTCATTCATTATCATTTCTAATCAGCAGCGTGTCTGTAGTACTCGTCATATTGCTTTTTATCAGTGGTTATTTCCGCTACAGGCATATCTTAAGTGATTGTAGGATATCCGGCAACAACGGAAGACAACGGTAGCCTTATAGAACGCCACTCTGACCTAGGTCGCACATCGGATCAGAGGAACATGCTAATCTCTCGTATATTCAGATATTGTTCACATGCATGGGCACAATAAGTTGATCTTCTTTACATACTTCCTTGAATCATTGATAGGCCTATATTAGATGTCTTCATATATCAGTTTAAATTATTATATAAATATTGTAAACATAGGCCTATACCTGACAGACCCGTTAGGCTTATCGGTGCCGAATCATTATCATCACTCAAGACAGACATATTGAAGAAGTTGAAAGGAATTTAGTGAACTCAAGTGTTCATTTGAAAGTGCTTGTGCGTTGAGCTTGCATAAACTGGTGCCTTGCACTTGGCGCAATAGAGGTTTAGAGTTGACTCTAAAGCGCTGTGACTACACTTTCGAATTATCATAGCTGTGAACTCGTGTCTGTCCTGTGAATAAACTTAGATCTAAAAGCGTTTTTAGGTCTTTAAGTCATTTTAAGATTTATTTTAGATATTTTGCGTTTTTATCGTAAGTACAGTCGCCAGTTACAAACGAGAAGTAGGCCTAGGCCTAGGCCTAGGCCTAGGCCTAGGGGTCTACACGAAGCGCTTTCCATGCACTGACGTATCCTAAAAACGACAATTCAGAGAAGGAATAATGCTATAATTGTAGCCTACGTGAAAGTAACAAATTCCAATAAATTTAAGAACTGTGAAGATGATTAGTGAAGAACCTAAAACCTACCATTTTTACTTTTAAAGTTATTTAAATCGAATTGTACAACCTTGACCGAGCGGCTCTAGCGATGGAAAGTTGAGATATCGCACGACGATTTATGGAAACAGTATTGGAGACCTTCCAACAGGCATCCATGGTGCACCCCGAGCTAATGCATACATAGATGCATTGAGCGTTATCACCCGAATCATAACCGCGAAGTGTCATCAAATCTTTAAGTTGGTTGCCTTTGATCGGTCTTAAGAAAGAACGCAACTGCCATTCCGTGGACGATGATCTTTCCTTACATACTTACCTGATTCATTGATATGTTCGATTTCTTCATATATATGTATGTATAAATTTGCTGCGTCCCTCATTCGTTTGTATTGTGGAAGTTCAATTTCAGCTCATCTCGTATCTAAACTCACGGATAGTCTGCGAGTTCAGAGTTAGGCAAGCGAGCCATTGAATTTCATGATAGCAGGTTTACAATTTGTGAGAGAATGAGTTCAATGTGAAGTAGAAATAACGTCAGCTCATAGACGTTTTGATCGGGAGATTAGTAACCTTGACGATGGTCAACAGAAAAGGAATGCCAATTGGCCAATGGCAGAGAACTGCAATCGCAAGTAGCATTTGAAGTGGTAGAATGTGAGCCCACATTACGACATTGATTATCTAACGCATTATCTTAAGTACATAATTATTAAATTGATTGAGTTTGAAGGAAAATTAATGATTAAATTATCTAAGCATATTCATTGTCAGAATATAATAATAAACACTTGGCCTCCTGTCACTTGTATCTAAAGCTATGGTATGATCATTTTGATTTATGCTATCAATCTATCGTCCAACGAGAGCAAATCTGTTTTTAAAACTTATTCGCTCACTTAGGCGGCCTATATCAAGCTAATTATATGCAAGATATAGCTGTACGACTTCCGGGAACGGGACAAAGACGTGCGCTATATCATCTATCATCTTCTGCTCTCACATCCAGTTTACTCTTCTTCAGTGTTGTATGGTCTCGAGACAGTGTCTCGGTCTCGAGACGTCTCGAGACATTTTTTAGTGTCTCGGTCTCGGAAGCCTGCTGTCTCGGTCTCGAGGTAGTGTCTCGAATTTTTAGAAATTGTCTTGAAGTGAAAATCTTGTTCTGTCTCGAACAAGCGGTCTCGATAAGTTTCGCGTCAGCTGTCTTAAAATTTTGCGCTAGAAACTGAAACCGGAATTTACGAAAAACGGTAATTCTGCTTTACGCGCGAGTCACATGATACTGAAATCAATTCAATTGTCTTAAAGTGGAAAAATGTCTGAGTGAGAACCTGAAATCGTGAAGTTTGGGTTTTCGCAATTTGAAGTTAGGCCTATTGACAAACAATAGCTATTGGCTTTTGGTTTGTCATTGATGTAAAACCACCATAAGCGGAACAACTTCGAGTTTCTTAGGGTGAGTAAAGATATGCGCAAATTTATAATTTCGTTTGGTATTTGGTATCGAATTTGCTTGTTTAAAATCGTCTAGAAGATTTCAGACGTGCTTTCTTTATACTATTCAGAAGATAGGCCGAAGAAGAAATATGGAAAAAGATAAAACTCGGCAATATAAAAACTGTTCTTGGGAATTGGTACAATATATATTATAATTAAGTTTCAAATTGAAATTACAAATGAACCTTATTCCCGAAAACTGATACATTAGTATTTTGCAGCCTTTTATATAGGATCACTTGTATTTTACTGTCTCGAACTGTCATGAACCTAGTGTCTCGGTCTCGGTACCTCACTCTCTTGGTCTCGTCTTGGTCTTGAAGTTAAAGGTCTTGCATACAACACTGCTCTTCTTACTATTTATTATTGCGATTAGTCGCCGATTACTATGATCATTTATATGAACACTGCAATTCTAATATGATGATGATAGTTGATACACTGCTGCTCTTGTTCAACTTCCTCTCCTTCTTCTACCTCCTCCCCTTCCTCTTCTTCTTCTTCTTCTTCTTCTTCTTCTTCTTCTCCTTCTTTTACTAGGCCTACTAATGTTGCTGTTTGCTGCAGCTACAACTATATAGGCCTAGTAGGTCTACTATTAACGAATGAACATAAAAGCGACAGTAAACCTTTTACGAAATAGGGAGCCATTTAATGTAGTGGATCTCACTTTGACAACTTTAGAGTTTACATATAAAAGAATTGTGACGTTCTAAAGCGAAAAGCTAATCTGAAGTAAGTAAGATCGATTTCCTCCCAATGTTCTTGTGCTCCAGATGGTATGATTTCTGGGGTAAATAGGCTACTAGAGAGGAAGGATTTCTATGACTGGGAACTCAGTGTCATGACTATTAGAATGATATGGTGTAAACCACAGCAGTAGTATCTCCGCTTCCCTTTCATCACCCACTACTCTACATAGTTCTTGGAAGAATAATGTTATGTCATTCAGTGTTTCGACGACAGCATTGTGACTCCCAGATTTTAATAGTATCAATATATATGGTTTTCTCAATTCTGGCTTCCAAAGCTTTTGGCGTCAACCTTAGGCTATCGATCTGTCCATCAATCAAACTTCATTAGAACCGATCAAATAACGCTTGAACAAATATCAGTAGTATTTATTACAAACGGTGGTTTTAGAATGTGTGTAAGTGGAATATTTTCTGCGCTTATAAAAACCTGCAACAAATTTCCACAGAATGATTCTCCGATACACAGAACCCGTTCTCTTGGGTGGTTCTTCAAATGCTCTGTATGCACAGAACTCTGATAGATACATAGGAGTAGGAAGGGGTAAGATGACCGAGGTAAGATGGCACTATGAGCGAAAACTACCCCAGACGTTTTCGTGAATGTCCATTGAGTACCTATGTGTGTTTATTATGAACAGAGGAAAATGGTGTTAGTATTGGCCATGCATGGCAGGTACCATCGTAGGCCTACAGGAATTTGGCGTATTCGACGACGATTGCCGGCCACTCTCTAGACACGTGTTTGGTTTTTTCCAAAATAATTTCACTTTAAAGATCGTACGTAAGCATGCGGCACCGAAAAGAGATCTATAGAGTAAGTAAGAGATGTGTTTTATGAAGGTGCTTTAGTTCGGTGGTTTGTATGAATTGTTTTTGGAAAGGCACCTTTTCATTTGATATCGTGTAGATAGTTGTGAATTTTCGCTGTTCATTCCAAAGTAGACGAGGCCTATGCCATTAAGATAAATCCCGTCACATTAAAAGGCACACTAAAATATTTTAATTGCATTTAATTCATTATGACATGCAATAGTTTAGAAGTTAGAAGGACATTAACAATTTATTATATAAATTGGTTCAGCAGTGAGTTCATGTGAATTATAATAGGCCTATTATTATGCCTTCTATAGGCCCTATAAGCCTAATTTCAGCCGGAACCTCTCTTTTCATTATTTCCCTAATTGTTTCTCTCTATCAAAAGTAGTATAGTCTTACTAGCACGTTAACACTAGTAGGGGCCTAAGCTTAATTACTAGTCTATTATATTGAAACTCAAAAAGAGTCAAAACAGAGAATATTCCTTTTATTAGGCCTATTGTTGTTATATAGCTCAATATGTTCGCAAAACTGCTAACTGTGCAGTCGTTAGTTGTTACTGGACCTTCACTCATTATTGGTTGCAATCGTTTAGTGTAGTTAGGCCCAATAATGATTGAAAATAGAATCAATTAAATGTTTTAATTACATTTTATTTGCTACAATAACGTGTAGCCTCTGCCTATTTAAGTTATTTTCATATTTTAGGCACCCAATGTTGACCACAGATCGACGCCTCTGCTGGTGTTAGGCCTATAGGCCTACTGTCAGAGTCCTAGAAGTGCTTGCATTTAATAAAACTCGTGTCTAGTCTCTTTTACTCCAATTCAACTATTAGATATAATTATGGTGGCGTCGTTATAATGTGACATCGTTGGGTGGCGCGCCCTACTTGGTCTGCTACCTACTCTTCTAATCTGAGTTTTGACTCGTGCGCTGTCATTATCCTTACAGACTTAATTTTAGTCGCAGTAAACATCATTTTTAGTATTAATGGTAGTAATAGTTACTGAATTTTTATGATAATTACTGCTTAGCTACAATAAGCGATGATGCTTGAAGATGCTGAAGACGTTAAGACAGGTAACACAGTTTAATATAATAATGTTCAAAATATGCGTAGGCCTAACTAGGCCTACTATTAAGTTAATTTCGATATCCAAATCCGGTGGGAACATGGGCTATTATTCTTAGCACATTTCACGTCCTCATATTTGTCTCAATTGCACTTTTCATTTCATTTTTTATAACGACTATAAAGACGAATGTTCGTTTGTTATTTTCGTCATAATTATAACTATTGTTACTGATATATTTTTAATCATAGTTAGGCCTATAGGTATAGGCATCGCTAACGAAGCCATTTTCTTGTTTTCGTTATCGAACTATTTCTTGACAGCTGTGATTAACACGAATCGTCCTGAACCTGACTTCGTCGTGGACTCTTGGTCATGGTGCGCCTTCGGCTGATACCTTTATTATCACCACAATATAGAAATTGGATTAAGCCTTAATCGTTCTAAAATTGTTATGAACCGGTGTAAGCAAATCTCGACTCACATACAGACAAGAACGAACAGACAAGAAAACAGGAAATATTTGAATAAATGCTCACGAAGGTAATCAGCAGAAATATCTTTAGTTTTGCATAACATGGCTTTGGAATGCAAATAAAGAATGGTAATATCAACGTACAGATAAAAAAAAATTCTGAAATTACTAAAACAACCTGCCTCATAGCAAAATAACTACAATTCCTCCGAGCATAAAATAACCCGAACGATCACCATCATATAAGGCAGACGTATAGCCCGTGTTATGGGAATGCGCAGCCACTTCCGAAACGAGAGACAACATGCTCACAGCCGACAAAAATTACAAGAAAAGCAAAACAGGGAGAATTAGTAACAAACAGTTTTGGAAGTCACTTTAGTATTGTATGTTGTTTGCTGAACATATCATTTACGAGTCATCCATGATGACGGTGCAATTCATGCAACGAACACAAGAGTTCGTGACTCTGGACCACTGAAAAAACACACAACTTTCATCATTCAAGAAGCAACATAATTCAGAACAGTAATAAATTTCTTTCTTTTAAAAATACTATCCATGTATAATATTCCACATTTCTGAGAAAACACAAATGCATGGCATCCAATGTAGGCAGCACACATGGCTAGGATAATCACTCACTTTATAACACAAATTTTATCATTTAATACTAGATACCTAATTACATATATCATGCTAGTTTATGAATTCACATAAACAGTGAAGGTGGCTGGGAAAGATAAGATAGCGCTTTCCTCATTTAGACCAAATGCCTATACCACACTTTGCTTGACAAGATATATAAATCACAAAGCAATCTTGTCAAGCATGGTTATCCCTTAAGGTTGTCAGCCCTAGGGATAATAGCAGAAGTCTTCATTGAAGAAAGAGAAAGGCTATGTGATTCAAGAAATTGACAGAACTCTTCTTGCAACAGCTCAAATGCACAAGTTAATGGTCAACATTATGGCCTTCAGTCACCAATGTATCACGAAAGTCAATGGTCATGGATAAATGTATTTGCTTCAGATGAAGCACCTCAAGCATGATCTCCACGGACTTTGCTGAATGTGCCATGTATAAAATGAACCACCTGATAAATTTTATCCAAATACAAACATGCTTATCTACAAGAGGTTTGAATGTAAACAACAAAACATATCAACCAATTGGTGGCAAAAGCCAAGCAAAGAGACTTAGCACACTGGTGAATAGCAAAAGCTACATCATGAAATGAAGGCATTTGTGAAAACAAGTACTGAAAATAATTCTAAATTTACAATTAGTACTGTCGACCCACTACACAGTAACAAGATACCGCTTAGCCTGGGTTGTTCAACACGCATGGGTAGTTAAAAATCTGACACAATTGCATCTGAGCAATGTGAAATGACCCACCTTAGACACCGTTGCTACATAAGTAATCGCGCATTGCTTCAACATGATTTTTGAAATCTGTTATTTGTTGGCCATCCTTGTATGTCCCAATTATGATGCCTACAAAAACACAATAACTCAATAGCAACTCGCAAGTTTAGAAACGCAAACATAATAATAACATGATAGTCAAGTCGCATGTACATAAACAACTAATAACAGACATTCTTGGTCATGTTAGCACACAATTTAGAGACTAACAGAGACAGAAACATACAAACCTATATAATCGGCATATTTCTATAACGTGCTACTCAAAAGCACAATCACTCGATAGTCAGCTCGTAAGCTTAGAAACACAAACACAATAGCTCGATAGTCCAGTCGCATGTACATAAACAACTATTAACTGAAATTCTTGGTCACGTTAGCACACAATTTAGAGACTAACAGAGACAGAAACATACATAATCTACTCAAAAGCTACACGCAGGGTTCCAGCTTTTTCATGATCACAGTGTCAAGTCAGAGGGATTGACCAAAGATACTCAATTGAAGAACCATATCTGGTTGTCAAAAGACCAAAGAGAGGAGATGCTAAGGCAGGTTTCATTGAGGATGAGTTTGCTTGGAAGGAGGGGAGGAAACTACCATCTATCCTACAACAGGCAACAATAAATATGGGCATGTATGAGATAGTCTGCAAGCAGACAATAATCATTTGATTTTAGACAGAAATAGAACAAACATGACCTTGCCTACTCAATTAACACCAGATAATAATGACTCTATACATACTGTTGTACAAACAGCTGCAGTATCTTCAAACAGCTTCGACACTCAAATGTGACAAGCTCTAACAAACAAGCCTCAATCCGGATTTCCACCATTTTGACATTTTCCGATTTTATGTAATTAAATAGATCATTTTAGTATGTTGGGTCGTTGATACAAATATTGCAAATAGCTGGAAAATTGTCAGCTTTACGAATTGAATTTTGCCGAGTCCGAGATTCAAATATTTAAAAAGTCTGGTTGTCTTGATGTTTAGTTTGCATAACTTCTATGAAGTATCTAGTTTTGCCTTAGTGAACACTAGGAAGTAGTAACAGTTGCAGTATTTGTGCTTTTAGTTAGGTCGTCTGTCGTTTTGTAAATAAAAATAACAGTATATATCTGTACTTTAAGTTATATTTTTGTAAATAAAAAAATTAGGGCTGCAGAAATTAACGATTAATTAATCGATTAATCGTTAATTTATTTTAACGATTAAATTTCTGTTTAACGATAACATGTAAAAAATTGAAACTATAACTAAAAAATTCGAAGTTCAATAAATAAATTCATTGATGCTATATAGTACCTAATCAGATAGTTTCCAGATTTATGTACACAGCATTAATAATTTATTTTATATTATTATTAATTAGTGTTCTGGTTTTGGCCCCTCTTGTTCATCCTCTACACAACCCCCCTCAGTTCACTCATAACGCATCCACAGTTGACCATCATCCGTACGCTGAAGACCTAGCTAGTTATTCATTTCTTTCCCTCCAACTCCATTGATCATCTTCTCCCTGTCGTCACCCAAATCTCATCCAGTATTACCTCAAATCTCCTCTGCCTGAACCTCTTTAAAACTGAATTCCTTCGGATTGGCCTCCGTGAGCAACGGAAGAAAATTCCTGATCCCCCTCTACTTCCCTCAATCTTGATATTGCATTCACCCACGAATTCACTGCCTATAGGTGTAATCCTTGACCAAAGCCTCAGTTTCACTGATCACATCACCCTTCTTTATCGCTCTTGCTTCATGCATAGCCGTGATCTTGGTAGAATCCATCCTATGCTTGACTCCGAAACTGCATCCACAATTGATAGATCACGTTAAATTGGATGGATTACTGTAATTCCCTTTTCCTCAATAAAATGATAGACACCTGTAGGAACTGTAGATTTTGCACATATTAGAAGAATTTATAGCATAGCAAAGAAACTAAAATAATGATATATGTATTGATGTATAAAACCAATATATACAGATTGGGCCATTAATAAGTAACCCCCTCAGGATTTTTGCTAATATTTCGGCCAAAAGTAGAGATTAGTAAATGAAGTTTTTCAGACGCAATGTTAGGTCATATTTCCATATAATGGCCAAAATTTACTCGAATATTTCAAACAGAACAAAAGTTATATCATTTTTAATGAGACCATTCACTGTTTTTTGATGGTAAAAACACATTCAATGCAGGAAAAAGTAACAAAAACGATTTTACGAAGTCACTTCTCAAGTTACTGTTATAAAGCAAACTGCATAGTGTTTCACAACCTGTGTCCAATATGTCTACCACCAGGAGCCACACATAGGCTATTCTGAGTCCATCTGGGAAATTTTGATGTCCTTGTTGGAGGTCATTGCATCGGTGATAATTTGCCCAGGGACACGACGAAAAGCGGTGAGATGCAGAACTTCTTTGGCAAATCTTCTAACAGACGTGCGGCTGATGTTTAACGCTACTGAAATTCACCGAGTACTGAGATGATTTATGATGTTGCTATTCCGTGAGCTAACAAGTTCGTCAACAAATGCTCGATATTTGTTCGGGTACCGAAAGATTTCTGCCTTCTGCTGCCCCTACGACGTACCGCCGCCCACCCCTATCATCTATGCATCCGCATATTTTTATAAGTGCTCAGCCCCAGTGACTTCAGAGTGAGCTTTGATTACATCTTTGGCTCCAAGATCATGCACATGATTCATGAAGTGTGTGTATACGCATTTTATCAGTCATGGACACCTTGTCTATGTTTGTTTTGTTACAAATCCTATCATAGAAGGATTAATCGCAAAACATTTTATTCACCAATTTAATCGACTGCTTGCTAAATAACGTCAAAGTGACTTCCCTATACGATCATTTCCAGTTTCTTTTCTCAATAAAAATAATAATAATGAAGTGTGTTTTGTTACAACCACTTGAAATGTGACTTCATAAATTCGCTTTTTATAACTTTTTGCGGCGTTATATGTTTTTGAACATCAAAAATCAGTGGTTGCACTCATCTAAAGTTATATAACTTTTGTTCTGTTTCAAATACTTAATTCAATTTTGGCGGTTATATGCAAATATGAATTGGCTTTCAGCTTGTAAAGTTTCATTTTATATTTCCTACTTTAGGCCGAAATATTAGCAAAACTCCGTAGGAGTTACTTTTTTGGCCAACCCTATATATCATTGGTGACTGCCTAAGTAAATTAAAGTAATAATATTACATTATATGATTGATGCGACAGCGACGCGACGACTGACTGAGCGTAGCAGGAGTTATGAGGCACGCCGCGTGGACAGCTGATCGAGGACTTTAGCTCTCGGCAGTCGACTGCGAACATTCGAACTGACTGAACGAACTCGAAATAGGTACCTGGTCAGAAGTTATCGATTGCAGTTGGACTCAGTTGCGCTTATAAGTAGTATTTAAGAATAGTATGAAATATAAGTGAACATCTTGAAAAGACGGCAGCATGTTCCAGAGCGAGGGGTCCACCACTGAGAAGGCACGATTCTGTTTAGTAGTTGTACGGGCAAATGGAACAATAAGCAGGCCTCTCTCAACAGAGCGGAGAGAGCGGCGACCCACTACACTCAGGTAGAGTAAGAGAGATCGCCAAGATAGACAGGGGCGAGACCTAGCAAGAACCGCCAAACCAAAGAGATGATACGGTACGAGATTCGCTGTTGGAGGGGAGCCAGTGGAGCACATCCAGCACATAACCGGAGACATGGCCAAATTTAGGAATTCATGCGACAAGTCGTGCAGTATAGATGTTTATGTTTGATGCCAGTAACTGTAGTTTTTGAATGGATGTCAACAATGAACGCATTAATCATTTATCATAGTGTGAACTGGGAAATGTCCCTGAATGGGTTTGTTCATAGTTGGAATTCTGAGGAATTTTGTAGAGAATGTGGATTTTTGCACATATAATAAGAATATATAATATAGTAATGAAACTAAAAAAATAATATGTATTCATGTATATCGGAGATTGCCTAAGAGACATTGTACTTATATGATTGATGCGACAACGACGACTGACTGAGCGTAGGGCCTTGGAAGTTGCCATCATGTGCGGTGCAGGTGTTTTATTCTTGAAAATGGACCGTAGTTGCAGTAGTTGGGTGATAATGTAGTTTGTACGACTTCCGGGAACGGGACAAAGACGTGCGCTATATAATCTATCATCTTCTGCTCTGTCATCTAGTTTAGCGCATTACTCTTCTTGCTATTTATTATTGTGATTAATCGCCGATTATCACAATCACTTATTTTAACACCGCAATTCTAATACGATGATAGTTGAGACACTGCTGATGTTGTTCATCTTCCTCTCCTTCTTCTACCTCCTCCTCTTCCTCTTCTCCTTCTTTTACTAGGCCTACTGATGTTGCTGTTTGCTGCAGCTGCTCTTACAACTAGGCCTATTTTAGGCCTACTATTAAACAATGAACACAAAAGCGACTGTGAACCTTTCACGAAATCGAGAGCCATTTAATGTTGTGGATCTCACTTTGCCAACCGTAGACTATGCAACACCTTCAGAGTTTACATTTAAAAGAATTGTGATGTTCTAAAGCGAAAAGCTAGTCTGAAGTAAGTAAGATCGATTTCCCCCCAATGTTCTTGTTCTCCAAATGGTATGATTTCCGTGGTAGAGACTAATGAGGAA
This sequence comes from Bimastos eiseni, assembly GCA_959347315.1. Classification (NCBI taxonomy): domain Eukaryota; kingdom Metazoa; phylum Annelida; class Clitellata; order Crassiclitellata; family Lumbricidae; genus Bimastos; species Bimastos eiseni. The sequence goes on from OY365815.1 coordinate 12,594,665, forward strand.
GAATTTCTATAACTGGGAACTCAGTGTCATCAATGTGGTTCTGGGTGAATGGGGAGCCTTGTACATGCAAAACTTCCAGTTTCTGATCCATCGCCGCTTTTAGTCGGAAGTCATCAGTTTGGCAAATTCTTCAATGACAAAACGAACAGAAATAGAATAATTCATTCGAGAAAACGATGCATGAAGTATTATTGATTTTAAGCGTCAGAGTTGGATTAATTGCTGGACTGAATGGATGACTGGACGTAGGTTATTGATTGAACGATCAACCGACGAATAGATGAATCGTTTGATGAATTGATCAGTGGATGGATGGATGGATCAGTGGATGGATGAATGGATGGATTAATGGAGGGATTGATTGATTGACTAATTGACGGACGGAGCTAATGTGTGGAAAACAGCAAAACTGTTGTAGAAGTTTGTGGTAAAGGTAACTTTATCAATCAATGAAACTTGATATAGCACCTATTCAAGAAATATACTTTGTTTTCAAGCGATGGATTTAATACGAAGGCACTAAAATTTACGGCAACTTTGGCAATGAACCAACCAACGCCGACTGCAAATAATAGCTTGTAATTATTTCCTGTTGGCTTATTATAGGATACTATTATTTGTATGCATGCATTTACCTTCTGTGTAGCCACCTGCTGACTTCAATTTGACTGTTTTCTGGGGTTTAACTGAAATTCGCGCATGCGCGATCTGTATATGCAGCCAAGCAGCGCATGTCCCGCTCCGTGAACAAAAAATGCGGAGAGACAGAGACGGATTAGGGTAGTCCCTGTACGTACGCAGCCTCACCTGACTGTGCATGTGAGCGCTTGTTTGTCGCGCCAACAATCAAATCTGTTTGCCAATTAGCCTATCCCATAGTTTTAGAAACCGAAGCCATCTCTCTCTCAACGCATGCTGAAATGCACACACCTTTGGATTTATTTTTATTCGGTGTACATTTATTTCCGCACTGTTCCAGCTGCTCAAATCATGGTGCTGGTATTGGATCGGTCGTGTAAGGAAGCAGCACGGACGGATGTGACTTTGATGCTCATACTGTCATACAGATGAGCCTTGTATTGCATTTGAGAATAAAATGATATGGGATCATAAACATAGAGCACGATAAATGTAGTATTAGTTGATGCTCATACACTCAAAAAATATCTACTCCAGAACAACGTTGTGCATGACATGAGTAAGAAATAAATAATCGTATTTTTACGTTATGAGCTAACTGTTGCTTTTGGAGTGTAGGCATACGGTTAACTGGCTCTTGAGAGTAAGGTTTTTGACACTCGGTCTCAGATTAATGTCTCTCAAGATGCAATTCTTGCAATAGTTGTCGTTCCTCATCGGGCCTTGCGTTTCGTTTCACAACGAGTGTCGTCGGTTTACAGTCAGATACGTTAACAGCCTGGTTTCTGTTTCATCCCGGTGACTTGAAGCTCGTTCATTTGCATTTGCACCTTGATCTGCCCTAGTTACTTACTTCACCTGCGCAATGAACGTCCTAATATGCACCGGAAGAGGCTATCCGTTGACTCCCAAGACAAATTGAGCAGACGCCACATTGTATGTTGTAAGCGAACGACCGATTAAAAAAATCAACAAGATAAAACAGAAATCATGCATAATCAACAGAAGGATTAGTATGGCAGTAAGCCCGTCTTGCGGGGTACTGTATACGGTACCTACGGAGGTCGGGTCAGCTAAACACGGGCAGTTAATCGGGTGGACACATCAAACAGCACGCGGTCAGTCGGACATCATCAGCTTATAGAATTCTGTAATAACATAAGGAAATAAAGAAATAAATGTGTGAACTCTTTAAACGAAGAATGGTCTTTCTTCCACTGAAAACAGAATTCAACGATGCAAAATTAAAGACTAATTTAGAAGAGGTTGGATAGTCTAATCAGTGGATTTAGTAGTTCACAGAACTGCTAAATTCGAAAAAATTTGTTATAGGAAGTTATGGATGATGTAAAACAACCGTAAAGCAAAAGGAATTGTTACCGTATTACCAAACCGCTTAATAATGTGCCGTATAAAAAAGGTTTTACTGTTTTGTGCAGAGGCGGCGATCTCGTCTGAGTGGTGGGGGGACAACCAATGAGAGGGGTAAGAAATGTGGGGGACAAACGTATAACGTGTCCCCTCTTTGTAAAAGTTCGAGGGGACTTGTCGCTCTCGAGTTGGAGAGGACAAGTCCCCTCCAACTCGACCCACCCTGGATCGCCGCCTCTGGTTCTGTGGTCACGTTAACTTTTGTTATCATACTGTGCTCAAATGATATTTGGCCATAGAAATAGTCCAAGAATATGTGTTATTGAACGGAAACGTTGTAATCACTTAGATTTGCTTCATGATCGCTATTTCTACTTTGTTGTATGAAAATCTATCCTGACTGTGTTTATCGGCTTCATATTGGATTTCAATTTTGACTAAACTCCGTCCATTTGTCTTTCCAGTAATTCATGAACTGTTCTCATTACTTACTTGTTTAATGTCTTGTTGTTGTTGTTGTTGTTGTCATTGTAGTCACTTTTGTTGTTTTTATCATTGTTAGTGTTGTGGTCGTTATTGGTATTATTATTATTGACGTTTTTTAGTGTTTGTAGTTATCATGTCTGTAGTCTAATCGTATTTTAGCATATGAGATCTTATATGTGTATTATTAGAAAATAAAAGAAAATAAATCCAGAACTTTTAATGAATACCTTCCCATCTCAAGACGTTCCAGAAGATTCTTCAATAAAAAATGGAACTCTGTTTAAAACTTTTGGGGATATGAATACAGGGTGTTAAAATAAAAGGGTAACCAGGCAACGATAGTCCTATTGTCTTCTTACCATTGTAGTCGACCCAACCGCTGCCATCTGTGTCGACGTCAGCAATCATATCATCGATATCAGCCTCAGTCAGATCGTCACCGAGATTCTTAAGAATCCATCTGCGAATACAATTATCCTCATTGTTCTATTTTAGGATCTTATGCAATAATGGTTTGTGAAGAAAACGTCAACCATCCCCAGAAGAAATCTTATTGCTTATTGACAATTTATTGCTTAATGGCTTACTACGACCAAGACTGCTCTTAGTCGTTTAGAATCGTTTTGTCCATTCTTTAGATTTCTGGACTATTGTGCCAATAGCCATATTAGAAAACAAATTGGTTTAAATACTATGCCTAGATTGTCATTAGCCTATTTGCTCTATTTCATTCAGATTTATCTGATTCCTTTGGTCAAAAACGCAGAACACCTGTCTTATATCTTAATGAATCTCGATAAATTAGGCCTACGTAATGAAACATGTTACAAAAAGCAAAAACTATATGATTATCACTTAGATCAACTTATTGCCGTTATTTATTACCCATAAAAGTATTGGTATAGCCTACCATTGTGCTATATTCCTTATTTCAAACCACTTTTCAAGAATAGATTACCTCTGATAATATAATAAGTGGAGTTCTTTCTTGTCTTGATATATAAAGCCTACGTGTTCACCGCATTAAATGATGTTTTAACAATAAATAAAATTAAAGAAACTTTGATTTATCTATTAACTATTTAACTGATGATAAATCTAACTAATTACCTGAGTTCATTCGTGTTGACTTCTCCCTTCTTTTCTTTGTCTAGTATACGGAACATCTCTCGCAATTCCCTCTCGTCCTCATCGTCTTGCATCTTCTTCCGTACAATGCTTGCGAATTCGTCGAAGCCAATATAACCAGTGCCTACAGACAAAATAATCAATCAATGCGATGAACCAAGATAATCACGTCGTCACACTTCTTCTTCTTCTTCCAGTTCTCTGCATTTCGGCAGATTCAATTGTCCGACGTCGCCATTCCCCACGCTGTTGGACCTCTTCCTTCAGCTTTCCATATGCATCAGTCATCATCCAGTCAAACATCATCTGTCTTGGTCTTCCTCTTCTCCGTCTCACCTTCATTTTTCCTTCTATGACTGTTCTTAGCAGCGAGTCACCTCTCAGCCAGTCATACTTCAATAGGCTATAGTATTGTATTGTATTCTATTGTATACCGTTTGTTATGACAATAGGGCCATATAGTTCAAAACGCAGCCATTTACAGACTAGCTAAACATTGCTTTATTAGATTAATATAGGCCTATTGTTAAGGATATTTTCGGGTGAGGTAAGATCATTTTTAGCGGTCGAATACTTGTCCTTGTACATCAGTTTTACATAATTTAAAGTTGGCCATTGACATGCAAAATTCGACACGGATTAAATTTACATTTCAACCTTATTACAGCTGTTTAAAGAGCAAGATCCTTTAAATTTGATGGGCCAGACAACCTTCAGCGTCGATCATGTGTTCGATCTTTTCAAGCCAGTCTGGTTTGATCGTGTGACCGAGTCTCTTCATCGCTGCCTCGATATCACCGACCTTGATCTTGTCTTCATTCTTCTTGTCGAACGACTTGAAGGCGTCTTGCGCCGCTAAACAACGCACAACAAGCCACAAACAGAGATTAATGACCCAGCTATATAAGTCAATCTGTGTAATCTAATCTTATCTGACCTAATAATGCTATTAACAAATAATAATAATAGTAAGAATAGCAACAGCACTGGCAACCACAACACCAACAGCAGCAGCAGCAACAACAACAATAAGAATAATGACGACATCAACAACATTAATTAGCAGAAAATGTTTCTTAATATCTCATCCGACATGACAAAGCGCTCGTGGTTAAGCTGGTGCCCTACGTTCAGCTTAGACAATAGCGCCGCTGCAGAAATTCAGAGTTTACGATTACGACGTAAAAAGATGGAGACGTCAATGAAAGTGAGCTGAACGGCGCAATAAGAAAGAAATCCGAAGCAGGTTCTGACTGTCTGTGTGATGATGAATCAGAGGACGAACACTTGGAAGCCGTAAAAATGAGTCGGATAGGATCAGAGGTTCAAGAGAAGATCGTAGAGTGTTGGCCACTTAAGTGGGAAAAGCACGTGCCAACAAAACCATTCAGAGCGACAACAACCAACGATCGCTCTCCGTTTATTTCCAAACGCTTTGAACTCGATAGACCAGCTTTCAACCCGAGAGAAACTCAAGTGTCATACAAAGATAGAGCCTGAAGATAGGAAAAAGCCTTAGGAAACGGATGACTGGATGAATGGATGGATGGATGGATGGACGGACCGGATAAAAGGACGATGACTTATCCATCCATTCATCCATGCATCCTCCATGCATTTGAATTGGTGGTTAGATGGATATAATGGATCACGGATGAAGTAATGAACGCATAGACGGATGGATGACGTACAGATTGAAGAAGAGAGAGTAATCACACACACACACACACACACACACACACACGAAGGGAGAGACACTGACACAAGGTAGAGAGAAGTTAGGCGTGAGGAGAGCCCGAACGGAAGGAGCGGACGGTTAGACCTCCTCCGTGTGATTCTGGCGAGATGCTTATAGACCATCAGCATCAGCATCTTCTCCTTCTCCTCCTTCTCTACCGCATCACCTGCCTCCTCAGCTTCTGTAGCTTCAGATGCATCCCAGCAATACACATATAACATGCAGTGATACTAAGACAGATACCGAGACACACAGAGAGTGACAGACAGAGACAGATAGACACAAAGACGCACACAGTTAATATGGTCTGCATACAATTGTCTATCAAAACCCACTGGCTAATTGCACATAATCCTATAGAAGAGATTAGTAATTCGTGGTTTACATTCTTAATTGACTATTATCCGTTATCATTCATCAGTACATAACTATATAGCCTCAAGCTATAGCTAATGTGGAGAACTTTAGAGTACCTTTTTACTTTACTCTTGGTATATGCAGATGTAAATTTAATAGTAGATTTGTGTATGTATATACCAACCGATACCTATTATAATATATGTATATGATGAACTCAGAAGGCTTGCAATGCGTCCAATTATGAGACCTAATGAAATGATCGGAAATAACATGTATGGACAATTTCCGTAGACACATAAATGAATATATAAATAAATAAATCCGTGAATGGAAGCATAAATAATGACATACATACATATGTATGTATGTATGTATGTATGCATGTATGTATGTATGTATGTATGTATGTATGTATGTATGTATTTATGTATGTATTTATGTATGTATGTATTTATGTATGTATGTATGTATGTATGTATGTATGTATACATGCATGTATGTATGTATGTATGTATGTATGTATGTATGTATGTATTTATGTATGTATGTATGTATGTATGTATTTATGTATGTATGTATGTATGTATGTATGTATTTATGTATGTATGTATGTATGTATGTATGTATGTATGTATGTATATATGCATGTATGTATGTATGTATGTATATATGCATGTATGTATGTATGTATATATGTATGTATGTATATATGTATGTATGTATGCATGTATGTATATATGTATGTATGTATGTATGTAGACATGTTATTAGCCTCCATAAATGCATAGTTGCATATACATATACATGCATAGTTTTGCATACCCATTTGCACACACATACATTGATTAAGTTGCGGTCCTGTCAGCTAAATACCTTTATTAAACGAATATTTGATCGATTTGATTTGATTTGCGGGAGTTCATACACAGCTACTTGCACACAGGAATACATGCAGACATATATACGTATATAAATACACATATACATACATATATGTACTCATGTATACCATTCGTAGCTCTGCTGAGGAGCGTTACGTACAGAATGCACGCTGAGCAATGGTGGGCTGTGGTTCGCCTAGAGAATCTGCTGCTGCTTAATGGCATCGACAGGTTTGGTCCGAATACCTGAGACTAAATACAGGTGCTGACGAACAGCTGCCTGTCAGGAGATGATGAAGGTGTTGCTATGCTGCAGAGGATGGGACGTGATGGCAGGGGGCATAGGAAAAGGAGAAGAAGACGGAAGGAAGCGGGAAGGAGGAGGAAGAGAACGGAAGAGGTGGAGGATGTTAAGGGAAAGAAAGTAGTGGAGGAAGAAGTAGGGTTAAGAAGAGAGACAGATCTGGAAATAGATGACTCGTAGGATTAAATTCAAGGAAGAGGGGAAAAGACGTAGCGGTGGAAACGGAGGAGGAAAATGAGACAGCAGAGGAAGTTTTAGGATGGTGTTGAGTTGGAATACAAGAAGGCAAAGGAGGAAAGAACGTTGGCGCAGAGAAAAAGAGGAGAAAGGGTAAGCAGAAGAGAAGGAAGTAAACAAGACCGATCAGAAACAGACAGATCGGAAAAGCTGGAAATCGTATGTGTAAAATTAAGAAGTGGGAAAAGGGAGGATGAAGCAGAAGATGGTGATGAGAGGAGTAGGAGAAGGTGGAGGAGGAATCCGAATAGTGTATGAAGATTTGGGATTGGAGCGTAGGCATCTGGAAAAGGAATGGCTGGTGAAGTAGGTGCAGATAAAAAATCGGAGAATTGCTGAAGCGGAAATACGAGAAGTAAAGAAGAACTTAGTATCTCAAGAAGAAAACTAAAGCTGCAAGAAGATAAATGGAAGGCGGAGGAAAGCCAGAAGGAAACTTGTAAGATATGAAAGCAAACAGAAGAAACCAGGAAAATGAGAATCAAAAAAGACGTTCATAACTATATGGAAAATTTGAGCTCGAGGGAAAAATTTGATGCTAGAAGAGGATAGATAGAAAATGGAGAAAAGCCAGAGGGAAATTCTTAAGACATGAAGGAAGTCGTAAGTAAATAGGAAGACGAGAATAGAAAGAATCGATTATAATTGAAGGGAGAAGTTGAGCTAGAGGGGAAAACGAGGAGAATGAAGAGATGGATAAGTTGGAAGAATAATTGCTAGAAGAAGAGTGTTGATGTCAGATAGAATATAGGAGCATTTGAAGAGGCGATTATGATGCTTCCCTCCTACACACGAACTTACAGTAGCTGCATTCGTTTGATGCCCCACCCACTCCGTCGTCTCTGCCCTTCTGGTTCCACCTCAACAGAGAGTAATCAACAGCGACGATGGAAGACAATTAGAAGCAGAAGAAGAGAGATGAAGAAAATATAACAGCAACGATTGTATTTGTTGCAGTAGTAACAGTATAACTAGTTGTAGTAGTAATAGTAGCAGTACAAGAAGAAGACGAGGAAGAAGGAGGAGGAGGGTAAGAAAATGAAGAAGAAGAAGAGGAGGTGGCGGAGGAAGAGGAGGAGGAGGTGGAGAAGAAGTAGAAGTAGAAGAAAAAGAAATGGAAGAAAAAGAAGAAGAAGACGAAGGAGCAGGAAGAATAAGATGAAAAGCTGCTTCTGCTGCTGCTGCTGCCGCTGACGATGACGATGACGGTGATGATAATGATGATGATGATGATGATGATGATGATGATGATGATGATGATGATGATGATGATAATGATGATGATGTTGATGATGATGATGATGAGGATGATGATGAAGACGACGTAGAATAAGAAAACGCAGAGTAGGTCAAGGCGTAACAGACAAGGCGGAGTTTGCACATAGAAGGAAATGAAGGTGAGAGATGTTGTTACTGTTGTTGTGGCTGCTGCTGTTTCTCGGATGAATAATGAGAGCCTGTGTGCGCTTGTATGATGTTCCCATTGGTATAGATGATGTGAGAAGACCTGCCGACGCCTTGGGCACAGCATGAGTAAGTAAATAAGAAATCGTATATGCCGCTAAGAATAGCCGCAAACGAAGCGCGTCTAGGAGCCAACAGCTTGTTTCATGCAGGATGGAAGAAATTACGAGATTTCATCCTAATATCTCTTAAAACAGACCCAATATAACGTTAATTGAAATCTGAAGGCACTATAGTGATTTGAGCTGTGGGGGAGAAAGGCTATAGGCAAAGAAAAGCAAGATGAGGTCAAAATTAATGAGTCAGACTAAGACTAAGGTCAAGTAAAACTTATTAAGGTCAAGTAAGACTTAGGCCCACTATAACGTCTCATAAGATATAATATAAGATACGACATTTGTTGGGTAAGGTAAGAAGAGGTAAGATTATATCCTACCTTAACATATCTTGCATGTAATAGTTTTATTCAATACCAAGAACAGAAGTCATTAGTAAAGAGTAAGAACTAAGAGGACTTACACTTCGTTTGCGTCTCGCTTAGCTTGACTTCGGTCTAAAGCAGAAAAAGAAACGAATACCAGCTCAATTTATCAGTTACAACAGTGTACAATAATACCTTCCACAAGGTAATTAGTTATATAATCATTGGATTGGGGCTTCAGTTTCTTGTCCCACGTTTTCTATTCGTGTGCTGCACGTTGCGCCATACATAACGCCAATTGCAGACTAGAGTAACTAAATAAGTCATCACTTAATAACCCGACCTTCCTAGTTTTCACCTATCCGCCGACTTCATTTTGAGCGTTTCTTTTCAGATGTTCAGATACAATGCAAAATACAATTCCTAATCAGACTTTGGTTGACAAACATTTAGTAAACACACTTAAAACTTCGAAGTATATAGAATCTTTAAAACATATCTCTACATCAGGCTGTCAGCTGCATGGGGGAGGGGATGATGTTTGGTCACGGCAAGGAAAGCGAAGGAGTAGTGGGTGGATGGGTTGAAAGTAGCAATTGGAAGTGCAGGATATGCACGATACACTGTAGGAAATAGAAGACCATTATATCCTAGGAATGGCACTTTCCACGGGGAAGAGGAATTTATATTGTACAAAGTAATAACATTTTAATTGTGAACATGAATTAAGTTTTATTTGAAATTGCGAGCGATATGACAATGATTTAACATAATTATAATGACGTTGGTTGCAGTTTTAAGTTGAGGACGTAAATGTTTTGGGGGAAATACAGAAATCCGCCTCTGCTTCTAAACTGAATGCAAAACACACAACGGTATGCGGACGATTGGTCAACGGACGTTTAGTCAATGGACGTTTGGTCAATGGACGTTTGGTCAATGGACGTTTGGTCAACGGACGTTTGGTCAATGGACGTATGGTCAACGGACGTTTGGTCAATGGACGTTTAGTCAATGGACGTTTGGTCAATGGACGTTTGGTCAATGGACGTTTGGTCAACGGATGGTTGATCATGGACGATTGGTCGAGCGGACTGTTCGTCAAGAGGACTGTTGATCAATAGTCCGTTATAAAGCAATCAATGAGATTGTTCAAGAAAATATTTTTATAAGCAGGTGACGTTGTTAGAAAGTCTATAGGCTATAGTTTATTAGGCAAGCAGTGCAATGAGGTTATAAAGCTTATTCTTTGTAGAGCAATCGGTGATGTTGATAAAAAAATTGTTATATGTAAACAGGTGAAGTGTTACAAAGTTAATAGTTTAAGAATCAATCATTGAAAATAAATTATAAAATGATAGCAAAGTTATTACTCAATATAATACACTTTAATGTAGTAGTTTCTGCTTCAAATGTAGTCAAATAGTTAAAACACGATGATACCTTATTGTGAGACAAATGTGCAATAGCACTATGATATGTTAACATCTTATCGTATGTCTCTGCCAGTGCAGTTCTTTGTGCTGATAAGAGAACTATTTTAAGAGCGTCTCCAATATCTAAAATTATAATTGCTGGTCAACCGTCCTCTGGACTAAAGGACCCTTGACCAACAGTCCGCTTGACTAGTTGTCAGTTGACCAATTGTCCGTTGATCAAACGTCCTAGAATCCACGCAACTGCCTCCCGTTGCCATGTGTCATTTAAGAATAGCCACCCAGATAAAGGAAGAGTTCCTTGCATGGGAATCTTCCAGTTCGTTATATTTGCACAGCTCAGAGGTGTTTTGCTTCTGTCGATTCCTTAGAAACATCGACGAGAGGAGAGATTTGCTAGAAGTAGTTCCGTTTATCATAGCAAACACGCCCCGAGCATTTTGATAAACGGTTTTACTCGGGGCCACATCTAAACATGCCAGCTATTACTCATCATCCATCCATCCATCCATCCATCCATCAATCCATCTATCCGTCAATCCAGTTTGCCACGATAGATATTAGCTACTTCCGTATAGGTAGACCCACACTATAGATGCTTTGTCTATTTTGGCAAATATTAGCGTAGGCCCTACATTCCGGATGGTTTACCTTTTGAAGACATTTTGGCAAATATTTCTTGTTTCACTTCTCTCTATGATGAGGCCATCATGGGGGTTATTTGCAGGGGAGAGTAATTTTCCTAGAGGTTGCAGGCCGGGGGTTATTGTCCAGGGTTTTTTTAACATAGAACCCAGTAAATACCGCCTTAGGGGATGGTTGAACAGAAAAGCAACCATGTCAATAAATTTTAAGACTATGTACTACGGTATGTAGTTGAGACCATTTAAACAAGCATTACAGTAACCCGATTAATTAGCTTAAAATTACCAGAATCAGGTTATATTGTAAGGTCACTTTTGGATGAGGTGTACAATACTACTGACCATTTTCTAGGACGACAAAATTATAGAGGAATTAACAATTTTTGATGTTACTAAATCAGAAATTATGACACGTGACAGCCCAGCCAAATGGATTTAGTCATGGCACTATCAAACTCTTGTGAGATTGGACTGACGCATCGATTGAGAGTATTAATAACTTCTATGGTGCCAATGAATCGTAGACCAATCCATCGTTCAGGCCTTGTCGTTGTGCTCAATAAAAGCAGAATCTGGGAACGTGACTGTTTCTCCCAGAAGTGGCACATGTATGCCAACTGACCTTGTGTTGGTTAACAGTGGCATCAAGAGAGACAGACAGACAGGCAGAGACTGGCAGACAGACAGAGACAGAGACATACAAACAAAGGGAGGGAGAGGAGAGGATAGAGACAGGTAGACAGAGAGAAATAGAGACAGAGAAATATGGACCGACAGACAGATACATAGAACCATGGAGAGTGAGAGCGAGCGAGAGAGAGAGACAGAGAGAGAGACAGATAGAGAGTAAGAAAGATAGGGAGAGAAGAGAGAACTAAGAGAAACAGACAGTCAGACAGAGATTGTTCGTGTGTTCGTGCGCTTGTTTGCATCTACGATATACTAAATCGACAGAGAAGTACTTTGTTTATCGAGCAATTACCGAGCAGTAATCAAGCTATTTAGAACGCATAGGAAGTAAAGGTAGTACATTAATGTCCAAGAACACAAAGCCTACGAAAACCGTGTACAACAATCATGATAAAAGCCAATCCAGAAGCTGCGTATCGTAGGCCTATATGTGCTAAAAATGAGTCGTATGATAGTTTCAGCTGTAATAATTGATTTGAATTGCATTTTCTTTGATTTATATAGCGCCGCTCGAAACAGTGTCTGTTCAGTAGCGTTCTCGCTGCGAGAACCCCGATAGTATAGCAAGTGTGGAGGAGGGAGTATGATGCAGGAAGAAAGGAAGAATGATAACACATACGTGTAGAGATGAGCGAAGGGCATTCCATAGGGAGAGCCCAATGGTGGCAAGAGAACTTTTTAGGGTCATGATGCTGATGATGCTGGCGATGATGATGATGATGATGATGATGATGAGGATGATGATGATGATGATGATGACAATGACGACGATGACAACGATGACAACGACGATGAAGATGAATCCTCAGCCCGAAGGCAGATCCATTGGATTTATGCCACCCTGGTAGGAGATGAGCGAGTGCCACCGCGTCCCATATATCGGAGATATATCCAATATAAACGTAATTACCAGGACAAGAACCTTGAACTGAATGCGAGCTGACTGAGGAAGTCAGTGCAATTCATTAACCAGAAAACAAAGAGGTGTAGATAATTTAGAGGACGAAAACGCTTGGCATGCCACATATACATGCATGCAATAATAACAGTTCCAGTATCTCTCCAGCAAGTCTCTGCTTGAAGAAGTTCAAACACTGTGTGGATAGTACTATCTCTTCCAGTATACCACAATCCTCAATAGAAGAAAGAATCGCGCCTGTGTTGTGGTGAAGCTCTCAATTGTATCCAGTATTGTATCCTTTGGCGATTGATACGTTTGTTTTAACTAGGCTCTTAGTCTTAGTCCATGTGTAATTTTGCAGGTGAGTTGGGTAACGTTTAATTTCTGAACTGTTACGGAGCCAGTTTCTCATACAGATTTGAAATCTCATAGGGCATATGTATGCATGTAGGTCTTCATGTAATCTACATGTAGGTCTTCATGTAATCTACATGTAGGTCTTCATGTAATCTACATGTAGTCCACATGTCTACCTACGCGTACCTTCGCAAGTATGTAAATGTGTAGTGGCATAGCTGCGTTACGGCACTCTGGAAATCGTCCGTTTAATTATATGCATGTCTGCATGCATGTATGTAGGTGTATGGGTATGTGTAATTGTGTTTGGGTATGTATTCTTGCATGCATGTAGTATGTAAATAGCGTCCTTCCACGATAACCTACTCAGAGGCGCTCCCAGTCCAACTCCAGCCTGGTCTCTAGCTATAAGAACACACAGATCCGAAGATAGATTGTTCGATGTGGCCGACAAAAACCATTGAGAAGACACGAAATATCTTCAAAGCGCTTGTTAAAAGGCACTACAATTTCACCTCGGGATAAAGAAAGACGATTTAAGATTTCAGCCATAAAAAAACTTGGTCTTGTCATCTGATTTTGTCAAATTTACAGCATTTACACCCCGAGAAGCACCAAACACCTACAAGTTAAATGCCGTATCTGTAAAAAGCCACTGAACTGATTGGATTATAACGAATTGAATAACTAACTAAAGCGTTGCCTTCCTGTTTTATCGGCACTTCAGACTAACACAGTAACACCGCCCTAACATATTGCAACTGGGGTTTATTGGCGCATGATAAGGTTTGCAACTGGATGGGCGCGAACCGCTTAGACCAGAAGGAAAAATCGAAGCCCAAAGAATTTTTCTTTGGTCTCATCCGAGTGGTGTGGTAACTATATCCTAAATTTGCCTTACTATGGGCAAGTGCACAAGTAACATGCTACGCCACTCTTGTGGGGCTGGGCGTGGTGTAATCGATAACATACTGGGCGCAGAGCTGAGGAACCGAGTTTGATATCCATAGCCCCAGGCATCGGCATTGGTTGAAATGGATGTATAGCGTATTGGGTGCTATGCATGGCTGCCGACAGTTAAATTCTAATCCTGTAATAACTTGTCATCATTCGTTCATATTATTGTGTGCAATCACGCCGCATGCGGTTTGTCAGTTTGCAATTAGACGAAAAAATATTTTTCTTTCTTATCCACGTATAGGCCTACTGTCCATTCATGTAATATAACCGACAAATATGAGTAGACAAGACTCCCTTTAAAACTCCACCGGTCGTTGCTACGTGATTTAAAGCGCTCAATAGTGCTAGCTACATACAGGTGCATTTTGTTACCGTTATCTGGGTTTTTAAATGACCCTTCTTGAGAACTGTTCAGAGGAAAGCAATGGGATCGCTGTAGAGTAACAATGATTTAGAAAATTCTCGATCATATTGCGCTGTGGATGACAATTGCAATTTTCTGTGCAAAAAACTTTTTACGAACTTGTAATTGAACACGCAAAGTTGGATAGATTCTAAAAAGAATAATGTTAAGCATCTGTTTATAGTAAATTTCCTGTATTCTATAGAGCCGGTTCACTTACCATTGTGTCCTGTGTTTGATACTCGAGCTCAACCTGAACGAACTCGATGCCGAGACGGAGAGCGAGAGAGGAGAGATGGAGAGATGGAGGGAAGGGTCTATCTGGCGATCGAATTATCCTAATCATGTATCAGCCTCCTTCGGCTGCCAAGAGGGAAGAAAGCCTGCCGGTTCCAGGCCGCGCCAGTGCAGTCCCTGCTGCCCGTTGGCATGGCAGCCAGCAGCTGGCCGGAAGATGGGAAGATGCTAATATAGGATCAGCCGAAGCGCCGCATGTGAAACACCTGGGCGCCAGTCTTAGGGTAGCGGACCTATTTCGAGCGAAGCCCCATGTCGTATTGTATAGCTGGCGAAAGGTAGACGAGGCCCAGAGAGACCGAACGAACTTTGTTGCAACACTCGCAAGTACACCCGGCTCTTGGTAGATAATTTATTAACGATGGTAAGCGAAAAGATGATTCCAGCTAAATCCAATTTTCGTGTAGTACTACCTGCTGACAGTGGACTATGTATGCCTTAAAGGATCTTAACTACCCACACTTATTCTATCCAACGTAGCTTTACCAGCGCAGCTTGGCATTTCACTCTTTCCAAGCGATTATTCAAATGATCTTCCCTGGATCTTAACAAATTGCGGCGCTATCTATTATTCTGCAGAGTTAGCACTTCATTTGCGGCTTATGGGCCATAGTTACCCGATATCATGCACCTAATCAAACCCTGCCTAACTCTCCTTCTTAGCTTACAAGAAAGCTCTACGACTATCTTCATTTTATCTCACCGGGACCCAATCCCACCTAGACCTTAATCGAACACTTCCTCCACTTATCTTTTCCTTGACTGTCGCCTACCATCCTAAATCCACCACCAAACTCTACCCAACTCTTCAAAGCTACTTAAACACACCCTATCCAATACCTCCATACCTAATTTGAACCTCGCCTTGCCATGCTATATCTCAGCGTGCAATTAAATAACTCAGACAAGCATGAAATCTGATTCTATATATAGTTTGCCAGACTGTAACCTTGTAGGCCTGCAATGGCTTTGGACGTATTCAGCTTTCCATACGTCAACATTCTCGACAGTGCGTTTGGACGGACAGCGCTCCATAGTTGTGCTACTGCTGCTGGTGTCCTCTGCCGTCGTCGTCTGCGGTTGGCGGGAACTACGCCTGGCCAATAAAGTGGCCTAGAAGACACGCAGACTCCACCGACCAACATAGATCTCACCAACTCGCACCCTATCTCGTCCGCTCTTGCTTTCCTCGGTCAGCAAAAGTATTTCTGGCGCTTCATAAATTATACAGAAATATAACCGAGGAATTGACAAATGATCGAGGACAATGGAAATCATTTATTCGTACCCATTGCTGATAAATGTTTGGCGTCAGAACTCAGAAGCTGATGCTGACGATGATGTATGTACTATTATTAGTTGCATGTAATATATTTAGCCTACTCCATGTATATTGTTAGATGCGATTGATGTAATTATACGTATTACTATTACTATAAGTTTTAAAAGATCACAAGCCAAAAGCAACATACAGGTATTCAGTGAAACAGAGACGACATCTTCACAAGGTCCTCTTCCAATGGAAGGGACGTCTCAACAGTGAACTGAAAGGCAGCAGCTCGGTCTAAAGAATCTAGACGCGAACACGACAGCAACGAATACTAGGTTTAGCTCAATCGTGCAGTCCCCGTCCTTCGTATACTCTGTCCCCCAAGTGGGCCTATGTAATTGAGTCCACTTGCTCCAGTTTGCATACGTCCACCTTGATCAAAAGTGCGTCATTGAAGGGGCGCTATAATATTCCTGAATTAATGAATCAATGAATAATCAAACTTACGTAACGATTACGTCGTCCATTATCTCTATAGTTGAATTTGCCATTTGCAGCATGAACATCCACGTTGTTGGACGCATTTCAAAATTTTCCTATACATTTCACAGAAATTGCAGTAATTTATCGAAATTCTTCCGATTTCTGCTGCGCCAACATCTGTTTCGATGCAATCTTCGTCGATGGGTATGAGGTTAACCCAATTAATTGCAATACATCGAATTTTTATAGAAATTTGCAACTTACAGATAGGCACCTATATATATATATAAATGACTTGCGTTTTTCCAGAGAGACTCGGTAACTTCTTTAGATCAACGTTATAATTTATATATATGTATATATTTGTATTTGTTAATTTATACATGCACGTAGGCCTACATGTAAGTTGTGTTTGTATTAAATTAGGCTCCCTAAATTTATTTAAGTTAATTGTAGTTGCTTAGTTATTTGAGAATCCTAATGAGACTCGAAATTTCATAGCGCCACGGCTATTTTTATTTTTACATTTTTGTCTTCATCAACTTATTTGTTGAAATTTTTGCGATAGTAGACTCGGCGACTTCTATAATGCACCTGGCGTCACAATATATTCATGTTTCTGTTTTTTTTTAAATAAGACTATTTCTACTTTCGATGCATCTGAGTAAGCTGGTGCAACTAGGCCTATATAGGTGACTTATTCATGGAGCGTCACTATAATAATAATAATAATGATAACAATAATAATAATAATAATAATAATAATAATAATAATGACGATTTATATGGCGCCGTAATCGCGGCCCAAACCACTACAAGGGCGCCGTACAACCACTACATGTTCATTAATGCATTTTATTCTAGACATATTTTAATCTGATACAATCTACTCGTTTTCTTGAATTGTAATTGCAATTTAAATTTTTCGATTGAACGTGAAGACGATTTACCTCCTTCAAATAGAGAGGAAAAGGGCATCTCTGTTTTTCGACTCCTCAACGCTGGAGACCATTCATACCCTATCAATTCTTAGATACCTATCTATCAGATACCTATTCTATAGCTGGGGACGGGGATGAGAATCCCGTCGCTCTGTCGCTGGTTCTCTGCATTAGGCTACATGTACTTCGCATAATGGTGCAAGCTGGATCTCTGTTGCAGACTGGTTCCCACATTCCACTGACCCTTCAGGCTGGTGCTCAGATGCAGCCCGCAGGTTGTCCCTAGGAATTAGCTGATACAGACACAGATCAATATGGCTGCCCCTTCCCTATCGGCTGATCCACGTTGCTGACCCACTTAGCGTATATTATAAATTGTTATTGTCATATGGGTGACCCACAAACAAACTCGTATGTATCGACGTGGACCCGGGCTGCATGGGCTGGCCCACATCTCGGACCCATACAGTTTACCATGGAATGCGAATGCCAGTGCAGTGTTTTAGGTTAATTTCTGAAGCGCTTAATGGTAGGCCTACTACGTCTATAATCATGTAAGTAAAGGAGTTGATTGATTAATTCTTGAATATTATGGCACAGCAAGACAATGCTCAATCGTCTTCCTAGGCAGGAAATGAGACGTTATTCATGGACAACCATTGCCTGATGCCGCAATTCATTCTGGGCAAAAGACATCGTTCAATCGTCTTCCAAGGCAGGGACCAAATGAGGGCTAAGTCGCCGCCATATATAGCCTACCTGGAAGTGTTACCTGTCAACGTAAGCTGTCGCCTGTAGAAACCAAGAGTCGCCGTACTGAAGAGGTGACATAGATGAGGTTAGAATCGTTTGGTGGTATCCTTGTCTTACGTTACCCTGAGTTTTAGTGGCCAATTTAGGTCTTGTTGCGTGGGGGAAACAAAATGTCAAGGGGTTCTGTGGCGCCTCCAAATTGACTAATTTAGTATGTCAATCCTAATTAAGTCGCCGAACACGTCAAACAGAATAAAACATCTAAGCAGATACTTTAAAATTTGGACACGTAAGTTAACCAATAGGGCCTACAGCATTAGTTTTATGTTGATCTTAAAGCAAGAAACTTGCTAGTTTTTGTTAAATACTATTGTCTGCCTGATTTCATTGAAGTAAAATGATTTGTCGTTGATTCAAAGTCAATGTCATCTGCAAGATGACCCTATTGGTTAACTTACGTGTCCAAATTTTAAAGTATCTGCTTAGATGTTTTATTCTGTTTGACGTGTTAAAACATCTAAGCAGATACTTTAAAATTTGGACACGTAAGTTAACCAATAGGGCCTACAGCATTAGTTTTATGTTGATCTTAAAGCAAGAAACTTGCTAGTTTTTGTTAAATACTATTGTCTGCCTGATTTCATTGAAGTAAAATGATTTGTCGTTGATTCAAAGTCAATGTCATCTGCAAGATCACATTCGATTGAAATTAATGCCAATCCTGATAGGAGTTCGTTTGTTATTGTTGATAGCAATAACTGATGAACTTCAATGTAATGAAGATTCTCTCAGCCGTAGCAGAATGTAACGGGAAGAGTCAGATAAATTATACATAGAATTTACAAATTAGGAGAACTGACGCCAGCTACATGTAGGTTCTGGTCGTCCGTTATTGTGTTATGTTTAGCAGGAATTTCAACTGATTGAACAGTGTGAACTACCGGTAGTCTAGTCCTGAATTATGGGCACATTCAGTTGTCTCAAACTAGTAAAGACGAACTAATTAGAACTACAGTGCACGATGAAAGATTCTCAGATATAGCAGTTTTGTCTATGCATCCTGCCAGAGTGATTCATTTCGATTCTGACAACGTTTTTGAGAAATCTGTAGCTGCAGTGTATCCCCATTGCCGCATACAGCTGACATTATAAGTTCTAACTAGGTTAACTGTTGGCGAGAGTGTACCTGCAAAAAGCGAATTGGAACCAGCGCAGTTACTCCTCGTTAAAGTGATAAACGAAAAATCTGTTAACTCAAGGTTACATTTACAGAGTCTCCGGTGGCAGTCCTATGCGCCCAGGTGGGGTCAATGGTAACCAAAGGACTCTCGTCAATCATCGACACTTCACGATGTTACACGACAGAGGCCTATGTGCCACTTGATAATATATAGCGCATTTCAGTCTGCTACATCAAAAGAAGCTGCGCGTCTGACTATTTAACTCGTAGCCTATTAATTTATAAGTGCAGCTTAAGATATTTTGAAAGTGTTCGTTGTGCAGAATAAAATTTTAAAACATGAACCTACAGCGGTCAAGTGTTCCAAAAGGAAGATCTGAGACATGAGATGAGCTGCGGGTTCGAGTTGATGAAGGAAGCGCGGCACCTGCATAGCTTCACACACAAATGAGCGCAGCATTCGTTGATCCAATTGGGACATAACGGTCCCTAGATCTGATGTGTGTGGGTTCGGTACCAACGCACGAGGTCCGCTCCAACAGATGAATCCTGTGGTTTATTCTGTCTATAAAGGCCCTCTAAGGATAGACTACTTGATGTCTGTCCTAACGTGCTTTAATAATCATCTTCTTTTGTTCTCTGTGTTTCTTCAGGTTGCTTGTTGATTGAGGTGAGATTGGGTTGATTGAGGCGAGATGGAGTGGAATGAGGAGAGATGGGGTGGAATGAGGAGAGATGGGGTGGAATGAGGAGAGATAAGGTGGAATGAGGAGAGATGGGGTGGGATGAGGGGAGATGGGGTGGGATGAGGAGAGATGGAGTGGAATGAGGGGAGATGGGGTGGGATGAGGAGAGATGGGGTGGAATGAGGAGAGATGGGGTGGAATGAGGAGAGATGGGGTGGAATGAGGAGAGATGGGGTGGAATGAGGAGAGATGGGGTGGAATGAGGAGAGATGGGGTGGAATGAGGAGAGATAAGGTGGAATGAGGAGAGATGGGGTGGAATGAGGAGAGATGGGGTGGAATGAGGAGAGATAAGGTGGAATGAGGAGAGATGGGGTGGGATGAGGGGAGATGGGGTGGGATGAGGGGAGATGGGGTGGGATGAGGGGAGATGGGGTGGGATGAGGAGAGATAAGGTGGAATGAGGAGAGATGGGGTGGAATGAGGAGAGATGGGGTGGAATGAGGAGAGATAAGGTGGAATGAGGAGAGATGGGGTGGGATGAGGGGAGATGGGGTGGGATGAGGAGAGATGGGATGGAATGAGGGGAGATGGGGTGGGATGAGGGGAGATGGGGTGGGATGAGGAGAGATAAGGTGGAATGAGGAGAGATGGGGTGGAATGAGGAGAGATAAGGTGGAATGAGGAGAGATGGGGTGGGATGAGGGGAGATGGGGTGGGATGAGGAGAGATGGGGTGGGATGAGGAGAGATGGGATGGAATGAGGGAAGATGGGGTGGGATGAGGCGAGATGGGGCTCTGTATTTTTTTATTATTATTTTGTTTGTAGTGTATGTTTCGTATTACTGCTGGGCCTCTGGAGCGGTGTAAAAACCCGTAAGCCCATTGTTAAGGCAGTGGGAACTCTGGAGCGGTGTAAAACCCGTAAACCCAATATTATTAGCATTTTAAATTTATCACTTGTTCAGTGTTGAGCCGATGGGAGGTGCACGTGGAAGGGAAAGGATGGTATGACGGTGGAAGAGGTGGAGGGGATGGGAAGAGGGCGGTGTGACGGTGGAGGAGGCGGAGGGGATGGGAGAGGACGGTGGTAGAGGTGGCGGTGAAAGGTGAGAGAGTGAAGGAAGGTGAAGGAGAGAGGGCGGTCTGACGGTGGAAGAAGCGTATGTGAACTCGATACAGGACAGTCGAAGTTGAATCCGACAGAAATTCTACATAGAAAGATGAAGCTCACCCGAAGGTGAGGATTCGATCTACGCTGTATTGTATTTATTTTCAATCTTTATTCCACCAAATTGGTGGCACAGTATTTGTGTGTTCGTTTATTTATCAATAGGGGCAGACATGACGAATCTCCTTTACACGTATTTAGGTTTAGTTGTTAGAATTTTTATGAGGAACACACGCGCGCGCGCGCACACACACACACACATTGTAGGATAGTTTTATGTATGTAAGTAGTAGGGAATCGCGCTATCTGGCTCATCGACCATAATATTGGTTAATTCGCCACCCTACGGGAATTCCCAATAGTTTCGATGATGAGTTCAAACAAAAATCTCTCATATATAGAATGAATGAAAATATTTTCTCACAACAGCTTAAAGGGATGTCATCTCAATATAAAATGGAATACTCGAAGAAGACTGTTATTGAATTAAGAAAAATTGCGAAACAATAAGGTATTGTTGGTTATACAAGGCTACGTAAAGCAGATTTGATTAGTAAAATTGAAGCTCACAGGGCTCAAACACTCATCCCCTCACATTTCCCCCCAATCTCAACCAATGCTATGGGTGTATCGACTCATTGCTGGTTTAGGTTTGTGCATGAATTGTGACTCATCGTCGAAACTATTGGAAATGTCTCGGACCTATTAGACTGTATTGGTTGATGTTTAACCTAGGTCTTAGGTTTGTGTATGAATTGGTTTTTGTAAGCTAGTTATAGGTTAATAATACGTTTTTGTGACCTATTAGGTGGGCGAATTGACCAATATTATGGTCGATGAGCCAGATAGCGCGATTCCCTACTACCTATTTATAAGAGCTTTGACTTTTGAGATAAAAGATGTAAAATAATATAATTCTAGTCTAGTAGGTCTACACGGATATATATATATATATGAACTTTGAGACGAACTCGTGCGCCCTATTAAATCATCTCTGCAGTCTGTCCACCTGTCTGAAGCTCAAGCTCTGTATTTCTTTCTATCTATCTTTCTCTATCTCTTTCTTTCTAAATCAATCGATCCATCCTGCTATCCATCTATCTGTATATTTCGCTCTCTTTATTTTTCTCTGGAATTGCCTCTAATTAAACTTTAAGTATGGACGTAAAACACGTTTGTTTATAATATTAGTCATTGATTCGTTTTCTGTTAACCTGTCTGTCTCTGTCAGAGTCTGTCTGTCTGGTCTCTGTGGTTCATAAAAATATATGGCTATAGGCTTATCATTCGACTAACTTATTAACCTTTTTTAGTGTTCTCCAACAAAACGGAGATGCTGGAGATCTGGCAAGCGCCTTCAACCACCCGAGATATGAATAGCTCGATGCTGCGGAGTCCATCAAACCATATCAATTTAAGAAGAATTTTTTCGTCGAGACAGCTTCTTCTCTTTAACGAACGCTAAAACTCTGGCTTTACCTCACGAAATGTGAGGAATTTAGAACGATAAAGTAATAGATTACAAATCAAAACTTAAATCGTGTGTTAGATGATTTGCATGAGGGCTTTACGAATAAAATGCTTTACGAAGAAAACTTTGAACTTTGAACTTTGATAGGCCTACTTGTTAATTTGCTCTACATATAAATATGGCCTACTGGCTTTAGAAGCGATAAACCGCAATGCCTACTGAAACCGATAGGACCTACTAATGCTACTTCTACTTCTAATGATAATATTAAGCCCGTACGTGTATGCTAATATAGGCCCGTATATAGGGTGCCCACTTGGAACTGTCGTGGGTCCCACATGGGGTCCAGATGGGACACACTTACGAATGTTGGCTGGAAGGATATAGGCCTATGATAATTGAGTAGACTTAAGAGAACGTCTGCTCCAAAGAGTTTAGTTCACTTAAAATCTTTGGTCTGCCCTAGCTATATATAGGACAACTAGCCTAGCCTACGTAGCCTATCTCCTGAAGCAGGACAGACGCCTGTTTTTACACAATTCTGTAAAAATATCAACGTTACTTACATAACATAACATGAGCAATCCAGTCAAGGTCCTTGACATATTATATCTGCTCCGTTGCTCTCAAGTTTTTTGCCCTCAACGCAGTCGACATTTACAATGTCTCTTGCGGTGACACATTAGCCAAATAGAACATCTCTGATATGCTTAGCCTGTATAAAGAACTACTTAGGCCTATGGTATAGGCCTATACTGGGAACTGCAACTCCTTAAAACAGCATGATAATAAAATATAGACTTTTGATCTTTCTCCTTTGCAGTAGCGCTGTCCTACGGGCCCAACAGGCGCAAAACACACGGCTATGTTATAGTAGGCTCACACGTTTTCCTATAGCGATTGTATAATCTCGACCCTGCTCAGTATAATTGCTTCTGTTAATCTTTGGGTGAAATTCCTCATCGTTAATGATTGAATGCTACATGTAGCCTAAGTGCTAAGCCAAAAATGTCCCTACCATCTTTGCCAATATAAATAATTAGGGTCGTGCAAATAAATAGCCCATACGCATATCATCCTTGTTATCGATGCGTCGTTACATAAATTTATATCAGCCAAATAAACAGCCCAGATGACGCCAGTTGATAGCTGAACGTCATTGCTAAAGTGTCGAATCTATATTGTAGTCGATACGAACTCTACGAACTATACTGGTATTCGAAAGTTTTCTTTGCTATTTCATATTAAAATATAAAAATGGGGATCTTAGAGAAAATCGGTGAAATTGAAAAGGAAATTGCAAGAACACAGAAGAACAAAGGTGAGATTGTGAAGTTGTTGGATCATTTTCATATAGAGTTCGTGGTTGACATGGCACACAACATGCCGGCCACGTTACAGAATATGCGAACGACTGTAATGTAACGTTCAGTACCGAATAACATACGCATATTCATATAGCCCCATGTTCAACTAAATTATCATACATTGTAACGCACAATCCACAATCTTGATCAATTCGAATAGGTAAGGGACGTAATGTATTTCTCTTATGACGCAAATCACAAAAAACAAAAATATTTCAGGGAGGTTCGGACACTGTGAAGAGCTTGTCGTAATTGTAAACTCCTAATTTCTGAAGCGCCACTTGAGAGATGAGCGCAGGACACCAACTTATTCGCGCGCGCTGTGTCGAATCATAGGGGTTTTCCAAAGATGACAAATGGAGACCCGAGTCCAGTTGTCAGATATATAAGAGGCAGGGAAATTGCTATGGTTGGTTTAATTTAGGTCAAGAAAGGTTAATAAATATTAGAAGCTGTATGAGTAGATGATATAGGGTTGGAATTTTTGAAGAGGTGTAGTTTTGACTTTGAGCTGATCGCCTTTCAGGTGTTAGATAGATGAGCCATCTATCATCATCTGAGGCAAATGATGGTGGGTAAGTGACAAAACTAACAGAGGAAGCAATAATTTGTGGGATTCTATATGGAAATTGTGCTAGAGTCAAAGCGTGTGGCACCTCACTCATCTCATCCCCGGGTGGCATAAAAGCCAATGGACCTGTCTTTGGGCATGCAGAGAACTCATCATCATCATCATAAGTATGTATATGTATCTGGCAATTTATATAGAGCAGTGGCAACCAGAGGTTGGGCATGCACTCACGCAGTTGCATGGCACACACAATCTTATTACTAGATTATGGATTACAATCAAAGCTGTTTTAAACTTGTTGCTTGATAATTTTCAGCAACCGAATACCATCTCGGTTTGCTGAAGGCGAAACTAGCTAAGTATCGTGCTCAGCTGATGGAGCCTACGGGGAAAATCGGTGCAAAGGTTAGTCAGAACATGGAGGTTCAAATGATTAAAAGAATTTGTGTTGGTTAATGCCTAGTAATTTTAAACTGGTCAAATTGTTTTGTTCGTTTGTGTTTGATATTTTCTTCTGTTTAGGCTGAGTGATGAGAAGGAGTACTGTTTACTAATGCTTTTATTTTGCCACATAATGTTAATTATATGAAAGATAATATATTTTATAAATTGCTGTTTAGTCCAGTTTGGCTTGCCACAAGCACTGCTTGCCCAATCTCGACCAGATTCTTTGCTTTGCTGCCTGCCTCATTGGGTGATTATGCTGATCTTTACAAGCTACTGTCTTGGACTGCATGCACGATTATTTGCAATGACTCAACATCTCACTACGCATCAGCCGTAGAATTATCATCTGATGATGCCTTCTTGGCTCTCTCCTACCTATCTGCATTAACTTTGCTGCCCTGTTTCAGCTTTGGCTGTTCGTCAAGCTCTTCGTTCATCCTCTTTTGGTGAGCTTCTGGTGCCCCATGCAAGCACCTCGACCAAGCAGCACTGCATTTTCTCAGTTGTTGGCCCTTCCACCTGGAACACCTCTGTCACCCGCGAAACTCTGGACGATGGTGCTATATAAAAGTCATCGACCGACAGCAGGGGCGTGGGAGAACTACGAATGAAGTTGTCTACCTGAAACCCGAGAGGGGAGACATCAGTGGGTTTTGCCGGAGTATGCAAAGATCAACGGAGTGTCAAAAAATGAAACCCGACACCTCGAGGCAGATGTTAGAGCCGCCTGCCCCTCCCATCTCTGCGGCCCACAGACAAGAAATACATGAACCAGCTGAAGATCTGGTCTGAACCGGCTTGTTGACACTGATCAAGAATAAGGGACAGTTCCGATACGAACGGCGCAACCTATTAGGCGATATAACTATAATGATGTAACTCAATCCCTGGAACCTATTGCCTGTCGATGACACTAACAGGCCCAGCCATAACAGCCGCTAGTCAAACATTAACTGTACGCCTCGAGTGATATGACGTTATGCTAGGGACACCAAGATCTGAAAAACCACGTTTAGTAATAGTTTCAGCAGGTGATCAGTCGTCCAATAGAGATACTAGTTTTGCGTTTGGGATGGCAAAGGAAGTCGCCTCTAGAAGGGTTCATATAGTGTAGCAAGTGAAGGAAGAGGGACTTGTTTCGGGAACTGGGGAGACGTTAGATCGTTCTGATGACAAGGGTAATCAACGTATTTGGGGAACCCCGTCTCCAACGTAAACCAGAGAAACATTTCTAAAGGACACTAATAACTCTAGTAAGTGTAGATAGGATGAATGATGTGTAGATCCACCATTAAGTATACATACTAAAACCATCCAGTGTGTCGTGTTGCTGAGCTTGGTGATTGGGAAGAAGAACCGGCGGTAATCTCATCATTTAGAAGAAGGTGCTGGCGAGAGAGCAACCCGCCACAACCCTCTTAACGTAATGTGATGGAGCACTTATATAGCGCCTCTCAAATCAGAGGCGCTCACAACTCAATACATAGCTAGACCGAGAACAGGAAAGTCTTCCTGGTGCTTCTGGAAGGCAGCTGAGGGGAGTTCTTCCCAAAGAGGAAAGGGGAGGCTTAGAGATGTGACTATTGCCAAGGAGTAATGTGCTGTTGTTTTACAAGACTGATTTGTACCATCGTGGTTGGGTTGGGAGCACCTCCTAGTAGACTTCTTGGGGCACTATATAAATGTAAATGAATGAATGTATCTGGAAGTGTATAGACCACATGTCAGCTCTATCCAGGGGCTCAATGTTTTAACACAATTGTTTATAAGAGGAACCTTCACACTGCACCCCAGGGATGATGACCACATACTCCAAACTTGACCACATGTCTGTTGTTGAGTTTCATAGAGCCTGAGTGAATTTCTTTATTTTGGGCGAAAATGATAATAAAAACAATAATAATGATGATGATAATTATAATAATTATAATCTAAGAACATCTATGGCCACTATGGCCATTCATTGTATGGGTCATCTCTTACAGTCAGAACTTTGTTTTAAATCTCCTCCGCCTTTCTCTTTCTCTGTTACTATCGCCATCTAAACCTTCCTTTATAAAGGGCTGTCAGAGTTAACGGCACATGTCCCTTTCTGACTTACCTTTTCTTAATCATCCCTCATATCTCATCATCTTCTGCTGGGTTTAATATTACTTCTCATTGTCTTATTTGCATAATTAATAACCGTATTTCTGTTCTCACACTTGAGTGGTGATTGAAAATAAAAATGACTTGACTTAAAATTCGTTTCAATTTGAAACAGGGAGAAGGCTTTGATGTCATGAAATCTGGTGATGCCCGTGTTGCGCTGATAGGATTCCCTTCTGTTGGCAAGGTAGTGTCATCAATTCTGTTATATATACACCATAGCCTCCTTGTAAGGTGCTCAACTATCAAGCATTCTAATGATATAGAACACAGCAAAGTTCATAATGCCACCTTGATATCACGCAAAATGTTTATGGTATGGTACTAGCTGTCGCTCCCAAGGTTATCTTTGTAAGTGTTTTCAAATTAATGCAGCCATGGTCACTCATTTATGTAGCTCCTTTTGATGCAAAACTTCTTTGAGGCACTCGTGGCCTGAAAACACTAAGCTACGAATGAGGAAATGGTTTACAGGTCCTGATTATATAATAATTTTCATTTTTCAATTTCAAACTGAAGCAGCAGATTACAAGTATACTATGAACGGATGATCACAAGTTAAATTAATACAGGAATCGAATGTATTTGACTACGGCAGCCATGCAAGGCGCCTATCATATCCGCATCTAATCCGACCAATGCTGCCACATACCAAATGAATGAATTAGTCGACCCGATGAGTGTGGCAGGTAATTAATCTCACTTCCTGCTGCTATCGACTACAGTCTGTTATCCAATGTCTTATGCCCCCAGAGGCAGAAAAAGGTGTTCAGATGCTTTGATGGGCACTGTCCATTTATATTGTTAAAAGCATGTTTTCAACAAAGCCTTTGTTATTTAGGTGTTTTATGATTACATGTGAACTGTTTTAGAGTACACTGCTAAGTACATTGACAAGTACTGAAAGTGAATGCGCTTCATATGAGTTCACTACACTTACCTGCATTCCAGGTGTAATACCGGTGAGTAACTACACTTTACCTGCATTCCAGGTGTAATACCAGTGAGTAACTACACTTTACCTGCATTCAAGGAGTAACTGAGGCAAGTCAACTACACTTAACCTATATTCCAGTTGTAACTGTGACTGTGCTACATTTTTTCCATTGTAACTGACTTGCTCATCATTTCTTTCTGTTCCTGCTCTTGTGTATTGTCTCTCTGTTTAGATGATGCAGTAATTTCTTTGAGGCTCTATTGTCTTCTACTTATCTGAGACTGCATTGTGGTACACATTACCTCAAAATGTAATCGATGCTGAGATGGAATATTGGAATTGCTCTTATTGTGACTGTTTGGCATGATTTTGTTTCTCAGTACAATGGCGCCAACATCCAACTGCTCGATCTTCCTGGAATTATCGAGGGTGCTTCCCAAGGTTAGCAGTTTGACAGAATTTTACGACCATCTTCTCATGTTTTTTGGTTTTATGGTAGTTTTCTGAAATGTCGAGCAGTTTTCTGCCAGATGATTTACTTTTACTCATTTGAGATGTGTCCTATTGGCAAGCATCCTGAGGTCTGGGTATCTGGGCTGGGAATCATATTCAAGAAACAAGACTGCAGAAGATTAATGATTATTTTTAAGCCGATTGCTGTAGTTAAAATTTTTTACAGACTCAGAGCTGAAAACTGCACTGTTGTTTGTCAATTGTGTTTTGTCGTGGAGCTAATGTGCCAATCAGTGAATCATTTAGAAGTGAAAGACATTCTGTGGTCCCTAGGGGTCGATATAAAATTAGTACGATTTTATGTGTTGATAGGAACATGGTTATATGAGCACCTTCCAACATCTTTTGCTGAGAAGCGCACATGCCTCGACGGCGCAATTGCAGTTGTACTGCAGAGCAATTGTGCATGAAGGACTTGCTCAAGGTCCATACACAGTGACTGATGCCTCGGACGAGGGCCAAACCCGCTCACTCAGCGCACACTGAGTGTTATGGGCCGACCGCTCTAACTGATCAGCCACCGTGCCACTCATTTGAGACCTGTCCTATTGGAAGGCATCCAGAGGTCTGGGCATTTGGGCTGGGAAATCATATGCAAGAAACCAGACTGCAGAAGACTAATGATTATTTCCAAGGGTGACTAACTTTAGTTTAAATTAGACCTATTGTCTGTAATGACTCATAATATGCAGCCTGTTGTTGATTGCTTTAGTATCCTGTGATGGGTGGTCGAATACTTGCTCAAAATAGCTCAAACACTTTGGCCGTGTTTAACTAAATACTGAATGCTTCTATTGATGATATAATATGTTACAACATCAGACATGCTTCATTGCTTTACATTCAGTTACATTACACATTCAGAACTTTACATTATACTGTTTTACGTTATTTCCAGGCAAGGGGCGTGGTCGACAAGTAATCGCTGTGGCAAGGACAGCGGATCTGGTTATGATGATGCTTGATGCGTCCAAGGGTGACATCCAACGGCAAGTTGTTATTAATTATTATTATTATGATTACAGAAATGTAGGCATGTACATAGTACAGAGTCGCTTGGCATTATGAATGTAAGGTGTGTGTACTGTGTAGTACACACACCTCACACACCTTAGTATCTGCTTGATTTATTGTGAAATTTGAAATGTGATATCACCCTTCTTCCAACATCTTTTGCTAAGAAGTGCACACGCCTCGATGGCGCAATTGCAGTTGTACTGCAGAGCAATTGTGCACGAAGGACTTGGGTCGAACCCACTCACTCAGCACACACTGAGTGTTACGGGGCGACTGCTCTAACCGATCAGCCACCATGCCACACAAGCCTCTGGCCTTTAGTGGTTATGTTGTTGCATATGTTGATGTTTTGAGGCCAGTGTTAAGTAGGGGGATTAGAGGAGTTTCCTCTATTAAGAAAATTATTTGTTTTCTAAGAAGAACAAGTGAAAGTAAAAACATGGGTTTTCCAGGACCCTCTTTTATCTGGTAGATGGCGCAATCGTTCCATATCCTTAAGAGATTTTTACATATCATTGATGATGTAACCTTGCCGGAGAGGAGCTCGTCAAGGAGGACTCGCTCAGGTGGTTAAACGATTTTAAACTTGTGCATTTTGGTCATGTTTTTCTCACTTTTTGAGTATTTTTTTCTTATTTTTAAGTTATGTCCATAAAATTTGATACATTGCATTGTCATGCAAGCATGAAATGTGTGCAAAATTTTGACGGGAATATACCTGAAAAGGAGTTGATAGATGTCCAATGGACGGTCCGTCCGTGATAAACATTACGCAAATAAAAGAGGGTAAGAAGAATTGGAGCTTCTGAGAAGGAATGATAGTTGATTCAATGCCTTGGTTCCTTCTGCTTCTGCAGCCTCTTATTCTTATTGTCATCTTGTGATTAGCGTTCAGCTTATTCTGCTGCTGATTTGTGTATAATATCAGCTCATTCTGAAAATTTTCAACCCAGACTGCCTGCTTTTAGCTCAGAATGCTTGTGTTCAGCATGTCTAACTAAACTTTGACTTTGGTTTTAGAGAGTTACTCGAGAAGGAGTTGGAGTCGGTTGGAATTCGTTTGAATAAGAAAAAGCCAAATATCTATTTTAAGGTAAGCCAAGGCTGCGCATTGAAGTTATACGTGAAGACCGTTACAGCACTTGGGGCTGGCCATTGAGATAGCACTGTCACCAAAATGGGTTCTTATCTGTCGTATGTGACAAAGCTTTTCCCAGCGTTCAGAGTTGCAACCAGGCTGCAGAGGATTGCATTCCAGTACAGTTATCATGCAGATACTGAGACATAGGTAGTTGCAGTTTAACTACACTATTTGATAACATAGACCATTAGCGTCGCCCTCCTCCTTTAGGCTTGGGACTGGCACTGGCAGAGTGCAACCAGCGGCAGAGTTATACTGAGGCGTGGCCCTGTGAAGTGACTTATATACCAGTAAATAGATTTAAACTCATTGCAGAGAGGAACTTGCTGTCAGTGCAGGACACGACAGAGGAGCTGCGTACCATGGTCATGCTTCTTCTGATTGCTTAACAGCATTGAGAACAGACTGCAGGCAGTCCAGCACACACTTCGGTGCACCGATCAGCGGTCAACTAGAGGGGTGACAAAGACAGCGATGACCAGCCTTGAAAGGCAAAGGCCTAATCTCCGGAGGCGGAGCTGACGAAAGCAGCAGCAAACGGTTCACACCACATAACCCCTCATGGATTGGCCAGACTATATCATGCCTCTATAATCACAGACAGTCTTGGATAAGGTTGTCAAAAGATTTTGACATCACAGCCTGGGTACCTGCCGACCCGCGGAGTGGGTACCGGAGCGTGGAATTTTTTTAAGGAAATGTAGGGAATTGCATATTTTTACGGGCACTCGAGAACTAATTTCATTGCCCGGGCAGTCAGCAGCAAACGGTTCACACCACATAACCCCTCATGGATTGGCCAGACTATATCATGCCTCTATAATCAGACAGCCTTGGATAAGGTTGTCAAAAGACTAGCGGAACATTTCTGGCATATGTTGACATTGTTGAGTACTCGAGAACCGATTTCATTGCCTGGGCGGTTACCCGTGCATCTGTTGACAGCCTTAGCCTCGGAGCATATTGAAAACCCACAGACACTTGGTTCTTCGGTGCTGAGATGAGGGTTGCACACTCTTAAAAATTTGTGTTGTTGGGGTTGAGATGAAGTCTGTTAGATCGCATTCACTCCCCAGCACCATCTGATTTTGCTGCTGTCCATCAGTTTTATGTGCGGTCCCAAGTGTTGAACTGCGAGTCATTGGAGTAGAGATGATAGGCCAATGACTCCAGAGACCTGCGTCTATAAATCTGCATATATTCATTTCCAGCCTGATTTGTGAAATGCAGACTTCTAAGGCTCAAACATGTAATGTAGCAGAATACTTGTATAGCATGTCTTAAGAGCCTCTCAGATGCTTTTTAAACAGCTATCTGTCAGATGGAAAAAGAAGTAAGTAAGTAGGTGCATTCTGTATTGAACCAACTGCATAACCGCACTTTGGTGTACAATACATTTAAAAGTACAACATTCTAATTAAAAAAGGATTTTCTCTCTAGATTGTCTGCCTGTGGAATAATGCGGTCATGGGGATTATGAGATCGTCTTTTAAATAGCAATACATTTAAAAGTACAGCATTCTAATTAAAAAGAATATTTGATTTTTAAACAATGTGTCTTTAATGTTTCAGTCTAAGCAATAGACTTGACAACAGGAGACTTTAGCCAAATGCAGTCATATATGGGTCCAGAAATATCCCAGAGTGGTGAATTTAGCCACTTATGATTGTTTGCTACTAACGATTGTTTGCTACTAATGCTTACTGAGCTCAGTGTTTTGTTTACATAGCCAAAGAAGACTGGCGGCATTTCGTTTACAACAATGGTTAACCTGACGAGGTGCACTGAGAAAATGGTCCAGATGATCCTGCACGAGTACAGTATCCTTCTAAAAATGCAAGCATTGTTGTGATTTTAAAGCTGTCAAGCATTGTTTAATTTGAATGACTGCTTGTAAGAGAACGTGAATGTATTGCGATTGATTTTGCAAATTATTTAGCACCATTTCAAAAGAGAGTACTCAGATGCACTATCAGCCTAACACAATGAAACCACGTCAAAGAGAATTCATTCATTCATTCGTTTGGATATTTATATTGTGTTCCTTCAAGATTACCTACCAAAGAGCACTTCTGACTCAATCTTGGCCAAATCAAACAATCTCAAGTTGGAGTATAATGTGACCACATTGGCAGTGGAATCTAAGGTAGAGAGGAGAAATGCAGGTCACTTGAACCGCAACCAGCAGTTGACTTACACAAAGCAAGCACTACTGTGTTTTGGCTGATGTTTGTGGTTTTGGCTGTAGTTTTGGGGTTTTGGCTGATGTTTGTGGTTTTGGCTGTAGTTTAGGGTTTTGGCTGATGTTTGGATTTTTGGCTGATTTGGGGTTTTGACTGATGTTTGGGGTGTGGGCTGATTTGTTGTGTTTTGGCTGATGTTTGGGGTTTTGGCTGATTTTAGTTTTTGGATTAAGTTGTGGTTTTCTTTAACTAGTCGTAGAAATGTTCAACTGTGAGGTCTTATTTCGAGAGGATTGCAGCACAGATGATTTCATCGACGTCATCGTTGGAAACCGAATCTACATGCCTTGCATATATGTAAGCGGAAAAGTGTAATGTAAGACAGATTGGTTAATTAAATTAAATTAATTGATTAATTAGAGTTTCTGCAGGTAAACTTATCTGGCATAGTCTGTCTTTGTGTGTAGGAATGAATTAGTTGCGCTTGAGCATGTCCATGTGAGTACACAAGGATGCTTAGATGAATGGATTGATGGATGGATGGTTGGTTGGTAAATTCTGAGTTATTACTCTGAATAGCTGGGTTTCCTTTTATGCATTTTTTACATGCATTGTCTTAGAGCTGATGCATTAGAATTTGACACTGTACATGAAATCTTTAAAAACAAAGACTGTTTCCTCTTTGAGGTAAATGGCTCATAGAGCTGCTTCTTTAAACATTTTCCTGATTATGCATACGGTATGTATACTTACCATATATTAATTGACAAACATTCTTGTGATAAGTTAAAGTTCTGTGAATTGTTAGGTCTACAACAAAGTTGATCAGATACCTATGGAAGAAGTTGACAGAATTGCCAGGGAGTCAGATAGTATAGTCGTTAGGTAAGTTATTATAATATTCATTTATTCAATTCAAGGACAACATGAACAAATGAAATAGTAGGAACACGTGATACAAGTAGGGAAACGTTTAACTGTATGATAGCCTGTTAGTCACTGAATTTACATGCTTTGCATATACTACCATAGCCTCTTACGGGGTCTGCAGGTATCAATTCTGCGTCATTTCATTCAACATCACCTGTCTTATTGAACCGGATAGGGTCGGTGTGGTTCGACTGTGACTTGTCATTTCAAATCTATCTAGATATGCAGTTTCATACCCAATTTCAAATTACATGTTATTCCTGATAACGGCTTTCAAGACGATAACAAATTTAACAGAAGTCGAATTTAACTGTATTGCGTCCTGGTTAGTACCCTTGTCATTTTACCATCGCACCTAGGGAGTGCAAGGGGCTATCGGATATCAAACCTGAGTCCTTATCTTCATTCTGGCATGTATATATATTATATATATAACTATTTTGCTTCTACCGAGTAAACTGATGATGATCTTTTTAGTTGCAACATGAAGCTGAACTTAGACTACCTGTTGGATCAGCTCTGGGAATATTTAGCACTGGTTCGTGTCTACACGAAAAAGAGAGGAGGTATTAGAGATCATTCCTTGTTTGTTTAATTTCAAGTGGATAAGCCACAGTTTGACGACAATCATAGTATGAAGGATTGATTACAAGTTATTACAGGAGTCGAATTCAACTGTTGGCAGCCGTGCAAGGTGCTCATTATGTTATGCATCTAATTTGACCAATGCCACCACCTATGAAAAGAGGACTAGGTTAACCTTACGGGTCTGCACTCTAGTGTGTTATTCATTACTTTCTGCACATGTTATATTATGACATATCAGGAAATTATTATTATGGTTTGGTGCAATGGAGGTCAATGGTTCAGCTGGAGGCCATGACCTCTTGTCTTTCACTATGGAACAAACGCAGAATCTGTACTCTGCAGTTGACTTCGATACTATCATTGAGAGAAGTGCTAATACAATCATTATGCCCGAGGCACAATCAATGTTTGGTGTACATCACCCGGTCCAAAGTGAGGTGTATGTCCAAAATGAGGTGTATTTGATCTTGTCTTACCTTTCGTTTGCAATTGCTGTATTAATTATTATGACTACCTTGTTGTAACTGTTCTGTGGAGAATTCTTTACTTAAAAATGCTTTTCTGTTGACAGAGCGACCGGACTTTGACGGAGGCCTCATACTGAGACAGGGCTGCACTGTTGAACACGTGGTAAGTTGGCCTGCTTTGTCTTGGCCTATAAAACGTTAGGCGATGAGGAAATACATGTTAATGATCATCATTGTTCATGGCTCTGTTTTAACTGTGGGTCCAGCCCGTCGGAAAGGGCTAGTTTGGGATACTTGTGCAAGTCACTTAGTTGTGTGATTAGTTAAGGTTACTGTTTGTGACAATAGTTCTAAATCATCCAATGTAAAATTTTATGGCGCTCAATTTTAGAATGATGAATCGACTGTACATGCAAGGATTCCTTTATTGCAAATGAACGTGTTATTATTATTATGTCATGATTTGTAAACAATAAAATTATTGATAGATTGATTGATTAAAAATATGATGACTGGATGATCATGATGACATCAATAATCATAAGAGGTTGCTGGGCTTATATAAATAGATTTTGCATCGGTCCACCTTGCATTTGTCAAATGTCAAATTAATTGGTGGACCTGCAATTGGATGAGGCAAGGTGTTGCTCTCAACTGTGGTTGGGTGTAGATTTCTGTAATTATTTTGCTGATGACGATGATAGATGCATGGTTTTCATGCAAAAGCTTGTTGTTAATTACACGTAATCTGTAGGTCTGTCTACCTTTTCTTCTGTTTATTTAAGTATAAATAAACAGAAGTATATATATAATATATATATATATATATATATAGTATATATCTGTTTATAGTGCCATGTTATACATCGTCTTCTCGCTCAGCAGTTCAAATACGCTCTTGTCTGGGTGAGTTCAAAATACAGTTATATGTCTATAATCCGAAGGTTCGATAGTCCAAAGATTGCATGATTTCCGGTCGATCAGTGTTAAGATTGTGGTTGTAATGGTACGTGAATTGATTAAAATAATTATATTTGACTAGAAGCTGGATTGCATCATTCTTTTCATTCATCCAGCTTCCATTTAGGCATGATTCTTTTTATATCAGTTCACCTCCCATTTTTGTACATTCATTTCATCAATTAATCCAGCTGCTAGTTAAATTAATGTCGGAGTATCGAACCTTTGGACTATTGAACCTACGGATTATCAAGCGGACACCCAAAATACAGCTATCTGTATTTACCTGGGTATCCTACCATATATATGCAAACTGCCTTAATACTACTACTAATAATAATAAGAATGACAATTTCTATAGCACAATAAATGGCACCCATTATGTCAGCAGAGTA
This sequence comes from Bimastos eiseni, assembly GCA_959347315.1. Classification (NCBI taxonomy): domain Eukaryota; kingdom Metazoa; phylum Annelida; class Clitellata; order Crassiclitellata; family Lumbricidae; genus Bimastos; species Bimastos eiseni. Next base: position 12,631,001 of record OY365815.1, read on the forward strand.
GGCCGTAGACTAAGACTAAAAATCTTGCTGGACTCAACTGAGTCGGTTGAGGGTTCATAGCCAGGAGATTGTTCTAGCATGTAGGTTTGTTCTTTTCTCCCTTCCAACCTTTCTTTGTTTGTTCCTTTGCTCCTGTCTTTGCTTCTTCTTTGTTCCTTCCCTCTTTCCACTTTCGTTCACTTTTGTCATTCATTTCTTCCCTCCTTGATTCTCTCCTTTGTTTGTCTTTTCTTTTCTTCCTCCTTTTGATGTGAATTTTCTATCTAGATTAATTGCCAAGGCAATACAATATATATGTTACAAGCAATGTTTGAAACGAATTTTGGAAAAAAGCCTGATTTCTTAGATTTTAGGCAATGTCTAGAATCACCCATATATCGTTAGGGTTAGGATTAGGGTTAGTTTTAGTGTATGGTTAATGCAGGGTTAGGGTTAGTGTAAAGTTATGGTTTTACAAATTACCTGGGCATTTTACAAAATCCCTTGTTTCACACATTACCTGTAACATACACGTGTACTTAAAGAAGTTTTGAAAGAGAAATCATTAACTTTCTGGACATGCATCATGAGAAAAATGGCTTATGTTTCCAGGGTACCAGTGCAAAATACAGTCCCCAGCGGGTTGGCCTCAACCACACCATGAACCACGACGACGTCATACAGATCGTCAAGAAGTAGGAATCATCAGAGTGGAACTTTCTGGCACCAACTACGAGGAACTTCATCGGGGTTCACATTAGAATAATTCTGGTAAATAGGTATTCTGTTGATGAAGAAAACACCGAATGACCCACGGATTGATGTCTATTTTGCAAAAGACCACTGTAAAACTGGCCTTCCATTTATAATTTCTAAGGGCGTCAGTTTGATGGTATTGGCTTAAAACGAGTCCATACAGAAATTGGTTACATGCTGTCAACAGTTGCATATCACATACTTATGCAAATGCCATCAACATATGCCTACCAATATACACATTACGATACATATATAACTGGTTGCAATATAAATATATACTGGAATATATATCTATTCTATTGTAGACACGTATTGCTACTATGGTACCGTTTTCTCATGGGATCAGTCCCTCGTTCTGAAATGCTTCTCCTTGCAACCTGTTACTTGAACTTCTGTTTTGTATGCTTCTAATATGCAAATGGTTGAAGTTTGTTCGGCTTGATCGTGGTCTTTTTTATCGTGAGCACCTCTGATGATATATATTATCTAAGTATATACAGGGTGGCGGATTATTAAATTTAGGCAGTTGTAATATTTGAAGCAATGAAAAGTTTTCAATGAAATTGTCAGAGATTGTTTGCAAATCTTTCCTCTGTAAATCTTAAAAAGCTTGGCAAAGAGATCTCTATTAGTTGTTGAGAAATCGCAATTCTTCCGGTGGGGTATTTTTAATTGAGCCACCCTGTACATCTGCCTTTGATTCCTTCAACAGCCTTTAAGAGTCTCTTGACAAGTCTTAGCAATTTTTTAATATCAGCATTTGTTGCTACGGACAACACCGACTGAATTAAAAAAACAAGATTCTAGCATTAAAAAGCAAACATATCTATTCTTATAATTTAAGCATATATATCTGAGGCTCTTAATTAGACTGGTACTCACTTTTGTTTTGGTTTAGTTGCACCATCGGTAATTGCATTAGAGACCGACTCAATAGAAGTTGCAAACTAATAATTAATGTTGACGGTATGTAACCAAGGGTGTGCATATAGATAATTCATCTAAAAAATTAAATACTTTCATTAATAAATAAAATAATTTGATGTTACTATGCGCTGTTTTAAAATTAATGTATGACCCTGTATGTATGTATTATTTATACATACGAGGATTTGACATCAGTGTGTTACTGCCCATAGTTGTCGGACAATGTCCATGCATTACATTTGTATCGTATCTAGGTATGAATAATTATTTACTTTTATATAGGAATTGTCAAGTAAATGAACATTTAATTTGCTTGCTTTAACACTTTAGCAACGAATTGAATTGGTTTCCTGGTTGCAGTTAGTAGACTCTTGTCATTAAAGTATTAAGAGGGTCACTACCATAAATGCCTCTAGATATTAATAAAGGCACACATTCACACAAGGGTCATATATTAGTGTATTGTTTAAGCAATAACATGTTTAGTATATTGCAGTACAACTGCAATTGTGCCGTATGGGGCATGTGCACTTCTGCGCAAAAAATGTTGAATGTTGGAAGAAGGGCAATATCAAATTTCAGAATAAATTAAATAATTAATTAATATGATTAATTGTGCTTTCTTTATGAATCACGTCATTGTCGGTCAACTGCATTGCACCATTAACTGATAATTCGTCATAATAAGAATCTGTATTCCTATACGGACATATGTATATACTTGTGTTTTGTGGCTGTGTTGGCATTTAGTTGAGTGCCATATGTTGCTGCTACATGTACTAAGGACTCTTGGACAAGTCCTTTACCCACTGTTGATTTGCACCTTCATATGTGATCAGTTTTTGCAAGTGGTGGCTATTATAAATACAGAAGAATATGCATGTATGTGCAAATTTTCTTGTTTTGTTTCATTTGTCTTGTCCTGCCTTAAGAGTTAATTTGTTAGCATATCTAAAAGGCATTAGGCTGCTAAATGCAAACACATTATAAGTGTGGTAATCATCAAACTGTGATAATGTTCTACACTTGAACAATTTTTTAGGTAACCAGACAATTTGGCATAGGGACAATTCGGTGATACACAATTTGGTGCTGGTCATGTTTCATGCTATTTGTTATATTAAATCTAAATAGTTTGAAAGTGGTTTTGATTATCATTTTATTTAGTTATATCAAGATGCACATGATATTTTTCTGTGACTTTATTATCTCGGTTAATTCCTTTTCAACATTCACTTAAGATATTCAATAACTTATTACAATGCATTAACTCGTTAAATTTCTTTATACTTGGTAATTGAAATGGCTTTACAAAGATGTTAATTATAATAACTTTGACCACAATATAACTTATAATATCAAACTAATCAAATTTTTCATTTGCCGAATCGTCCCAGTGCCAATTTGTGTGTGTGTGTGTGTGTGTGTGTGTGTGTGAGATAGTATGTTGTCATCTGTTTGACACCTTTAAAAACACCTAAGAGAGTGCTTGAGAGGCTCCTTGTGGCACGTCTAGAGCTGTACAAAACGAAATCTTATCTAACAGGCTGGGAGGGATGGGTCCGAAAAGTTTTCACATTTTTATGACCTTCCTATATATGTAGCAGCAAAAGAAATTGTTCTAGTTTATGGTATAAATGAAATTACATGTTCTTGTATAGCAACCGTGTGGCTTTGACACTGCTGAATTTGCTCATATTTCAGTGAATTTGCTCATATTTCAGTGAATTTGCTCATATTTCAGTGAATTTGCTCATATTTCAGTGAATTTGCTCATATTTCAGTGAATTTGCTCATATTTCAGTGAATTTGCTCATATTTCAGTGAATTGATTGGGCATGGTCCTTCCCATCATAGCTCATTTCAATGAACGCCACTAAGTTGCAATCAGGAGGCAAACTGCAATCCGTATGCGCTTACGCACAGCGTTGCGAGGGATGTACGCCCTAACCAATGCAACTGAGCCATTGTTAAAAGGCATCTTTTGCTTTATAGCAATTGTATCGGTTTGTAATATGTAATGTCACAAAACTGGTTGTCTATATCACACCACTTAGAAACTTTACATAATGAAGAGATTTATTCAACTTAAAATTCCCTTTATATGCAATAAATGAAGAGACTTAGTCAGCTTAAAATTCTCTTTATCTCCTAATAAGACTGTGATGAAACAAGCATTGTGCAAGAGATATATATTGTACATGTGCGTATGTAACGACTGCCAGTTTATACCTAGTGTGCACATAAACTGCAAATGAATTTCTAACTGAATTTTAAGAGCACTATCACTGAATACTAAAATAAAACGTTTGATTCAGTACACAACAAGCTCCTATATATATTTACAGAATTCACTATAAAAATGTCACAACATAACCTTTAGAAATAAATTAACTAGATGTAGCTAAGTAACATAAATTAGAAAGACATGTACAGCAATGAATTTCAAACAGGAGGAATGCTGCAAAACATGGATAAAGATTCTACTTTAAAAAAACTTCAAGTGACTCTGAGCTTGAGGTACTCGAGTCAAACACAGTGTCCTCTGCATCACTGTGTCGTCACTGACTTGGCCAAGTGTCGTGGTTTGTCAACCTGCAGAAAAACAAAGATGACAACAGATGTTTAGTGCTTCTAATAATGGTACAAATGAATATTTAAGCAAAATATTCATTTGTGACAGAGTTAGGCATTCCGTGCCCATATCTGCAAAGATATCTGGCAAATGAATTGGTTTCCAACTGTATAGATTACTGTAACTCACTTCTTACTGGTATCAATAAGTCAGACAATGACCCGTTTGTTTACTGAAGCTCAATCTGCTTGATGTCATGGTTTATGTATAGCTGCCCTTATAACCTCATGACTGTGTTATGGTGCCATAGAATTTGCCACATTCTTATTATCCTGAAGTTTATTTTTGAAATTTATTCTTGAAATTTGATATTGCCCTTCTTCCAACATCTTTTGCTCACAGGTTCACACGCCTTGGCGGTACAATTGCAGTTGTAGAGCAATTGTGTGCAAAGGACTTGCTCAAGGTCCTTACATAGTTACTGACGCCTTGGACGAGGGTTGAGCCTGCTCACTCAGCGCACACTGAGTGTTACGGGCTGACCACTCTAACTGATCAGCCACCATGCCACACCAGTTGCAGTGAGTTCAGAACTATTTTACTAGAGCCATAACTAATACTAAATAATACTAATAACTAAATATGAACATATAACCCCTGTGTTTTTAAATTCTTTGCATTGGCTTCCTGTTCAGCACAGAATTTGTTTTACAATGGGACTCATAGTTTATAAAACTTCAAACTCTGGCAAATCACGATACTTAAAATTACTTCTTATTCCTCTGACTTCATTAAGGTCTTCTGAAATCTTTGTCTGGTCATCATTTTGAATGGTTGTATGAAATCTGCAACTTTATTAACTGCTGCCAATAATTGGCACTTTGTAAATGAATGATTATCTCACCATACCCAACCTTATTAAAAAGCTTGCAATCTAAATGCTAGCATATTTCACCAAAATATGCCACCATTTAAGGTAAAGGATTTCCATTTGATCAATTAATCAAAAAATCAATCAAAAATACTTGGTATAGCGCCCCTTCAAGGTATCTACTCGGAGGCGCTCCCGGCCTAATCCTCGGCTGAGAAGGACAGTTTTAAGAGAGGCTTAAAATGAAGATGAGGAGTTCTTAGGTAGGAGACGGAGCTCTATGGGAAGTCCATTAAAGATTGTAGGTCACACGACCGAGAAAGCCCGATTCTGTATTATGGAAGTGCATGCAAAAGTGATAGGGCGACATAGCTACTGCAAATAAGCAGGCGCAGTACCGCCAAGCAGCGCCAAACTAAGGCAGATATCCTAAATGAGATGCGCTGGGGTAGAGGCAACCAATGTAGGATATCCCGCATGTACTCGGATACCTGTTCTGGGAATCTCACCAATCAGTTGCACAGCCGCACGCAAAACCCGCTCCAAACGCCCAATCCGAACTTGGGGGAGGCCAGCATATATTGAGGAACAATAGTCAAGGCAACTGGTAACAAAGGCATGAACAAGAGTAGCTGCGGCGCTGAGGGTAAGAGAGCGAGATATTACTCACAATTGGCGAAGCTGGTAAAAGCAACTAAGAGAGACATTATTGACATGTTGAGCAAAGGTGAGTTCTAGGAGTGACCCCTAAATCCCGAACATAGGCAGAGACAGTAAAGAGGGGAAACTGGGCAGAGAGGGCATAGTGATCGATTTTTGCAGTCTGGTGCCAAGCCAGATAAATTGATGAAATACATTGGTTGCTACGAAGACTGAACAGTCAGTATATTGAGGTTTGTTAGAGTTGTTGGAGCAATTTAAGGAACAAGGTAATGCAATTGATGACTTTGAGTGATAACTGATCATGTAATTTAAAGCAGGACATCATTACTCGTAAAATTCTTGAACATGCCGAGTGTAAACCTACATTGAAGCCGCGTAGTTCTGCGATCTGGATGGCCATTAGTTGGACTGGGATGTTGGTGAGGACTCCCTGCAGGCAGTCGACCTGATGTGGCACTTCGATACTCTTACGAGCGTAGGCCATGGTCTCCTTGTCGCCCTTGTTGCAGATGATGATTGGCTTGCCCTGAAAACATTCAGAACAAATTGAACAATCACGTGTATACGTTACAGTTACAATGGACTCAATGACTTTACTTGCTCTCCGAATTAGAATTCTTTGCACACATCACAGTCAGGATCTTCATTCACTATCCCAGTTAGAACTGACTTAACTGACTTATACAACAATAGAGCAGGGGATTCAAGAGCCATCTGGCCCGCTGACAATGTTTTTCTCCCCCGCGTAGCCTTGGCTAAAGACTACACGATTTGAGAATGGAAGTTCAAATTTGTCACTTTTACAGCTTAATGAGGTCAATGATTTATGTCCATGACTCAATGACCATCAAAATTACAATTTTTAACGACCAGCCAGATTGATTTCCCATACATCTTAGTATGCACTGGTCGATAAAGTGTTAAGCGTAATTTGACTGCTAACAAATGCACCATTACGAATTTAATTTTGTAAAACATTTTTGTGACAGGTTCGTCGAGCCCACTCCAAGATCCTTACCCCTATTTTGCTCAGCCTAGCCCACCACTAGCTGGAAATATTGTCACAGGCCACCATTAAAAAAGGTTTGACACCCTTGCCATATAGTAATAATGTCTGTATCTTCAGCTCATGTTCTTAAAGTTACAATTCTTCATAATACACCATGAGGCTAGAATAAAGTCAGAACCTTTACAACATCATAGTAGTTTCAACACTGCTACCAACATTATAGTTAGAATAATTTTTTTAGAATATTTAAAAAAAATAATACTTGCCTTGGTTTCAACATTTTTTACTTCATGTATCCATATGGCATTGATATCTAATGCTAAGGGCATCAGTCGTGTGTATGAACCACTGTGAAGATTTGTCCAAGGTACATCACAGTGACTTTGTCCAGGGAAACTTGAACCTGTGAACTTTACAGGACAATATGCCTGTCTATACAGATTATGGACTGTTACTTTGTCTGCAGTAGTCAGAAAAGCATGTCGGCTATTTAGTTTAAATTTGCATTGTAAAGGAACTGAAGACTTACTTCTCTTGACTGCACCTGTGCCAGGGCATTCATGCAATTCTGAAATGGAAAAGAGACCGACTTAATACACCATGTACATAAAACATATGACCCAGAATTTAACACTTCAACATGTGGTACACAAGAAGTGAGTCACAAGTGAACATATGAACCTCGATTGTATCATCATCTTTCAAAATTGTCCTAAATTTTAGCACTGAGATATCATTCGACCAACGGGCAGCAAAAACACTAAGAATCAACAATAGCGGCTGCAGGGCTTGACAGCAGTAACTAGAGATTTAAACTCTGATAATAGAAGCTACTTAGCAGTAAGCCGTTAAACTACCACCCCACTGGTTTTATTTGCCATCCATCAGTTCATTCTATTTTGTGCTCAGAGGTTTGGCATTACTTAAAAAATGCTATGTTATATGGCTTTCAAACTGAATTAGCTTTAAAACAAGATTTCAAAAGGTTCAAAAGCAGCTTTTACAGTGCATAGTCTTCTAGTAAGCCTAGCATTGCATTGAGGTTCTACAGCCTTACAGGATGCCCAGCTCCACAGTGAACACATTGAGTTCTCATTTTACGGGAAAGCAGATGCTGAATGAGAGAACTACAAACCAACTGTTTGACAGTGCCCTCCTACAAGTTCCAAAATGCACAATTATGCCAGGGCGTCAGAAAGTATTAAGAACCATAAACTGTGGCAAGTTTTCAGTTGAAAATGAAAGACTGTCTCAGGAGAAGCATAGGAAACAGAAAAACGCTGAGAATTTCAGAGGAAGGGACCAGCAACTGAGAACAGCAATGATAATAATAATAATAATACTAAGATTTGCTATATTGCAACTCAGTTGTTGCTGAAGCAAGAACAACGTTCATGGCTTCAGAGGTAAACGATTAATAACTCAGATCTGAATGACAGTGGACGTTAAGCAAGTGGTGCCTACTGAGTAGATGTCATCTCTCGTGACAATCATGATGATCGGAATGTCACGGTCCACCAGAGCAAGCGGACCATGCTTCAGTTCTCCTGCCTGAATTCCTTCTGCATGCAGATACGTCAGCTCTTTTATCTTCTGCAGAATCACATTTCAAATCAGAAAAAGTTAAATTAATTTAATTTATCACAAAAAGCGTGAATTTCCTTTTGCCAATGTCTTAACAATTTAAGCTCAACAGCAATGCAAGTATACAGCACAGGGGTGTCAATGCCTCTTGAGTGATGGAGGCAAACCCCCGGTCCCAAGTGCCAGGAAGGCAAGATATTCCCCCCTCAGACGCAAAATCCCCCCTAGCTGAAATTGGAGGCATTTGCCACCGGACCCCCCACCCCTATTTGGATACCCTTGATACAAGATGTATCATTTCTTGAACATGTGATGTCATACATATCACCACTTGGGCTTAAATGTTGATGCTGCACCAGTATGTTTATCGATATGCATATTCACTGTATCAGCATATGCTGGACCTAATCTTATGATACTCCTCCAGAAGGGTGAGGTAGTGGGAGCAAAAGAAGGAAACTGCATTTACTGTGTTTGAGAATAGATGAGCCTAATGCATGTTCCTCATAATGTAACTGATTATAATGTAGCTAGTCTTACAACCTACCTTCGCCTGGGATTGAATATTAAACTCAGCAGATCTCAAGATCAAGAGCTCTCCATCTCCTCCCAGTCGATTCCCATCTCCTACAAGTTTGCTCCTGAAATTGCTCCTTTTGCTCCCCTTTGCTCCTGAAATTGCTTCCATATAACTCTACCTAATGATGTTCCGATGGTGAGTGGTCCATTTGGCGAGCACTCCGAGTCACGCCATGGTTTTATAACTAATGTTCCTGATTAGCATATTAAATTAGTTCCGCCTTGTAGTTATGCAGTGAATGTAAATGGCCACCGTTACTTGTCACAAGTTTTGGCAATTCGAAAGCTAAAGTGTGCCAAGTATCGGAATCTAAGGTATATTGTGTGCTGAAAAATAGTCATATTAACCTAGAAATTTGCATAATAGTGCTTTGTAATAGTTTTCACATCACTACAGCACTGCACTTGCGAGTCTTTGATGGGACAGAGAAATAAAATTTCTGCTTCATAGTTAAGATTCTATAGTAGTTTCACTGCTTCCGGTCAAGAGCACCTCTGAGTTTCCATTGAAGTGGCAGTTTATAAATGTCAGATTGAAATTACCATATAGAGAGATACCGTTTACATGAAATGTGTTACACAGCAACTTACCAAGGCTCCTTCAAGGCAGGTGGCAAAGTTGAAGCCTCGTCCCATCAGCAACATGCTCTTGCTCTTGTAAAGCTCTTTTGCCAGTTCTTTTATGTAGCCATCCAAGTTCAACACGGTTTGTATGTCATCTGTAATGCAGTTGATTACAGTGTAAGGCAATGGCAATCATAAACAGAAGGCCATGTGAAATTCTGGTTAAAATTTTTTTAGGTCTGTTTTCGAGCTGATAGGAAAACTTAACTTTTGGAGTAACAAAAACGGATGTGCGATTATGATCTTACTTACTTACTTAGACTTAGTTCTTCCCGCTCCTCTTGGAACGTTGGTCAATAAGAGCTCTCCATCTCCTCCCAGTCGATTCCCATCTCCTACAAGTCTTGTCTAAGTGACTATGATCACGATGTCATTATCGACTAATGACTTATAACCGAAACCGACACACTTCAGAACACACTACAAGCGTTATATAACTCACTGCCATTCAGTTGAGTTAAGATAGCTTAGTCTGTAAGACATTTCAGAATTCAAAAATATCGAAACATCCAGATATAAATATACATATATGGTCACACGCATACATGACCACATACCAGTACATACCTAGAGTACACACACAGAAACTCCCATCTGCATATGTACATGTACAAAATACATAATACACAGTGACAATGTACATACTCATACTAACACATACATATACCAGTCATAAAATATAGCAGCACAGACTGCTGGAGTAACAAAACTGATGTGTGGTTATATGATCGTGAAGTTATTATTAAATATGTTAACACATACACAGTCATTACACATATACATATCAGCACACAAGTTCATAAAAGTTATGTGACATAACTGCTATGTGACATACTGGTCACATACAATATATCTCTTAGAGTAGGATGGTTTCCATAATGAAAGAACCAACTGACCTGGCAGTCTCTGTAGTCCCTTGATGATCTGGCGTCTTCTCTCCTGCATTGAGCTCCTGTCCTCACACATCACAAGGCCAAACATGACCAAAGCCACAAACTGGCTTGTGTAGGCCTACATGCGGTAAAATAAATATAAACGTTAAAAATATACTCACATCAACACACACTATAAATTGTGTAGATGACACATAATTACAGAAGGAGATACTCATATGATGACCTGATACAATGACAATCTTAAATAACTAAACCACCTACCAACCTATGTTAATAATTCCTCAGCTCATAACTTGATGTCATGCTATTTAGTCATTTATTTAGGGCAACTATTTATGATGTACAATGATGCAGACATTATCAGGTCATCCCAGGTCAATTACCTATCAATGATATCAATTAATCGGTTTATTTCCTAGCACAGTAACATTTAAGCTTGATAATACAATATTGATAAGACATGTGCATGAGGCAAGTTCAGGTACAGTACAGGTGGTTCCTAAAGGGACTTGAACCAGCAATTAAATTATAATTGGAATTTTCTCTTACACTACACGCACGCACACACCTACACACACATATATATCATGTGTGTACATAAATACATGTATAAATTAGGCTGATAAATGAGCAAACCTTGGTGCTGGCCACTCCGATCTCTGGTCCAGCGTTGATGTGGACACCACAATGGGACTCACGACAGATGCTGCTGCCAACTGTGTTCGTTATTCCAATGATGAGAGCTCCTCTTTGTTTGCAGTAGCGCAGCGAAATCAAAGTGTCTGCTGTCTCTCCTGGAACAAAAAAACCAGATTAGTTAAGAACAAAAGTTATAATCCAGTAAAGATATGAAAATATAGCCCAGATAGGAAAAGGATATATATCATTCAGGGCGACGATCCCAAGAGGGTTGAGGGGGACATGTCCCCCCACCTTTTACAGAGAGGGGACAGATTATAAATGTGTCCCCCCATATTTCCTACCCCTTTCAATGGGTGTCTCCCACCTGTCAAACGAGATCGTCACCTCTGATATCATTAAGTTACGATATGCAACTCTTGTGCTTAAATCAGGTGTCAAACCTTTTGTGATGGCGGGCCAGCAGCAATATTTTCCAGCAAGTGGTGGGTCAGAGTACCAAAGACCCATGAGGAAAATGGGGTAGGGATCTCAGAGGGGGCCATACAAACAGCTGAACATCACAGAAAACTCATAAATATCAAAAATTACAAATTAGACCTCCTATTCTCAATCGTGTTGTGTTTAGACAAGGCTCCGCGGGCCAGAAGCATATCGTCGGTGGGCCAGAAATGGCCCGCAGGCCGGCTCTTTGACACCCCTGGCTTAAATCCTTGCACTGACTTCAGTTTTGATCATGTTGAATCAGGGCAAACCACAAGTACTTTGAATCAGGGCAAACCACAAGTACTTAAGTCAGTTCTTATTCCTTAGACTTTTCATTATTCAACCAAGTCATGAATGATACTCTTTTAACTGGTTATGCCTAAAACTGGGACTGTTCTTGGTGAATGAGTTTCCTCTGTTTCTGGACCTACATTCCGGAACTGTCTCTCTGTATCTGTCTACGAAATTCAGCTCAGCTGCTACCTATGTCATTTAATTCTCAAACAAAGCTTTGCCTTTGTGAGATAGCTCTTCCAACATAAACTATCTCTCTATGTTTTAGCAGAATGATACACTGGATATTGACCTGATTACGGCTTCGTTTGTTGCATCATTAGTTAATGCCTACTGCGTTAGAAGTTACTAATTACAATAGCATACATTTGGCTAGAGAACCTTAGTTAAATGTTTAATTAATAAATTAATTTGGCCAATATTTAATTATCACTCAGCACACAACACCCTCTGTGGAAAATAAAAATCTTAGTAAAGCATAAATTCATTGCCAAATTAATATTATTATTACTCTCATAAATATTTTTAACGTTTGCAAAGTCACACAGGAGGTGCCTCTACAAAGTGGCTAGACAATAAACTACATGATTAAATACTTATATATATATATATTATATCCAAATGCTCAAAGCCTACAGGTGGAAAATATTGAACTTGGACACAAAGAAAAGAAGGCACGAGTTGTGGTTGGGGAATATTTTTAAGCAGAAGGAAAATTAATTGACAGAACATAATTATTCAAAAGTCTGAACCAATTTGACCCTAAAAACCATTCATCCAAAGATTACACTAACCTCAGAATTGTCGATACGCACGTGGAAAACGGATGCTGGAATTGACTGGCGAATGAGATGACTATAATTACCTGACTGACTGATGAAGAAACAGACGTCATCTCTGAAGATGGGAGTCTTTCTGTCGAGGAAGTCGCTTGCAAGGTCCACCATCACTGGCAGTTCTGTCAATTCCTCCAACAGCTGACGAGTCTAGAGACACAGAAAATAAAATAAAATCGAAATTTTGTAAACTGAATACTACAAGTCACTGACACAACCTGCAAAAAATTGCTTTTGAGTTCCAGCAAGAAGTTAACAAATGCATAACCAATATAAAGTGATTAAAAGTGATTATAAGGAAAAGCCTAGCACTGAAGTGTGCTGGGAATCTTCTCTTCAATGATAGTTCAGAAGGCTATTCACATCAAATCATTTATGGGCAACCAATCAAGAAGAATGCACATAATATATTGCCACTATAGACTTGTGGAATGGTTTAGGATGATAGTACTGTATCATTGGACACCTCACAGCTTTTAAGAGAAAGTTATGAAAATTGGGATATTATGCATGTTTTCAGCTCAATTTTGTTTTAACCTAGACAAAACGTCTTCTGAACCCCTTTAAACCCCTGTTATGCAATGCTAACATTACTAATAATATTTTTTTAAATTCAATTTTCTCACATTATTTAAAACCTCAAAGATCAATGTACTCATCAGGAACCCTTAGTCCAAAATTTATAGTTTCAAGCCGTTTGGAGTAAACGTAATTGAAACAAGTGAGAGTAAAAACATGGGTTTTTCGGGGCCCTCTTTTATTGACTTTTGGTAATCTGGTAAATGGCACAATCAATCCATTTCCTTAAGAAGAGATCATTTATGATGTAAACTTGCCGGAGTGGAGCTAGTCAAGGAGGACTCGTTCGAGCGAGTAAACAATATTTAATTTAATGCATTTTTTTTCATTTTTTCTCTCAATTTTTTAGCTATATGCATAAAAATTTGATACATTGCATTGTCATGCACGCATGACATGTGTGCAAAATGTAGGTCGATGGGAACATACCGAACAAAGAGTTGAAAGAACTCAGACGAACCGATGTCCCGTTCATGACAAACTTTAGGCAAGCCAAGTTAAACAAAAGAGGGTAAAAAGTAGAGGAAACCCAGAACAGAAAATCATCTAGAGTTCAGATGAAATCAAATGCCAAAGAAAGTGCAGACACATGAACGCCTGCACTTACAGCGATGGCGCTGTGGTAACTGGTTCCACAGGCGATGAAGATGAGACGTCGACAGCGCCGAATCTCCGTCATGTGATCCTTGAGTCCTCCGAGGGTGACCTTGAACGTGTCAAAGTTCATCCTCCCTCTCATCGTGTTGACAACGGATTCCGGCTGCTCAAAAATCTCCTTCTGCGTAAATGTTGGAAAATTTCCTACAAAACACATTTTTAATATATTATTTAAATAGTGCTGGTAGTATCAGGATTTAATAATTATTTTGTCCCCAAGGTACACATGATCCTTCAGAGTCTTGAATATTAATTGGTGGCGATGTTGTCAGGAATGGCTGAATTCCTCAGTTTAATAATATCATTATTATTGCTGCAGTTTTGTACGGTTTCCCCCGTCTAGGCAGTCTACTCAAGAACTCAGTTTAGGATGCAATAATTCTATGCATAGAATTGTTTTTCCATGCCTTGTGCGTTAAGTTATTTCACTTTAAAATCATATACCAATAGAAATCATAGTAATAATTCTAGTAAAGTAAATGCCAAAAGACACTGAGCAGAGAATAGTCCATATTGGTCAGTTAGAATGTTGCATTGGAAATCAAAAGATCTTTGCTTAAACTCTGCCCATTCAGAAAGGTACCTCAATTATTCTGGTCCACTGGTGTCCCCTAGTGAACTCAGTCACACAATGAGTATATTGACCATACACAATCAGTGGCATGATCAAGCAGACAGTGACAGCATTGACCACACATACCTACGTGCCAAGGCTTAGAAAGTGAAGTACTTGATACTTCATAGCCATGGCTGACTCTCAAAGGTCAGCCAAAGGATACTTTATCTTCTTCTATGTTGCATTTCATTTAAAAGTAGAAACTCTTCACAAAATATTAGACTGGCTATACAGGCAGCTTCAAGGACACCTACCTTTCCGGATTTGCTCCAGCTCCAGTTCGAGTGGAATGATCTCACGGGTGGTGGCCTCGTTCTTTGGATCAGTCGCTCGGCGGATGCGATGGATCGTAAGCTCTCCGTTCGCACTGACAGCCGCAACATCGTTATCCTCCAGGTAGATCACCTGTTTTGTATGCTCCACAATGGCACTGAAGCAACAAATACTAATTAATTAATCAGTCAATCAATCAATCAATCAATCAATAACCATCACCAAGTAACACACATGTGTAACCCACCAACAAATCTCCATTGACACTTGACATATGGTAATCTATAACATACCATACCATACAGACATATGGTAATCCATACCATACAAGTGGATAAATTTGAGTGATTACAGGTATGTAGTCTAAGTTCTGTCAGCATAGCATGCCTGAATTGTTTAATATTTCAACCTTTAAAAAGAGAATGTTGTCTTGATGTATGTAATTCCTTCTGATGAGAGTTATTTGCAAGTAGTAATAAATTAGGAAAAGCTTAATTGGATAACATTTTTTGTGCAATCAAAGATAGCATATGCTGCTCTGACCACATACATAACTTGTTCTTTGGAAAGACTAATGTCATACCTCGCATCTGAGGCGAAAAAATATTCCACCTCCTTGTTTGGTCCGATTGGAGCTACAGTGGAAGTAGTCTCAGCATCACTTTCATTGGCAGAGGGCACTCCGGCATAGCTAAGGCGCCGAGGAACTGCAAACAAATCAGCAAACTTATGAGGATGATGTAACCTAAGAACAGGCAATGTTAGAAGGTGACAAAGCAAAAACTGGTAATATTAGGTAAGGATGGGTAACATAAATCACCTGTGTTACAACTTCGACAAGTTCAAGTTAGACAACCCATGTATATACCAGTGCCAAGTACATTTAAGAAACAGATGATACATGCAGGTTAGTGCAAAATCACCCATAGTCCAATTTCCGAGCAGATTTACTGACCTGTCTCTGCGTCGATTGCAGGATCTGGAAGTATAAAACAAATTACTTTAATATGTAATACAAGTCATATGAGTAAGTCAAATGAACTGAAACCTAGTGTGTAAACCCATAAGTCCTTTTCACAGGGTTCTTGAATTGCAAATCAAGTCATATAGCAAGAAGAAAACCGTTGCAGAAAACATCAAACTTATTGCATTTGGTCATTTATAAAGCGCTTCTCACAGCACAACCCCTTCAGAAGCACTCTTAGTGTGAGGTACCCTTCGAGAAAAACAAGATTTTAAGGTTAAGTGAGGGGTAGAGATGGTACCAGAGAGGATGGTTGATCGAAGAGACCAACAATAGTGTACAGACTGGGTCAACATCAGCATATACTTTAAGGAGAAAATTCTCTGAGAGCTGCCTCTGACACTTACCCTAAAGTAATGTACATCTTTTAAATTTCTTAGCACACAAAAAATGCGCATAAGGAAGACCAGCAAATACACCCGGCACTACACAAAGCCAAGCCCGCAATAACTGCCAGGTGAGAATCCAGAATCCAGGAAGGTCAAGCTGAGAGACAGAACGGTGTTACAGTGGTAATTGGAGATGATGGTGACTGTGTGGTACAATCAGAATAGCATAGCTTACAGAGTTTGCTGCTGCTACCAACCTTCTCTGAAGCAAGCACCAGTGATGTCAGGTTATAAAACGGTATCATAATCACTCTGTCTCAACCACTGTCATATTACAAACCTGTATTAGGAAAGATCGTAATATCTTTAGATATCACCCCTCCGAAGTGCGACCAACCACAAACTTATTGGCTTTTGTTTTAACAATGACAAATTTTTATAAATTGCTGACAAATAGAGAGCATGACAATTTGACACCTGTCCTATCACAAAATAATGAAATACCATTATAAAGCAACAGTCATAAAAATTAAAATTCAGACCTTTGCTGTAAAGCACTGGAAGTCGGTCAGTTGCAAGTTTTGTGTTGCTTTTAACACCAATCACCAGAGGGCTACCACGTCTGTAACAGAAAATATGAATGCAAGTCAAAAAGTGGAATAAAAGCACTCTTCACTTATCAGTTTGTTCCAGAAATAAATTCGATTTTCAGAGATGATTAGATTGTAAAACATATGGTGTCAATAACCAAGTAGTGCATTAGCCACATTTACAGCACTTAAATTAATTATACAAGTACCTGGCAACAACAATTTCACCCGGATAGTAGGTGCTCTTAAAAGCCAGTGCAAACGCTCCCTCCTACACAGAAAAACACAACAACACAAAAGTTAAGACAGAAGAAAATCAAGTTAAGATAATGAACAAATTGATCGAATAACACAAGTCATCTGGAACTGTGGTAACATTGATCTCTAGTGTCATGTAAAGCAATGTGCACAACATTATATAGAAACATTGTCGTTGTGCTAACTTTTTAAAAGTGCTACAAAATGCACAGCCACGTATACATACATGCATGCATGCATGCATGCATGCATGCACGTATACATACATGCATGCATGCATGCATGCATGCATGCATGCATGCACGTATACATACATGCATGCATGCATGCATGCATGCATGCATGCATACATACATACATACATACATACATACATACATACATACATACATACATACATACATACATACATACATACATACATACATACATACATACATACATACATACATACATACATACATACATACATACATACATACATACATACATACATACATACATACATACATACATACATACATACATACATACATACATACATACATACATACATACATACATACATACATACATACATACATACATACATACATACATACATACATACATACATACATACATACATACATACATACATACATACATACATACATACATACATACATACATACATACATACATACATTGTACAGGGAAATACACACAATGTGAATCCACATAGAATATATTAATACATATAAAATCGGTCCACCTGAATCCGTTGGTTGGTTCCATGTGTGTGCATGGTCCCACCACTGGTGACTTTTTCAACTTAATGTGCATAGTTGTGCTAACTGATGAATATTATAAGTTCGTCATGACATTTAAAACCGTATAAGCCAGCGCCTCTGAGTAAAGATCTTGAAGAGGAGTTATATAAATTTTCCCATGAATGAATGAATTAAATAATTTAATTTCACTAATTTTAATTTTAATTTAAAATTTTAATTTTATATATTAATGTACACATAAAAATATATAGATATACTGTTCATACAAAACAATGAATTCATACATTTTCTACACATATATATACATGCATTCAAGCCAGTTATATAGCACTATAACTAATTATTTTTGCTGCACAGAGTGTCTGTTACCAGTTGGCTGACTGTTCGCTCAACAACTTCACGAAAAGAAATCGGTTTCGACTCGCTGTGTTTATCATGAATAAACTTTGCAAACTTGACGATTGATTCTGTGTCTGTCTCCGACTCAAACGTGAAGCCCTTCTTCAGCTGCCCAACACAAACAACGAAACCACATTCATTATATTAATACCGGAAATAACAACAATAACTATTTCATGTTAAATACTGTATCATACGGCACGACACTGCATGTATTAGCTTGCATTCTTTCCATTTTTGATCAAACGTGGATACTGAGTAACATTTCTTAATCCTACGTGTGACAGTCAACAGTCAAATGAAGTAGGCCCTACCATGCTACAGTAACCTGATCAAAGTACCATTGTAATCATGCTCACGGTATCAATCAATGATCCCAGGAAGCGAAACCAGAGTGCACACCAAAAACCAGAGTTACACAACCCACAAATATTTTATAGTCTCTGAAAAATTCAATTCATTTTATTGCAGCCATTGAAACCAAAATTAAATAAAAATTAGTATTCATCAATCAGCAACAACAAGGAACCCAGAAAGGACAATAGCCCGCTAGGTAGGGCCATCTCAGTAATTTGTACCATCAAGGCCAATAAAATAGAAGTAGAGACTTCAGAATCAATAGTCAAAGCCGCTGTTTAAATCCAGAAAAGGTAATTGTTCAAACATAAATCTTAATTAAATTCAGACTGAATTATAACTCTTAACAAGAAGCAAGATGAACAACACTAAAACCAAACTAAGGCTAAATAAACAGATGTGATATCAATGTTCAGGTATATAGGTATATATATACTTGCATAAAACTGATACAAACTTAAAAAGTCTGAGCTGTTCACTTGCAAAGAGCTTTTTCACTCACCAAGAAAGTCTTGATGTCTTTGTAGTTGGTTACGATTCCATTATGAATCACGACAAACTCTGTGGCCAAACAGATCATTCTCATTCATTAGCATAAGCACTTCAGAAATAAATGAGGTTAACTAATAATACATTTCCTTCGTGTCTTAAAGGGAAACTTTCAAGATTGAAGCCTCGATGCTCATGGCAGAGGCAAACTCAGTAAATATAGCAGTCATTCAGTAAACAGGAAAACTTCTTTAAAGGCCTCCATCAGGTTCACATTATAATTAAATACACATTGTTAATATCATTGCAATCAAATCTCAAACATCAATTAAACATATTTCCCACTTAATGCAGCAGGAATATTAAAATTATCCACTTTCCACAAACATAATTTAGTAACCTCCCTAGCAGGATGTGACTCCTAATTGCACACGTGACGAACTACCAAACTTACACAAAGCTGATTTACATGGAGTGAATGTAAATCTTATATTTGTATAACAGCCATGCATTGAAACCCACAATGGCAACTGAACATTGTACATGTACACTTCTTGCCACACTGCCGTGCCTCTGTTAAGAGACAACTTAACTCAAAGAATAAGTCTTTGTCAAGGTTACTGATACACAGTATCAGTGATGATACCCAGTGAACAGGTCTGGTTTATGCATTCAATAGTCAGTATATTCAGTTAAATAATTTCATGGCAAGTAATTAAAGTGAGATCCAGTACACACGGATATAATGAGTACATTTCAGTATGCAGTCCAACATGGACTTGTAACTACTGTAGTACCAAAAGTAATAAACAGAAAGTGGATGAGAGAGGTCGAAGAATAAAAGTAGAAAGATACTTTGGGCCAAGACCCAATTGAGACTTGAGCAGTTAGATGAGAACTTTGAATTGCAAAGGGCAGAGAGGGAGAGGAAGCCAGTGACGTATATATAAGGGACAAGAAACCCAGCAGACCTACAAATGCACCTCTGATGGGCAGTCAACTACCAGCCATCATAAATAAAAATATGGCTTACCATGGGCAGGGCTGGATCTTTGAGGATGAGTGTTGACCCAGTTGGGTTCACCGTGTGTGGCCCACCTGGTGTGAGCAATGCCCACATGTGTGGTGAACTTAACACCAAAGTTCAGGGTCTTCTGGAAAGCTGTTCAATTCACAAAGTAATCACACAAATAATTACATGATTCATTCATAACAGCAACAATGACAATGATTATTGCAATGGTGATGAATATGATAATTAATTATTTCATGGATTATGAAAAGACAGCTATTTCTATTACCTGGATTGAGCATCACCATCCAATGATACAACATTAGCATCAACATCTTTATTAAACCCTTAACTAAAATATAGGAGAAACCTATATAGCTCATCCTTTAAGGGTTATTCAAGAAAGGCTGACATCACAATCTTATGATCAATAGCAGCTACAAGAATGACTAATTCATTCAATAAATGAAGATGTTATGTATCAAAGCTGCCAGAAACTCTTCCTAGATCAGCTGTTGATTAATTTCAAGAATAAATCTTTGTACTGGTCGCTGATACACAAATGGCACCAGTGAACAGGTCAAGTCTGAGCATCATGATGAACCTAAGATTGAATTTCTATGACTTCATTGCTAACTTAGCTTCACAATACCTAAGAAATAAATAGCTATCAGAAGGATAGGTGTCACTACCTTTGATTTCTTCCTCCAGGGCAGAGACCATTCCCTTGCGCTTGCATAGCACAAGCTCACTTTTACCACCGTTATTGTTGACATCATTTCCACCATCAACAGCAATGCCTGCAGCCAACACGAAATGCCAATCATACGACAATGCTCATAAATAACATGATCATCAAATCATGTGGCACCACATACAACCAGTATCCAGTTTTAAAATAATCCTGTGACTCTTTGATAACTACATGGTCACATATTAGCGGGATTTCCAGCAAAACTGTAGCAACTGCATTTTCTCATACTGAGGTCAGACCAGTCCCTGCAATAGTTTTCACACCCAAACCAGGAGAACGGTTCTTCAGCCAGGTTCTTTTTTACCAGCATCTGTAATATTCTCGATCAGCAGCCAAAAATATTTCAGCAAGTTACGGTTTTTCCCAGTGTAACTTGCAGTAGAAACCCTCATTGTCCACTATGACCATGACCACCACAACTCGGTGATAATGATTGTAGTAATTCAGACCAACTAAGCAATTCTTGTACAATGGCAAAAAGATCCACTAAACCAGAACATGATATTAGAGGATATATGCTCTTAGGATATTGCTCCGTTGGCACTGATATGTTATTGTCTTTAAACCTCAATGGAACTGAGAAGTACCAACAGTAGGATTATTTGTTTCGTCTAAACTATCCACCTGCAAGGTACAGATCTTGCTCTTATTGGTTTCAACCACAGATATTCCTATCAGTAATTACACTGTTAAAGTTGGAAGTCTTTAGAATTCAACTCTGGTTGCTCTACTAATCTCCATTCATACTTTACGATTTTCTGGCGTCCAATTATTTTCTTCAACAAGGGATCTTCAGTGTTTCTTCACCCTCCTACTATATTCACCTCAATTCAACAGTAACAATACACACTTCAAATGTTAGAAACAAATGTACAGTCTCATTATTTTAGCTATCTGGTAACAAATGCCTTTCTACCAAGTTGACCACTAAACTTTCAGTTTGAAGTTGGTCATCTGTCATCTGCTGTCAATTACTATCACCAAACTTTGGAGTTGTGCTGAATAAATTGGCCTCTTATCTGGATTCCATGAAATGAAATTCGCTACTGCCTTGTCAAGTCACTTGCCAACTGTTTATCTGGGTATTTCAAATGTGCTTCATGCTCTGCATGAAATTTCTCAGAAAGAAACTTACTTCGTAATTTCAAAAAATCGAAGCATCTTAATTCTGAAAAACCACTCGATGCAACATCATTGTCTCCATGGGTACCAAGCAGACCACTGAACCTATTACTTATCCAAAGCCATTGCTCATACAGCACCACTGCATGATAACTCATAAGGGGTCTTGCTCCAAGATACTGTCCAATAGACCTGACCTTTTGGTTCCTCGAACTTGAACAGCTATGGCTCAGTTTCGATCTTTTGCTTCAATTGGTCCCTCTCTGTGGAATGCACTTTCGTCATCTGTTCGCTCCAAAATTCTATCTGGCAGTCTCTCATCCTATTTTGCTTTTCTCAAAACCAACTTCTTCTCACGGGGTATTTTGTACTGGCAGCGCTTCGAAACAATTCACCCTCCTAGAGGTGCTTTATAAATGCTCAAATACAATACAATCAACCATGGCTCAAAAGCAGATGAGATACACACAGATTTAAACTCCATTTGCAGTGGTCCTCTTCTATACCCTTGGCATGTTCCAGGTGCAAAATTGATAAATCACTCCTCATGGACCACAGGAGTAAAGAAGCAATAATAAAGGTGTGCTTGCTAAAGAGATTGAGAATAAGGGAATCAACATTCACCAACATAAAAGAGTTAGCCATTAATTAAGTTAAAATATATACTTCAAATTTCCAAAGGGTTATTATTTATTTCCACACAGAACAATAATATTTTGAAGATATCAGACCACAAAGTTAGTAATATGTATCATTTGACAAGAATGAATAGAGTTAACATGACAGTAAATTGGAAATGAATTTTGAACAAGTTAATCCGTTATATCATTGCTGATTATAAAATTAAGTGAAATATAGGACATGATTTCAATTATTTAGAACCAGACTGCATTCATAATGAAGGATTTCACAATTTTCACACATTCCATGCATGGGTGGCTGGATAAACAGTACTGTAAGTAACAATAAATGATGCATCATAGGGTCAACAACTAAAACTATGAGGTTAGTCTGCTCCTGGAATGCGTGACAGAATGCCTCATGGTATGTATTCAATCAGCGTCATTAAACTGCCCACACACACACATACATGCACACGCACACACACACAATCAAATATAGATTAGTATAAATCATGTAGTTGACTTTTACACATGTAGTTTCTTAGTAGTCAATCGATGAGCACTTGATTTAAAAGTCGCTACAAATACCAAAACGATGACAGCTTTGTACTGGAGCTCAATGACTAAGAGGTTGAACAATTGAGACGGCTGTCATCTTTGCATGCAGATGACAAATTAGGGTGTACATAGGAACATGAAAATAATCAGTCAAGTACTTGCTTGCAGAATGTACCAAATCAACCCTGCCTATCTAAACTTAAACATAAAGCTGTCAGAATATGACAATTTATTCAACTGGATCACGCAATGTGTGGCTTCAATCAATAACAATATAGTAATAATGCTAACAACAAAAATACTAACAATAGCAAACTATTATTGATTCTGTGAAGAATCACTATAGCTCATTGATGTTATATGACATAATGAAAATATTAAATGATTCATAAAGTAGAGATGTTACATTAAAAATGCAAGAAAATTAATTCATTGAGTATATTGATACAATATTATTTCTTTTATGACTGTAATATTATTAATAATTCTGGAAAGATGGATTTATTCACCTGCAGAATCATAACCACGATATTCTAGCCTCTTCAATCCATTAACGAGAATGTCGATGATCTCCTGTCGAGTCTTCGGAGATAAAAAATTCAGATAGGCAAAAATACCTGAAAAAACAGACAGACAGACAGACATGAAAAATTCTTCACTGTTTTTGAAGCTAAACAACTTATGCCAACAATTGGTAATTGTGAGACATTAAGTCGCATTCAGATTCACTTTGGTCTGCATGTATGTAGACATTTATATGTTACAGGCAATGTATGTAGACATTTATATGTTACAGGCAATGTATGTAGACATTTATATGTTACAGGCAATGTATGTAGACATGTATATGTTACAGGCAATGTATGTAGATATGTATATGTTACAGGCAATGTATGTAGACATGTATATGTTACAGGCAATGTATGTAGACATGTATATGTTACAGGCAATGTATGTAGACATGTATATGTTACAGGCAATGTATGTAGACATGTATATGTTACAGGCAATGTATGAAACCAGGGATTTTGCAAAATGCATAGGCAATTTGTGAAACCCTAACCCTACACTAACATTAACCCTAACCACAACCATATACCAAACCCTAAGTCGGGGATTTATAAATAGCCTAAAAACTAGGCATTGTACAAAATACAAGGTTTCACACATTGCCTGTGACATATATACCCATAGAACACCTATTAAATACTTCACAAGAGCAATGCAATACCTCATGCGAAATTTATGTTTGTAAAAGTACTAATTCTTAACGAGGATGGTCATATTAATCTCTGTCAAACCACTGAGGTTTGGCTATATAACTGCACAAGAAACTTGAGTATGAGTGGACTATAGAGAATGTACCATATTACACCAAGGTGAATTTGCTCTATAGGCAACAGTGATTCCCTGTTGAATAGTCACTTCTATTGCTAGGCAGTGGCATTGGCCAAATTAGATCTAGGAGACATGATAGCACCTTGCATGGCTGAAAATATACAGTTAGAAATTCAGAAAATAACTTGTGATCTTGATGAAATATATAAATACTATATACTTAATATTTCAAACTGACAACAATGCAGTATGATACAAGTGCGATATAAATGGGTGTTCATACTGTACTTGTATCATACTGCATTGCTGTCAGTTTTAAATATTAAGTATATAGTTTTTTTATATTTCATGTTAAGACTGAGCATGTGCTTTAAAGTAAAGCCAATAAGTCTGGATATTGTGACACACATGCATAGATGGAGACCATTCAAGGATGCCATTTGGTGACCATCCAAGTATGCCATCTGGTGCCCACTGTGTCTTGCATCCTTCAGATCGTCAACTTCAGCCTGTCTCAAACTTACATGTGTTAAAATTACTTCAAAAAAGATTTGTCATTTATAGAATAAAACCCAGCATTTCAATAACGATCAGTTATTTTAAAAATCATACAGCTAGTCAAGTTTCCTCTGAAAGAAAGTATCTTCAGTAAATTGGAACAATTTGCCAGAGACATAAAAATCTGGAATTGTAATTGCGAATTTTTATAGCACCAGTCAAACAGAAACTCATCAGACCTGAAAACATTCTGCCCTTAGACCCCAGCCCTTAAAACCCATATTGGTAGCAAAGCAATATTCTATCCATATATATTCCTCCTCCAATTCACTTAGGCTTAGAAATAACTAGATCACTTATGATCAAAAATTACTCCCACATATGTAATGGGTCATGATCATGACCTCTTCTGAGGGTAAACATACCATTCAAATCTTATCAGGGCACTTCAATTCTTGTTAGCCTGATGACATTTGGACATAACACTAATATATATCTGATTCAGGCTCTCAACAGAAGAAGACAGAGCTGTTGTCTGACATTTTCTGCAAACTGCCGCTCCCAGCTCGTTTGTTCTATAGGCCTGATTACAACGAAGGCCTTGTAGTCTGAGCTCGACGACATCACAAAGTTCTTTAGTTATCTCTGAAGCATTCGCAACAGTAGAAACACCTGATAACAGGTATACAAATGTTTTGTCAGCTACTTAGAAACTGGTCGAAGATAAATAATTTCCAAATTTCAGATTCCACACGTAGGCCCTCCGCTCGAATGACTGAAGGGCATCTGTATCACCCTAGATATACCGGAACAGCATTTCTTGATGGCTCAAATATTGACAATAATTACCAAAGCGTCTCTCTGACCACCTTGATAATTTCCTATCAGATGTATCCAAACTTAACTAACCACCTCATGTAATAGGCTCAAATATATTGTCAGCCTATACATACCAATAACTAAGCGAATAAACTTTAAAAAATAATCTGACAGGCAGAGTAGCCCAATCATAAAACATTGTTGCTTAATTCTGACATTATTGTCTGGCTTAACTTTTTAATAATCGTCATCGCCACCTTAACATAAATACCAACACATCATCAGACACATAGTCTTTGATGTTTTTGCTATCAGTACTGTTGTCATGACTACCACAGCTGTTACCTCTTGTCATATATCTCGATTTGCAAGCACCTAATGCATATAATCATTACCGACCTCAGAAAAGATGGGATGCGACATTTGATTGATAGTCGTCATCGCCGACACAGGTAGACTATATACAATACTCGTTGGACCGCTATAATACGGTGCAGATAAGGAATGGTCGACGTCGACAGCTCCGGCAGCCTTGAGATGTCGTAAACACTGCCGGAAACACTACTGACATCGAATTAAACGACTTCGTCAAATATTTAAAGTGGCCAAAATAACTAACCCGAAACCAAAGATGGTAGAGTCGTAGACTAAGATGTGACGCGTCATATCACCGCTGCGCATCTGAATGTTCACGTCACTTACCTTGGAATCGATTGCCGTTGCTAAGATACCACTATACCATTCGCTACGTGGCGCGGCTGGCGTGGCGTTGCGTATAGTGGATTTGTGCTTTGACCACCACACAGACCAAATACACAGCGAGATACGAAGTGTCATATCTTGGTTTACGAGACTCTACCGTCTTTGCCAAAACTATTGCAATTTAATGCTGATGACAGATCTAAATTTTAACATCTCCAAGATGATGATTGGTCTCCAATGCATGAGGTTTATAATAAGGGAAGCAAAGCAAATTTAATGAAGCCTATTAACCATAATTTTATACCCTATCTAAAAGACAATTTTCGATTTTACGATAAAAACTAGGGGAAACTACCATAACACCATTGAATGCCCAGAGGCTTAGGCCTACTTAATTGCTGTACGTGGTATAAAAATCGACTTGATTTGAAATCATGATAAATTTTACCAATGAGATTAAAGTGAGATTCGACTCACATAGAAATTAATTTAAACTATAAAAGAAACACAGGACATAGATTACATTTTGGAATCTAATAAGGACAGAAGTAATCTTACGAATAGGCCTATTTATGCTTGTGGGCCCATTTTGCGTTCCCTTATTAAGAGGGACGAATAACGTGTTAGGTTTAGAGTTGAATCTATTGAAACCAATGGAAGTTGACAATATAAACTATCCTAAAATTCAAGATAAATTAATAATAATTTTTCTCCAAAAAATATTTCTACCCTTGTAAATAATAGGCTAAGCAATATTCCAATCTTCCTAAAAATAGGCCTACATGTAGTCGCCTAGTTTTTAACTTATTTGGTGTAGACCCTACATGCAAATGTCATTTAACTTGGAATAGGATTAAACATGTGAAAGTTATAATCGCCAAGGTTGCCAAGAATGTCGGGAATCTAGGTCGCAAATCTTACATGCGTCTCCTCTGTATTTGCCTTACTCTATATTATACAATAATATATCGTAAATTCGTAATCGTAGTCTTCTAAAGAGACACCCTAAAGCCAGATGCAGGGCACCAGCTTAATTACGTGCTCATAAGTTCTTATAACGTTCTGAAATATGGCATGAGCCTGTACGCATGACCTCAGATTTAACAGCAGGTCTTGGGCTCGAGACGGTCTCGAGACCGGAAAACTGCGGTCTTGGTCTCGAATGCATCGGTCTTGGTCTTGGTCTCGGACCATCGGTCTTGGTCTTGGTCTCCGTCTTAGGTTAGCATTCTTGGTCATTTGCCGCATCAGAGCATTTTCTTTGATATTTGTTGGTTATTTTCGATTATGAGAGACACGGATGTTTAGGCCATATGCGATTGTTTTCGATTTATGACGCCCTTACCATCTATATATAGGCCTACCTGTTGCTATGGGCAAAAAAATGCATTTGCAACGGAGCTACCCATTTCAAAATTTGCTTTCACAAATTTCAAGGTTTTGGAACAATCTAATGATTATGTGGTCGGCCACGTGTAGACACTGTTAACCAACAACTCCGAGTACAAGTAGGCCTACACCATAGTAACGGAACGTTAATCTACTTGTTCAGATGTCTTATTTAGAACCTATCGTATACAGTAGGTAATTTATAGTGTCATATTCTCAGGCCGAAGCCAAGGACTGAACCCACAAAAGTTCAGACTGGCCGGTATAACTGTTTTCTGGGCCATTATTCAGATTAGCATTCCTCGGCAATAAAATTAATGTTTTATGCGTGTTATTCCGTTTTAGCGTCTTAATAAATTGAATTGTTTATAAAAAGAGTATCGGTCTTGGTCTTGGTCTAGGACTCTCGGTCTTGGTCTTGGTCTTGGTCTCGGACCACCCGGTCTTGGTCTTGGTCTTGGTCTCGGTCTTGGTCTCGAGGTTTTGGTCTGTTTAACAGAAACTTTTTACCAAATATAATTTTATTGGACAGTTGTTTTTATGTAGGCCTGGCTTACCAATTCGCTGTCAGTCCTGTTGTCATTTGCTGTGCGCATCTGTCATCTGAATAGGGAAGAGATTCCAAGCGTGACTAATGACATATCTTAATGGTAGGTTTCTGATCATGACACCTGTGCATAAATAATAATTATATGGGAGTTGTCCATGTTTTAGACTGTGCATTAACAATCCACTGCACAAGAAGGCCCCTTCATATTTGCCGTCCATCGGCCCATCCACCATGAATTTGGCCCAGCAATATTGAGCCAAGCCCAAGTCATATTCCGAGCACTTGTTGTACGCGCATAGAGACTGAATTAAATTCACTTTTGAATTCACCAGTTTCATAATGATTGTTGATTGTGGTGAACATTTAGTTTTTACAGTTTTCGTCCCCCAACCAAGAAAATAGCGAAATGGCGCCACTGACAATATACGATTTGCTGCAGGCTCAGAGGGGTTGACCGCCCCGGCTTCTGCATACAAGGGCCGTGATGTACAACGGAAATCGGACCCTACAAAACTCATCTATCCCCTCTCAGACCCGCGACGAAGCTATAGGCCTCCATTGCAATGATTGCATGACGAAACGACTGTAAAGTTATTTATTTATTTGCTATTTATATTTCCTCCTTTCTTCTTTAATTATTTATCCACCCATTTCCTACTTACATGTACATTCACAGGGTTACACAGCGCTACCTTGCTTAACCATTTAGGTGTTTAGAAACGCAACTCTAAACTCTCCCAACTGTAGCGCGCGGTTCGCCGTGTATAGCGAAGCTGCCATTAGCGCAAGGCTTAGATTTTGGCCTGCGCATGCACCATCCAGGGTTAGGCCTATTATATGATATCTATGTCAGCGCTAGGCCTATACAGCAAAGCAAAGCCTTTATCTATTAACTTATCTGCTCAGTAATTTCCGAAATTCGACTGCCTATCGATTTCAGTTTTTGGAACAATTGTAAATAATTTTATGTTATTGGGAGAGTTTATCGATCAAGAGCAAAGAGACTCAGAGTCATAATCGTTGATCATAGACTCAGCGATGATCGTTACTTCGTTAGATATAATATATGCTTTGTAACTTGCGACCTTTATGGTTATGAACTTATGACGCAATTCTTAATCTCAGACACCTAGGCTAGGTTCTAAAAAAAAGTAATTGACAAGGGCATCACGTAGCGTAGGCTACGTACTCCGTCTTACTAAAAATAGACTGCTATATGTACTTTAGAAGTTGAGTTTTAATAGACCGTACTACGCGACTGATTACAGATGATTAACTGATATAATTGTTACGTTAAAGAACAGGCTAGTGTGTTTCAGGCTAGCCTACTGCAGTGTCCGATTTTCCGCCTGCCGGGGGTCAGATGGTTTGTACCCCCAGCTTCAGCTAGGCCTACAGGGAAGTTGTTTTAGTGCGGAATTTCTCAGATAGGGCCTAAATTTTCATCAGCCGATCCCCTGCAGACCCTGGCCTACTGCTATAGTCGTTGTGACATATTTTTGCAGTGAAAACGTTTTGGACAGTCCTATGTTGCAAAAATCTCTTCCTAACTGAAAAAAGTCATCTGGCTCCTAAAGCGTTCTTTTTATGCAGAAGATGACGATAACTCTTTTTGAGAACAAACAAAGGGAACAGTTTCAGGAAATGTTGAGATTCCTGTTGACTTCAATCACTTTACTCAATTTTTGTCCTATATAAACGAAATTGAAAAACGTGGAAGCCACCGGAAATAGGGCTTTAAGACTCATATGAGAAATAATGCGTGAATATTATAGGCTTAGGCCTACCGCAGATACTAATGGTGAATGAGCCGGACTATTTATAACAGAGGTTTTCACTGTTTCTATACGAACCAACTAACGATTCTGTTAAGGCTGAGATTTGGCAAACGTTGTGGTTTCGATTACTTAACCTAGTTGACTTTACGTTCCGAGTCTACTGTTGGACTCTAGATCGTTTTTATGGAAGCAGTTATTTCAACTTCGAAGTAAATCCTTGGCACAAATACGGCACAAAATGTGATTCAAAAACAGTTTTAATTGAAAAATACCTCTGATGACTTTGCTAGAATTTTGACTCGATTTTGTAATTGGATAAGCCTTTTTCGAACAATAATTGCATACTTGAAGATACGTGGACGTATGAGCTGTGATTTTGGCTCCTCTGCAGATTTCTTTGTGTTATTTTAAAATTAATATGATCATCTAAGGCGCGTGATCTAATACATGAAACTATTGGCGCCAAAATCTGACCAGATTCGAGTCAGTATAAAAAAGAACAGCTCGCGAAACAGGCTACAGTGGAAATGCCAGCAGCAGAAGAGGCAATGTTAAACTTCATTCTCTATCGATATCTTAGTAAATCTCTCACTTATATGTAACAGCTATCATTCAGGTTGGTTCAGTTAATGTGGGTTTTTAAGACCTTCGCCAGGAGATAAACGTACGGAAAATGTAGGCTTTATCTTCACTGAGAGATAATCTATTATCTACGCCACTGGAGAAAGAGAGCCAAGAAGCAAAACGTACGAAGGCAATGTTGCTTCGATGGGAACTGGTCTGGTCCACTGGTATAGAACAGTTTTCATTGAAACAGCGGTCTG
This sequence comes from Bimastos eiseni, assembly GCA_959347315.1. Taxonomy (NCBI): domain Eukaryota; kingdom Metazoa; phylum Annelida; class Clitellata; order Crassiclitellata; family Lumbricidae; genus Bimastos; species Bimastos eiseni. Next base: position 12,662,033 of record OY365815.1, read on the forward strand.
GTCCACTGGTCCGTTTGGGAACTCTCACATCCTCACAATTCCCAAAATGCCCAAGTTTCTGGTACGGTGATGGACAATTTGGTGATGGAAAATTCAGCGCTGGGGCAATTCGATGTGGGAAAACTTCGATTGATTTGATATTAAAAGTTATAGAATATCGCTAAAGTTACTACAATGAGCGTCGAATTGTCCGTGCGCCGAATTATCTGGCGCCTAATTTCGTCCGGTCACCGTCTGGTATACTATGCCAATACTCACCACACATGATGGCGATCGTTCGTTTAGCGGAAATCTGCAGAATATTGTAGAGTAACAAGCAGCAGAAGGCGTTCTTCTTCAATCGGCTGATCGGACGTATATACGCACGCAATTCGCCTGAGGACGAAAGAAACGACGCCTGTGACGATCTGGCTTTTATAGAAGACGAAGAGTTTGAGACCCGGATTGAGACGATTCGCTCCGTCGTCGTCACAACTTCCTTGAAGAAGTCATCAATAGTATCATAGTAGGCAAACGAACACGGGCGACGAAAGATGACGACGGCCATTCCAAACACACTCAACGACCACCTACACACCAGAGCATCATGTAATCTAGATATAACATATATGTATAAGATATATACACACTAACATATATAAATAAATAAATATATAAGCTATGCTAAACTGCCAATTTAGGTCATATCATGTAGGCTATAGGTATGAATTAATGCATGTTGATCTCTATGTGAACGTTGTATATGTGTTTGTATATATTCGCATGTAGGCCTATATGTATATGGGTGTGTATATTTGCATGTATATACGTGTATCAATATAGGCACTTCATATAATGCCATTTGTGCAGATCTCATAAGCACTATCTATCATTATAAGTGGTCTTAAAGTGCATTGAGAACGAGGCTCCAGATACTGCATGCTTAGATAACTGTGGAAATCACCGTATATACTCAGCTGGTAAAATCTATCAACGACGCCTCGTGTGTTGACTATATACATGTCGACAGTATACACAAACTCTTGAAACACATTGTAACGATGCTGTGAGAAGGTTTCCACTTACACAAAAGAGGTCATTACGGACGTTTAGAGCGGTGCCGCTAAGAAGGCCTTTGGCGTAATGCGATATATTCAAATTTTAAAAACAGACGCAACAGAATGTGATTGCAGTGGCTTTGAATAATTGAACATTATCCAGCGCCACTTTATATAATTAGAAATCCCTCGTAATTGTCTTTGAACCTTAGACAATTCTAAAGTACAATGTCTCAAAGAAACTTTGAGCATTAAAAGTGGTCGACCTTAAAATACATGTCAAGGATGTTACAGGTAATGTGTGAAACCAGAGATTTTGTGAAATGCCTATAAGCAATCTGTAAAACCCTGACCCTACACTAACCTTAACTCCACAGTGTCTTGCACTAACCATAATCCTGATCTGATCCTAACCCCAGCTCTAGCCTTAAATCTGCGACTTCACAAGCTGCCTAAGAACCTTGGAATTAAAAAAATTCCTGGTCTTACACACTCCCTGCATGTGACCTATACGTGTAATACACTCTTTTATGTACATCGTATCGTATCTGGTTATTTATATAGCACTTCCTATAGTACTAGCTATTCAGAAGCGCTCTCAGCGTGACAGCCCCGAGGAAATAAGAAAGTACAATGTACATGACAACTTGAACTACATAGAGGAGACTCAGGAGAGATAAAGTTAATTGCAACCTCAAAATTTCTAGAGCACAACTCTATAATAAGCGCAGATCTCGAGGACCAACTTCTTCAAGTCAGAGGGGTTATCAAGAGATCGTCGAGTGAAGTCCCGATTCCAGTTGCGAGGTTGACCAGGGAGGTTGACCAGGTTGGCAGAGCAGCCGATGGGGTCACATTCAATGCAAGGTACATGTAGTGAAATAGAACGCAAATATAGCGCCCCCTCAAGATATCTATATCTAGAGGCGATCTCTGCGCTAGACAATATATGATGTTATATATAATTAATAGCGAATACTTTACTTCGGTAAATAAGACAGTGCACAGTTAGCTGAAAGAGTCACCAGTGGTGGGCTCCAGTGTTAATTGAGTTTCAGTTTACCTTTCAGTTAGGGTCATAGTTTCAGTGTTGTTTTAACTTTCCAGTTTGTTTATTTTATGATCTTTTCAGTTTTAGCTTTTGTTTCAGCTTTTCAAAACTCTTCAGTTTTTATTTAGTTTTGTACACATTCCACAAAAGGTAGTCACCCAATATTTGTATTAATAACAATGATTTGGCTTTAGGAACAACAGATCCGATCAATCTCATGCTTTTGTGGTATACTTACTATTGATCAGCAGCTTTCAGCACTCAATTGTTTAGTTTAACAAATAAACGTCATTCCAAATTCATGCCAACCCAAGTTCTTTTCAGAGCACAGTTATTCGTTAATTTTTCTTCATAACTAAGAGTTACTGAATCAGCTCGTTATGTCAAGGAGCTGTTAAAATTTCTTGCTCCCGACTATCGACCAATAACTAATGACAAGACGTAACTTAGAGACTTTACAGTCCTGTGCAAATTAGTCCTTGCCAGAGGCGGCGAGCTCGCTTGACAGGTGAGTGGACACCCAATGAGAGGAAATGTGGGGGGACACACATGTATGTTGTCCTCTTTCTGCAAAGGTGGGGGACTGGTCGCCGCCTCTGGTCCTTGCGATAGATTCTGCTGACACAGGGAACTAAAGTTCATGTATTTCGCAAGCAAAATGGTGACTTTATTTAGTTTCGGATGATAAAGATACTTTATAATTATATCTGAAAGTCTTCTATTGTTTTTTTTACCGGCCACAGAAGTGTCTGATGATAGCAGACATGGTACATCCTATTAAAGCGTCCTTCATACCCACATAAATGTTATCTGTAATTAGAGCTCGTTAACTTCTTCCGGGCAGTTTGGAATGGCCGTAGACCTACAAGTTGACACTGGGACTTCTTGTACTTATCGATTATCTATAAGGATTGATAATTAATCAGCCTCTATATCTCACTATGTCATGTTTGGACACGTAGAACAAGCATAAATATTTGACATTATCTGTTACTTACGCTGTCTGCTAATATTGCATTTGCTATGTATAGGCTCTATGCATATATTTATTGACAGGCACAACTTCTTGTCAAAGTTTATAATGTGCATATATATATATATATATATATATATTATAGGCCTATTAGTACCTCGGATGGTAACGATTAGTTTATCGATTAATCTTAAACATTTTAATCAGTTAATTTAGGATATTCGTTTAATTTTCTTTCGCACTTCATGATGTCGAGTGGACAATTTGGCGAACGATATAATATAAGAATAAGATAAACATTATAATCAGAAACGTTTGAGTGGAAAATTAATAAACCTTTATTCAACGAATATTGAATTCAATTCAATTGAACAAAATATTGTGCCTATATTCATACTAAATGCTAAATACTAAATGCTAAATATGCGAGTGTAGGAAGGCAGTGAGACTTTTGATAGGCCTACATTGATTCCGGTACTTAAAAACTCATCGCTACGAAGCGTACAATCTTTAATCTCGTCAGCAATAATGGAGCTCAGTATCTGTTCAGATATGATCACGTGCGTCTGTCTGGGTATTATGTCTGTCTGTGTGTCTTTCTTTTTGTCTCTCTGTGTATCTGTCTGTGCGTCTGTCTGTCGGTCTGTATGCATGTATGACTGTAGTAATATTGTTTGTATTCAAATATATATAAATATATATATATATATATATATATATATATACATTCTGAGTGGCACGCCGAAATATGCACGTGTGAGATGGCATGCAGTGGGACTTCTGATACAATAATAATACCGATATACTTAAACACTTTATAGGGCCTATCATCGTTACGAAGCGTGCAACTTGTAATCTAGTCAGCATTAATAGACCTATAGACGTTTAGTATCTGTTACTTAATAGGCGTTGTCCTAATGCGATTGTTCATAGACTCATAAGAATCGATGACTATTTGCTTCGCACATAATCAGTTCTTCAGCGATGTAATCATAAATTAAACTCACATCCGCCTGATGCAACCTCTGCCGTCATAAAAAAATTAACTAGACGATACAATAGACTCTGTCTTGTCGAAATGCGCGCAAGGCAGTTGTTATTTTCTGTTAAAGGAAGAGGAAGTAGGCGTTAGAGTTCCAGCCTAGTCGTTAGAAATTAGGTTCAAGCTAATAGTAGCTTGTGTATCTATGTATGTGTTATGTAAACTTGGCCTATACATGACCATACCTATGGGCATGGATGTATTATAATTATTGAGCCAAACGAGCGGCTCTTACTGTGTTTACTATTTATGCCGCGTTTAATTCATTATTTTTCATTTTGTTTGTCTTAGTCAAGGTTTGAAGTCAATTTTCAACCATCAATCAATCAATAAAAAAATAGAGGCGCTACTGGCCTAACCCTCGGCTGAAAAGGACAGTTTTAAGAGAGGCGTAAAACGAAGATGACAAGTTCTCAGGTAGGAGACGTAGCTCTATGGGAAGTCCATTCCAGATGGACGGTTTCACGACCGAGAAAGCCCGATTCTGCATTATGGAAGTGGGTGCAACAGGGACGATCAGGATAGGGCGACATACATGTAGCTTCTGCAAATAAGCAGGCGCAGTACCGCCAAGGCAGCGCCACACAAAGGCAGATACCCTAAATGAGATGCGCTGGGGTCTAGGACATCCTGCGTATACTCGTATACCTGACCTGTTCTGGGAATTCCACCAATCAGTCGGGCGGCCGCACGCAAAACCCGCTCCAAACGCAGAATCCGAACTTGGGGGAGGCCAACAGACATTGAGGAGCAATAGTCAAGGCGACTGGTAACAGAGGCATAACTTTTGCCTTTCTATACATGTACTCTGGTTTGTTACCAGAGTACATGTATAGCTGCGGCGCTGAGGGTTGCAAGAGAGCAAGATATTACTCGCAATTGGCGAAGCTGGTAAAAGCAACTACGAGAGACATTATTGACATGTTGAGCAAAGAAGACGAGTTCTTGGTCAAGAGTGACCCCTAAATCCCGAACAGTTATCGTACATGTATTATAAAGGTGGCCCTATAGGATTTCATTTTGCGTCCATTAGAAGGTAAAATGTTGTGTATGTTTTTTTTAAATAATAAATTTATATATTCATGTTGTCCGATGTAACTATGCATGATGTAATGTAAAATATGTAGGCCGTATATATTATGTGCATCATGTATGCATTCAGGCATTTACGATTTTATGCATTCGTATATGCATGTATGTATGTATGTAAGTTTGAATGTATACATGCATGTATATATAGTATGTATGTATGTATATAGTTATGCAATGATTATCGGCCTATCTTTCCCCGTACAAACACACGTAAATTCTCGATTGCATAAAACGGTCCCATGGCCTGGAATTGCCTATCACTCGAGATACGGAATATATAGGCCTACCTATATGAAACGTTTCAATGTCAACTCGGCAAGCACCTTTTGATCCACTCTACATGAAGTGTCTATGGCTTTGCTATCTGTTCCCATATTGTATACTTCTTATTAATTATCTAGTTAAGTCTAAAAACTTTATCAATTTCTAATGTTTAATAGATACATGTATACCCAATTCGTCATCCAATACTATTTAATTTCATCTCTGTAATTAGGTGACCATGCGAGCGAGACCTTGGTTTGTTTAATTGCTTCTGCTTTTAGTCCCTTCATTTATCACAAACACAACGGTCAATATAGTGGAATAATAAATAATAGGTCTATAGCGGATTGACCTAAAGGTGGGACACTGATCTACGTGAGATATTCTTGAACAACTTTTTTATTGAACCCAAAGTGCATAATATGGTTAAAGAACATGCATTTAGCAGCAAAATAGTTGGGCACAATATGGGTGGAGTCATATCCAAATAAGACCTAAGTCCCATTAGCAGGGCACCCCATATGATAAAAAGCACTGTGACAGTTGTTAAACAATGACGAGGCAATTTTAAGAACTAGGCCTAATTCTTGACTAGTGAACAAAGACATAACGTAAATATAGTCGATGCAAGCATTAGCCAGACGATGCCATGAGTACATGCTCCTGTAAACGCTTCTGAAATGCAATGACGCAAGGTACCAACTTTATTTCTTCTGGAATATCATTCCAAGCTTTTGGACCAGTGTATTTAATTGAGAACATTCTAGTATTTGTTCTAGCATAAATAGGCCTATAGTAATATAACAGAGGAATAGCGCAGCGAGTAAGGATTGATCTCAAAGAGAAATATCTTTTGAATACAGGAGGCGATTAATTATGATTATGTTTGTACATAAATTCAAATTTTGACATGTAGTTAATTGATCAATTCTTAGTAAACCTCTGCTTACAGATGAGATCAACTTGAGTACAAGAGGAGCGACCACAATTAAACGACGATAAAAACATATACACACCACCAATGACGCGAACTACTCTGTTGTGAAGAATAGTTATTCGTCTGAGTCTTGACGGGTATACTTGGATGCCAAGACAATGTTGCATTAGCACAAAATTAATAGGGATGTACTGTATCATCATCACTGTGTAGTGCAATTTTCTGTATGCTATAGGCGCAAGTAGATGCGCTACTCTGGACAAGACCCGAAGATCTTGGCAATTTTATTAGAATTTTTTAATTATTATGGTCATTCCGTGTTAGATGATTATCAATCTGAATAGGCCTATCTAGGAACTTGGCCGATTTCACTTTCGGTATACTGGTATTTTATTTATCAATAGGGCACCTTCTGTTAGAGGTAAATGTCAAGGATGAGAACTGAATAATATGTAATTGGTCTCAGTGTAATTTAAAGAGAGTAGCCATAAATTAATCATTAACATTCTCAAGTTCCTGGTTTAGTAATTGCAGCAATTTGTCATATGACTTATGCGAAGATGCTATAGTATCATCAGCAAATAACAAAATGAAGGAGAGATGAGGCATTGGGAAGGTCATTGATGAATAGCAGAAAGTGTAAAGGACCTAGGATTGAGCCTTGGGGAACCAAATATTTAATAAGGATATACAACCGCTACATTTTACTTGTTTGTATCTGCCAGTAAGGTAATTTTAAAACCAAGCCAAGGTGATAGACACCTATGACATATTCCTCACAATCAATCGCAGCCGATATATTATCGTGCACATTAAGGAGTGACATCAATGTGGAATGCCCAGGCTAAAAATGAATTGAGTGAACCAGTGTCTGGCACCAGACCAAAACCTCGAGACCAATTTATTTTAAGATGCTAAAACGGACTAACACGCTTAAAACATTAATTTTATTGCTGAAGAATACTAATCTTAATAAAGGTCCAGAAAACAGTTTACCGGCCAGTGTGAACTTTTGCGGGTTCAGCCTTTGGCTTCGGCCTGAGAATATCACACTTTGAATTACTTACAGTATTCTATAGGTTAATACCTTAAGAAATCTGAACAAGTAAATTAGCCTTCCGTTTGAATGGTGTTCTTGTACTCGGAATTATAGGTTAACAGTGTCTACACGTGCCACGTGGCAACATAGTTATTAGATTGCTCCAAAACCTTGAAATTTGTGAAAGCACATTTTGAAATGGCTGGCTCCGTTGCAAATGCATTTTTTGCTCATAGTAACATGTATAAATTATATAGATGGTCAGCACGCCATACATCGATAACAATCGCGTAGGGCCTAAACATCCGGTATCTCTAACAATCGAAAATAACCGATAAATATAAAACGAAATTGCTTTGATACGGCAAATGACCAAGAACGCTAATCTAAGACGGAGACCAATCCCAAGACCGTTCCTTTAAGACCAAGATCAAGACTGACACATTCGAGACCAAGACCAAGGTCAAGACCGATGCATTCAAGACCAAGACCAAGAACGCAGTTTTCCGGTCTCGAGACCAAGACCGCGGTCTCAAGACCACATCCCTGTCGTGAACATGGTGTACCTTCTATTCTTCGAAGATACCATGTAATAAGTCTGAGCTGGATTAAAGAATAAAGGCAATTTTGTGTTTGATGTGTTTGTGTGTGAGTTCGTATTTTCTACTGAATTATCTTGCGTGCTGAGAATTAGAAACTCGTTGGATTCCTATCGAGGATGTCTTCGCAGTTTCAAGAGATTATGTTAGGTTACCCTTTGCCATTTTTCACGTAAACCTACCTCATTTTATAAAATAACTATTGGCCAATTTAATTTGATAAAATTACACTAATTCGGAACTATGAAAACTATGGAAATTAAATTCATGACGTTTGCGATGAGCGATCCTGTGGTTATATGGCTGAGCTCAAGTGTAATAGTGAACTCTAAAGTTAAGCGCGAAACCAGAAACAGAGCGTAGGGCCCCAGATTATTAACTAGCGCTGGTATTAATTTTATAACTGTTCACTTACTACTGGGCCCCACCGTTGGCCTGGTCCTTTCTCAGACAATTTGGGAACCCTGGTTCCAACTTTTATCGACTCCCATGCAAGCACCTAACCTTACAACTGCAAGCTGTCATAGTTTCTCAGTCTCCTTCTTTCTCTAGTCTCCCATCAGCAGTTGAAATCATCGTCAGCTAGTATCTACCTAACAGATACATACATGTATACGAGGCGTCCAATTTGGTAGGACGTTTCATTTAATGCTCGACGGTCCACGAACCCAAAAGAATAACGAAAACACCGGAATCTTATAATAAACACAATAATCATTCAACATACGCCTAGTTATGAACGAACAAAGTCAACCTTGCATGTATTTCACTGGAAAATAATTTTACCATTTCAACCTGACAATGCCTCAAAATCAAACGTTCAGGAACAAATACTCGTACACAATTTACCCGTACACTTTCGAATATATCTTCACAAGTAAAATTAATATATCTCCTATTACCCGCACAATTCAATTTTCACAGTCTTTTTACGCAGTTCATGCCATATAGCAGCCGACACAAAAACAAATGAAACAGGTCATATAGGTAGTTTAATCGTCCTTATTATCATACAAAATATACAAGCTAGAATCATGTTAAAGGCACAGTGCATGCTAAACTTGATTCAAATAATATGCCCTTGATCCAAAAGGAGCAAATCGATTAGGGACATTTTCGAAAAATTGCAGTTTTATGGTACTCCAAAATCGCATAACTTAGGCCTAGCGATCATATAGCGCAGTAAAAGAGGCTTTAGAGAGTGACCTTTGACAGGTTTATTTGATCAAGTTATATCCATTTTCCCCGAGAATCTTGTTGATCAAATCGACAACGCTGTTGGCCGGATATCCGGTTTCGTAATCGGCAAACATATGACACTCGTTTCCGTCTGGAGACGTCTGACTTCCGGTGGAAGACGAACCACGCTTTCGAGATACGAAGCCAAATATCCTGCAAAAGATATTTGTTCATCATTTTGATCATCGCCATCATGAACATCTGTCGTCGTCGTCATCATCCCCATCATCAACCGCAACCGACCACAACCATTTCATCGTCGTTGTCATCAGCACTCGTGAATAAGCTGGTTCCCTGCGCTTGGCTTTCAAGTGGCGCTTTAGAAGTAAGAAGGTTATGATTACCACTACGATTGCGTCTTCCTTGTCACCACTATTCACCAGTATTCGTCATCATCACATACTAAATCCACAACCGTCTTAAACACAATCTGTTTACCACCACACCTACATTATCATGACCCTCATTTTTGACTAGACCATAGTTATTTAAAAGTTATTTTCATTTTTCCTGCTTATGTTATTTAAATGGCTTCATTTTGATGTTTCTATTACATATAGTTCATTTCAGTCGATGTTTATTATTTTCTCGGCTTCCGACTGTTGCTAATGTATATTTTCATAATACATATAATCAGTACAGACCAATATTCCTAAGATATTGTAAAGAGTAGGCCTCTCCGTTATCCCAGGTCTATTTCTGAATGATTTCTATAAACTAGTGATCGATAAATGATAGATTGATCTGTACTGAAAGCATCATCGACCTTCTCTCTGTAGTCTTCTTGCTGCCATCCACGTCTTCTGTCCACCTAAATAATGCAAAATGCACCTCGCTTGAACCTTTGCGAAATATTACTATAAAAAGGATTTACCAATGATACCAACATAAGAAATATGCTACAACAGATTATACTGATAGCAATGAGCTGAGGAGACTGTTAGAAGGTCGATTATTCCTTACACTTCTAGATTTAACTTATAAAACATGATGAAACTATCGAGTTGGATTAAACCACGACAGCAGCTCTAGCACTTCGGGTGCACCAAGCCTATAATTTCAAATAGCTAATTTCTGGTAAGTTTTGGAAACGTTTAGGACGTACAATCATCCTGAAGGATCAATCAGAAACGTCATTGTATGTCTGGATATATATCCTACCGTCTTTCTCCTGTGTCAACTCCACAATACGAGATACAGCTAAGTGGATAATGGCGACGGAAGAACAACCTTCAGAACATCCAGAAAGAAACACATTGTTACACATCTGTTGCTATTGAAATAGTAATCCTTTTTTACGATAACTGTCATTGAAAGAATTGATTCAACCATTATTGGTCATATCAAATGGTCATCGTTGCTAGTATTTAAAGATAGTAAAGCTCCATCATAATCACCATCAACATTATCATCTTCATCATCAGCAGCAGCATCGTCATCATCACCATCACCATCACCAACACCATCACCATCACCATCACCATCACCATCACCATCACCATCACCATCACCATCACCATCATCATCATCATCATCATCATCATCATCATCATCATCATCATCATCATCATCATCATCACTACCATCATCACAATCGCCGCAGCATCATCCCCATCATCTTCACCATCCACATCACTTTCATCGTCACCATCATCATGACCTCCATTATCATCCTCGCTATCATCATCTTTCTCCTCCTGCAGCTTCCCGATATCTGACGTCATCGTCGTCGTTATCGTCATTTATGAATAAAATTGCATGGCGTTTAATTTCTTCTTGCAAACATTTTCTGACAAAATGTCGATTGCCATTGGTTTTTGGCTAATTTGCTGAGCTATTCCATCCGGTGCAGAAGTTGTTAATTATGTTTCAACAATAAATTTATCGGAAATCCCGATGCAATATTAGCATTAAAAAAACTCAGCAGAAACTCAAAGATCAAGACTTAATATTCAAAGACCTTAGCGAAGACTGAAATCATTTCATTTTGTATTGCACGCTGACTTATCCAGCGCCACACTGATCTTAGCTTACTTTCTCTTTGTGTCCGTGAGAACAATGCCTTGTGATGACAATATGAAATTGACAATGGTCGTCGTCGTTGATGGCAGAGTCTTCTGGGCATCCGCCTGGGAAACGGTCTTCTCCATGGTCTTCTCCAGAGCCTTTTCTAGGGCCTCTGGTCCTGTCAGTGTCTCCATGTCCACCGATCCGATGTATATCAGCATGGAACCTGTCAACAACAGTCTCATAACTGAAGCAGGATATCTCCGCACAGCGCTCGCATCATATTCAGAGCGTTTCTGTTTATCTCATTGTGGCGCTATATAAATTGCAGCTGCAATGACCCTCTGACAATATCACCACGTGGCTCAATGTTCTTCCGTGGCCGAATCACGTGATGTTTCACGTGATTCGGGTTGAGTTATCATTTACTTCGTATATCAAAGAGGATATCTAAATCTTGTTTCTAACATGTTATTTTCCAAAGTATGTTCAATATACGTTTCATATGTATAGCACATAATATAATACTTTTACTGAATATATCGCCTCGCATCGTATCTTTAGATTCATTTAGCGTCTATCACGTAATCTACCGTAAATGACCCGATCGATCAACCCACTGGCTGACTGGCTTCGTTCAGTCAACGACGAACTGCTTGGAAGTGTGACTGAATTTATGAACGAAAGAACGAGCGACGGATCGAACGACTTTCATACTTATTTCATCCTGGGCTTTAGACGTGCTTTGGCTTGTGGAACTGTGCGAAAGTGATCCTGTGCCACTGCCAACCGAACTCGTATCTGAAGAAAGAAAAATCAAGGCAAGATTAACAAGTGAGTCCTGGAGAAGAAATGGGTTAAAATTGCTTGTTTGACCATTCGTCTTATTCGGCACAGCGATCTTGAACAAGCGGGTGCCTTGTGCTTGGCTGTCGAGCAGCGCTTTATTTTATTATTATATGTTGTCGTCGTCGTTGTCGTTGTTGTTGTTGCTATAATCTCCCCATGATTACTATTGTAATTACAGTTTCACTGGAAATGACGCCCGATTTACTGTGCTGTGACTGCAGGCATTATAGTCATTGGACCGGATGAACTGGTTGGCGCATACCCACCTGTGCTGGTTGGAAGCAGCAGTCTGTGTGGCAGAGACAGTGGAGTGAGTGCGTGTTGAAAGACAAAGGACGTCAGACTCGCTAAAAATAAACGAAATATACTGTAATTATTAAATTCATAGACAGACAGACAGACAGACGGATGAACGAACTGAATGCCAGGTGGAAGAACGATGGGACTAAAGGACATTAGGGTGTTAGACAAATGGTGAACTGACGGTTGGAGGGTGACATTGCGCTGAGAACGGGCTGATGGAATTGAGGAACAGACGTGAGAACGGACGAATGAATGAAGAGCGAATAGGAATGAACGTAAATAAATGAATAAAAGAATGAACGTGATTAAATGAATGACGAAACGAAATAAATAAGTAATTGAACCAAATACACAAGAAAAGCCACGGTTGAATGGCTGAACAAACGAACGACTAATTTAACGAAAGAATAAGTGAACTTACGAGCAAGCTAATACCATGGTTGAAACCGCAAAAACACGAATAAGCTTGTCATATTATAATTATGCGAGACTGCTTTTCCAAGAAACAATTAGCTTCTCTGTCTTTTGAGTGCAAATTCTCAACCCCTTTCTCATACACAGTTCTAGCCTACACTATTACACGTTGTTACACGGTATTACACTGTTACACGGAGTTACACGGTTATACTGTGTTACACTGTTAAGCGGAGTTGCACTGTTACACGGTGTTACATTGTTACGCGGAGTTACACTGTTACGCGTAGTTACATGGTGCTGCACACGTACCGAAAACTGGTTCGTTACTTCTTCCCTTCAGTCGAATTCCACTTGGTTTCGACTCAATCAGAAAATGACGAACAAACTCCTCCGACGTAATATCTCCTGAAGTACAGACAAAAAATTAACATTTTAAAAATGAAATTTTCACAAACGACGCTACGTGTATTGTATTGTATTCAAAGTTGTTAAATGGATATCATGCTATACTTGCATCAAATTAAACAGCGAAAATGATACCGTCGTTTTAATACGCGGCTAACCAAATTCTTCTCAAAAACTAAGATAATTAGTAGATAAATAGCCGAGTTTCCGAGATCTATTTATAGACTGATTTGGAACTAATTAATAATAATAATAATAATAATAAATAATAATAATAATAAATAAGAAATAAATTATAGACTGATTTGGATCTAATTAATAATAATAATAATAATAATAAAGAATAATAATAATAAATAAGAAATAAATTATAGACTGATTTGGAACTAATTAATAATAATAATAATAATAAATAATAATAATAATAAATAATAATAGTATTAATAATAATAATTGATGACCACGTTCGCTTACAGCTTTGTGGAAGTTGCAGAAAGCAGAGTAGAAGGATAATTAATTTCTTAGGTTCAAAGTATGACAATACATTGGATAATATTAACTAGACCTGTTTTTTGTTGAATCTGGACAGGAATTTCGGACACTTTGACGGCGAGAGCAAAGTCACCGACGTAAGATGTGCTGTTCCGAATGATGAAGGAACCTGGAGACTTGTCTTTCAAGAAGTTCACCACTAAATAAAACAATGATCGATCAGTATGTAATTTACTAAAATAATCGATCTATTGGTCAGTGCTTTGGCCTGGGTGTGTTTCGGTCATTCTCCACATGACCCATAAAAGAGAAGGAAGGAAGCTCTTGACTATATTGGACGGATAGACAAGGGCACAAACATATAGTCTAAGAAAACACAATGGCACATACAAATACGAAACCTACTTAGCTGGATAGGCAATGGCACAAACACTTTTGATAACCTGGACTTAACACGAGAATAAGCCACAGATTAGTCAACTGACGGAAACGAATATAAATTTTATTTTTATTGGCACTCATCGCCGCCAAAGAGCTGGCGCTAGGAATGATTATGATGAAGACCGACAACGACGATGCTTCTGCTGATAACGACGACGATGATTACTGTGAAAACCACTACTCCTACATTTTACAAAGCCTTCCTTTTATACGCAAAAAATATAATCCCCGATCATAGACCTAATTCGAACAGTCCACAATGGCTTCACCATGTCAAATTAGTGAATCTTACCTTTTTGTTGACTTATGGAGGTAAGCTTACGTTGCGTTTAAACTGTCATAATTTTTTCGTTTGCGGTTTAATTTTTTTATTGATTTTGTCAATTGTTTAGAATTATAGAGTTCCTATCATCTCATTGTAGAGTTTATATAATGGTCTAACCGTCGTCTCTGCCCATCTCTGGTTTGTACCATTCTTTGAAGGAGTCTCTGACGCATTGCATGATAAATTGAGGCGATACATCCACACCGTCTGCAACTTTAAAGAAACAAAAAGGTTAGTAAAGTCATGGTAATGTAAAACAACGAGAGGATATAGACGAGGTAATGTAAAATGAATGTAAAGATAGGCAAGGCGATGTAAGGCAAATGTTAACACAGGAAGGGCATAAAAAGCCTTAAAAAGTGATGTAAGTGCGTAACGTCATATTGTTAGCAGGCACAAAATATAATGGTAATGTAAGAGTAGGCCTACATTAATGTTATGGCCGAGAAAAGATTTTGAGGCGGAACAAAATCGGATACTGATTCTACTGAGGCAAGGAAAATCAATGCATTGCGACATCGTGTGGTCTGCGTAAGTTACGTCAGTATAGTTCGACAGGGACCAAAATTGTAATTATAATCCCTATGGAGATCTTAAGTTCGGTGTACATTAAAATCCACGATCATCAGTACCGCGATCACAAACTAACGACGCACAAAAGGGCGACTGTTTCAAAATAGCGATTATTCATTGACGATTTGTAATCTGGCTCTGAATGTATACATGAATATTGTCAATTATTAACAATTAGGGACCTAAATTGGAATATTTATTTCGAAGGATAAATCGTTGTTACCTGTGTAAGCCTACGCAGTTTAACATATCGTTCTATCGATTTTACATACAATTATACTATTTCAATATTAATGCCTAGGATGAATGCAAACTCTATTTTCATCAAAAGAAACTTCTAGTTTCACAATAAACTGATTTTTTCATCAGCGACATTGTACAATTTTGTGGGATGTTTTGCTCTCGACATTCCAACATACAGCCCAGTTTCGAATTTGGAGTGAAATTGTTTCCAAAAGTTGATCTTTGGTTGTAGTTTAGATTCTTCATTGAATGATGTTATTGAAAACTGAAGCCTGGACTAAGAGGCGGCGATCTCGTTTGACAGGTGGAGGACACCCAAAGTGAGGGGTAGGAATTGCGGAGGACACACGTATAACGTGTCCCCTCTCTGTAAAAGGTGGGGGACTTGTCCCTCACGACCCCCCCCCCCGGATTGCCGCCCTGCCTGGATTAATGGAAGCAGGCCTATAGAACATATATAGTTTCTTGTGAAACCAGCAGTTTCAATAATGAAAATAATGCTTTAGTGAATATTATAGATTGACGCTAACAACTTTCATTTGACATAAAGCGTCATATTGAAATTGCTGTTTTGATGATCGCCATTTTGAAACAGTCACGATTTTGTGCATGCGTCGCTATTTTGTGATCGTGGTTTTGATGATCGCAGTTATTAACGAAAACCCTAAAGTTCCACTCGAATACCAGACACAAAGCAACAAGCTACTCACGAGTCAATGTAAGATTACGTCATTTTCTAACATTAGGTCGTCACTGTCATGCTGGCTGGTAAAGTTTCCCTCCTGACCCGATAATTCAGTGTATTTTCAAGTCTGACCTCTGTTGGAAGAAGCACTTCCGCCGCTGGATCGGTCAACGCTTAGACTTGGGGAACTCTGGCCCGTCACGCATGAACTGAAGCTGCTCGTCCGTGAAATCTCGCCTCGAAGATGACCAACAACCTGCTTCATGCTAAAAACGGTAACGACATACACAAACGTCAGTCTATAACATTTCAAATCGTCCTCCCAACACTGCATGTGCATTGATATGCATATATATATATATATGGAAATATATACATATACATACACTTTTCTTATACCTGAAACATACGCTCATATGCTGAATGTAGTGTATACAAATATTTTTGTCCATATCTATTAACAGTTGTCCATGTATTATGTATATGTATCATGAACTCTGTAGATTATATTCTACTGGGTATAATTATATGGAAAAATATACATTGCACTTATCTATACAGTGCCCAATGTCCATACATATCAATCAATTAATCATAAATACTTGATATAGCGCTCCTTCACGGTATCTATGCGGAGGCGCTATATAACATATAATATCACGAGTATGTCCATGCATTATGGTCTCGACTTTGAATTCTAGGAGTGTCATCATTGGTCGACATCGTACCTGCGAGTAATCGCCACAGAAACCTTCTTGTAGTTCTTCAAATATATCGCGATTACAAACTGGAAAATAGTTGTCTTTCAGCTCCATTGTATATATAATCCAAGCTCACGTTAGAATCTCATGGAAGTATAGACAATAATTGCTTTATTGTCCTGCACCAAACGTTACGTAGCGTTGCGCTTCAACGGCTATCGTTTCCATTGGTTACCACATCTGGACATTTTTGCTTATCTGTTCCTATCAGGTGTTGGTTGACATTATATGTCTGTTAGGTCTGTCGTTGACATAAACATTGACTTTACCTTTTGCAAAGGGCAACTGGCGATTGAATGGATGGCTCCAGAGTTTGACGACAGTTTATGACAACACATAGACCGTTGCCGTCGATTGAATTATTTTTGTATCTTATAGCTGTTTAAATAGAGTCGATTAGTATTTTTGCGTCAGTAGAAGAAAGAACTTTAGAGATATCTGCGGAGAACGTTTCGCTGTTAATTATAATTACATCCTATTGTGGTTACCAATGTCGTTGGCGTCAATCTTATAATTACCTTATCATGATATTAAACGCTGTATCGTTTAATTATCTTATATTATCTTATCAAAGATCATATATCACAGCACACATCATAAGTACATAATGTGACATGCATCATCACACATATCATATATTCACTCATGTTTTAACTTTACAATGTTTCTAAAACTTCTGCTTACCTTACTGACGCAGGCGGTGGACTAGCAAAGACAGAGTCACTGTTCTGTGAGTAAAACTGCCCTCTTTGCATGGCATCACTCGGACTCTGCATCTGTGCCTGTAGACTTCCTGACCGAACTGTCTCCACCCTCGAAGTAGCTCCAACCGGTTGTTGCTGTTCCTGAATTGATCCGACGGGCACCTGTCGTCGAATTGTATAGGACTCCGGTGCTATGAACCCTCCGTATCTGTCAATCGTCTGGCCTTCACTCCCAGCATCAGCAACCCTATGACCCATCTGCTGCCGGTTGATTGGGGAATCAAGCGCCACGTCTTTTAATCCACTGCTGGACGAGTTTTCTATTAGATGTTCAGGAATTATACTTCTCGAAGGAATTGACAAAATAGTGGAATCAAGGCAGCTTTTTGGAATTAAGACCTGTTTACCGTCTTCAGAATAGAGAACAACGCATTCGTGGTTTCCCTGACTAGCCCATGGCGCATCCCCGCTCCGAACTGGCCTCTGATTATCGAAACCGTTGAATCCTACGTCCGACTCATTTCCAGCCGTCTTCCTACCCTGGAGCGCTTGCCCAGAGTTTCCTATGTAGTTCGGAAAAGCATTGGCATTAGCTGGCTCTCCGACAATTGTTGCATGATTATTCGTAACCTTTTCTGCGTTCCAAGTCGCCCCGTTCCTGTTCCACTCTGCTGTTACTACTTGCTGATTGGATGGGTTTTGTCGTTCCCGGTTCACCGCTTCATGCCGTGTTACGTTGTTTCGAAGTGTGTAAATGTTTGTTGATGTAGGCAGTCGAACAAACAAATCCTGGGCTTGCAATCCTGGTGGCTTATCTCGATCTGAACTGAAGAGTCCTGCATTTATCGTTTGGGATTCCTGTCGATGGTTTGAAGGTTCCACTAACATTCCATTTGGTTGGTGAGTCTGAACATGCAGCTGATTGAAAATTTGAGTTTCTGTTGAAAGGCCCGTCGTAGTTCTGACCGGTTCATTTATTAACGGATTGCCATTCGTTGGCCGTCGAGGATTGAGAACTGGATTGTCCGTGTTACTTGCTGGAATCTGGCTCTCTGCTAGTCGTAGCATTTGCTTTTGTGCTTCTGTGAGGTTGATCGGGTTCCCGTAGGAGACGTTCGAACTGCTTTTCACCACAGTAGTGTAAACAAACGGCTCTTGAACCCCTACAAGTGGCCGTCTTTGATCATGAGGAGGCAGCTGGCTTTCCATCGGTCGAGCCTTCTGCTTAAGCTGTTCCCCAAACGCAAACAGGTCGTCAATTTCCTCTTCCAGGGTCTTCTGAGATGTTGTTGCTAAGAACAGTTGCGAATCCGACGCTGGAAACCGCGACTGTTTGAGAACTGTTTCTGGAATTTCCATTTGATTCGCTACCGTAGGAAGTCTATTCTGCGGACTGAAGCTTTCTAAAACACAAGTATGCAATGCAAAGGATCCGGCATTTCGTCGATGGTTCAGATAATCGATAAAAGAAAATTACAGAGTAGGCCTATTTAAATGGGCTGTATGCAGCTATTTGTGTACCATCGAAATCTTGCTGAGTAAAATTATTCGTTTTTCGATTAGAATTAGCTAACAATTGCCAAGCGATTAGAATTAGGATCAGGCGACAGAGAAAATTTAAATTATTTGTTAGTCTGATCGATTAGTTAACCAACTCTCCTTTCAACAGTAATTCTGGGCTGCAAACATTAGGCTACTTGCACATGCATGCTTCCTGGTGACATATGAATTACACTGTGATGGAAAAAGCGCAGTAGTAGTTGGAATATAACCATTTATCAGAGTACCGTTTATTTTTGAGGAACTGCCAGCAGAAGTCGGCTGACGACGAAAGTTTGACAGCGCCATGTTGACCTCAAAACCCTCAGGACTGTTTTGAGGCCTCAGAACATCCTGGATATCACTGTTCGAAGTTTTCTGTCCTGTGTTGGTAAGCTGATATTCCTAAATAAAAAGATGAGGGATCGGTAAGAGCTGTAAGGGTCTCGCTGTTTACTTAACAGAAGAAATTGGAGGAGCAGTGTAAAAAATCGCTCGCATCGTATAATTGTCGTTGCTGGAGGTCCCTTACTTATGCAGGCATTCTGCGTGTAGTTTCAGTTTACCAATTGAATTACTATTGCTGAGCAACTTCAGAATCCTGAAACTCCATCTCCATAAGTTGTTTGTTAGCCGGATTCTTAGACCTATCCATGGAATGCAAAGACGTCACTGTCTGCACTCGCAATTATATCAAATCGCGGTTCAATGTGTCTGCTCATTCAACATTTCTATTCGTCCACGATGAACGGATGTATTACACCTTTCGTTCAAGTGTTCATTTGAAGAACGTCAGAGTAATCCACCGTTTCCATTCTAAATCTGTTCTCTACCATTTCATTAGGAGGTACTTTCTGGTTCCTTTATCCGTCATCCAGTCCAACAGTGGCTTTACAACTCCATCTCTATAGGAAGTGGTCACTGAACATAATTATACTGTCTTATGATTATTGTATGATAGAAAATTCAGGTAGAGGATTCCATTAGAATAGAGTTCTGATAGTTGGTTTATACTCAGATTAGATAACATTAGAATAGACTCATATCATAGCATAGTTTATTAGGAGCAGATCTCAGCGTGTGATATGTGAACATTGAACAGGGACGGTGAGTGGGCACACACAATGATATAATATTCTGTTATATACAATAGGCCTAATTAAAGTCTTAAATGTGTTACATTTAGCACACTTATAATGAAACAAATGATTCTGTCCTCAGTTCGCAATTAAAATGGCCTAGGTGAAATGGGACACCAGAAGGTCTTCCATTAAAGTACACGTAGGAAGCCGACGCTAACCATCTTTGTAATGTCACAGTAGGCCTATCGCTAAACAGCAGTGGGCAAATAAGTGAACACAATTATACACAGGTAATTGAATTAGATTGATGCAATTGTGATTTATTCGTACATCGTTGGTGCTGCTGGCGGATGTCGTTCTGTAGCCGGAGTCTGATATCTCAGCCGACCTTGACGACGATGGAGAAGAGGCAGAGTCTGTTCC
Organism: Bimastos eiseni; assembly: GCA_959347315.1. NCBI lineage: Eukaryota > Metazoa > Annelida > Clitellata > Crassiclitellata > Lumbricidae > Bimastos > Bimastos eiseni. Next base: position 12,682,555 of record OY365815.1, read on the forward strand.
CACTGCAGATGCTTCGATCAGTGCATCCAAGCGTGTCGGACTGTAACCTATGGATAACAGATATCGAAATACGCAGTCTATAAAGTATTGGTCGTTTTGGTCAAATTTACCTTAGTATTGATATTATTTAATATTAGCATATTGTATACTTTAAAGTAACATTTTGCATTCATAGTGATGAGGATAAAAGTGCATACAACTCCGTCACTCTGGTAATGCCAGTTCTAAGACTTGAGAAAGGAGGAGGGTGGCTATATCTTCTATGTCATGACATAAAGTCCTCCAAACAATTAACATCTATTAACCACGTACATGATATAACACGCGTGTCTATGTGTAGTAACTGGTGTGGACCTGTTGAGGATGAAATATCTTTTGAAGGAACCGTTAATTCAAAATAATGTGGTCAATGATCCCAAAAAGTTATTTCTCAGAGGTAATATTATGACTAAATGTTTTTGACTGTTGGGCATGGTGGTGCATGGCATGCAGATGTGGAGGGATGCGATAGGGTGTGTAGCGGATGGTCAGAGTTGAAGATAAGGACATGTGTGGCAAAGATAACACTAGGCAAGCGGAGGCGTGTGATGGGCACTTGTGGTCTTAAGAATGGAAGGAGGGGATATGACTATAGCTGTTGTAGCATGCGATAACAAAGGCAATGAAAACTAGTAACAATTCAAATAACAATGCTAATAAAACACTATAAAATAAGAGCAATGAAGAACAAGGAAAATAGCATGATGACAGTAGCAGTAAATGCGTGTAATATAGGGTCTACATGTAATGTAGGCCTACGTAAAAGAGAATATATAAAATCTTTGAAGCCTCAATTACCTCTGTGTTGGGGAACAATTTTCTTTGAAATGCAAGTCTCGTTGACTTCTCGCTGGTCGATGGAGGGTTTGGTGTTCGTACCTCCAAAAGATTCAGAACTCGAATCAGTCGTTCGCATTGAATTCAGATCGCAGACAGTCGAACTATTGTACGGTCGACAGTTGCTGATTGGGACTCCATTTTCATACCTTGAATGAGAACGGTTTCCATGATCCGGCGATTGCATTTCGTTGGCGAAATGTCCTCCGCGATTCATGTCAAATTCTGGCGCCCCCAATCTTCGATAGAGTCCTTCAGCACCTTGGTCAGGATTCTGCCTCAGAAGATACGAGCCAGACCAACCTGTATTTAAGTCCAGTGTTGGAATTCTATGGCCATAATCCCTGTTGTATTGTTCGGAACATTGAGCTGGAGTTCTAGAATTTGGCGCGCTTTCACTGGATACTGAATATACCAGACGCTCTTTCTCATCGATAGGAGTTCGACCAAGAATCATCTGACGGATCTTGAGTTCCTGTAGAAGCCTAGGGTCTGGTTTGGTGACTTCTCGGTTGAGCCTCATCTTCAGCTTAGCCTTCTGTTGCTGCAGCCAATCCATCTGGTCTTCGGAGTCTGATGCGTAACCTCTTTGAGCGGAAACTCCCGTGTGTCCCCCTGGAGCAATGACTGATCGCAACAACGACTCCACTCGGTGGTGATCATATATAACACCGTTGTTTCTCTCCTCCATTGCACCATTCAGTTCACCCTTGTGTGACGGAATGTATCCAAGAGGGTGGTCATCCGTTAAGGCGAATTTCTTAGAAAACCCCGAAGTTTTGTCAATGTCAGTGCTATCGTATGGCAAATCCTGAGACCGACCGAGTGTTGTATGAACCTTTGAGGTTCCTATTGCCATTCTATGCAACTCTTTAAGTCCTGTATCGACTTCTTGCGATTTAACTGATACTTCGTAAAATTTTGGGTGAGAAGTCTGATTCGAAGTGGATATTTTATTGAGCCCTAGACTTTCGATGGCGCCTTTCTTCGACAATACCGGTTTCTCGTCAAACCCAGAAACATCCCCTTGATCTCTCAGACGATCCTCAGAGGAAGATTTCTGTTGAGTCGTCACACGCCTGATGACTGTCGTTTGGCCACCCTCAAACCCTGGCGACGCTGGCGTCACAGGCGATGAATTTAATCTCCCGCCATTCACACCGTTTCCCTCAAATGTAGCAATCATATCCAACAGCTCCTGAGCATCTCTTTCCAAATCGAAGGAAAAACTGCCTCCAACGTGTGGCAGATTCTCTGTCAAGTCGGCTTCCTTCGTTCTCCACGACCTATCCAAAGTAGCCGCTCTTCTGCCGGCATCATTACCAGAGATGATATCACGTCCACTGAGTGACCCTACTTGACCGTTGTCCATACTATTTTTATTCAGCGTTCCCGACCGGATCGTTGGACTCAGACTGGACGGTGTACTCGGCTGCTTGACCAAATGGTCGCTGGATTTGTTCCTCGCGAGTGAGTTCATATTCGTCGCTCTGTGTATGGTTCCGCTCTGAACAATCTGTCCACTGCGATTGGTCGTTAGCCCCAGATTACGAACGGCTGTTCCTGCAGAAAGCACAAATAATAATTGTAATTGTAGCAACTATATTGTAATTGACCATTTGTACAGCGCTACGCAGGGTTTCAGAGGCAGACAAAGGGAACGCAATATTACCAGAATTCGTATAGTTGACACAAACGAGTTGATCCTAATTAGACATTCAGTCTATCGATCTGTCCGTCCGTCCGTCCGTCCGTCCGTCCGTCCGTCCACCCACCCACCCACCCAATCCCACCCACCCAATCCCACCCACCCAAAACCCACCCACCCACCCATCTATCTATCTATCTATCTATCTATCTATTTATCTAGCTATCTATCTATATTATATCTATATATATATATATGTATATCTATTTATATATATATATATATATATTATGGTTTACGAGTGACTTGTTTAGAAAAGGCGACATAACAAGCGGGTTCCATGTCGCAAATAATATGAGGAAGAACACTAATCATATGAGGAAAAACCGTGTATATTAAAATTCTACCTGCATCAGATCCTATAGTCTTCGTAAGTTGTCTATTTCTGCTTGTTGTACTTATTGAACAGGATCTCTTTCTGACGTTAATAGAAGTCCGCTCACTGTTCGCCACCACTTATCAACGACCATCCCTTGATGCTCAGTGGTGTACCAGTTTTAATTTGATTAAAATCTATTATCTAGGCCTATGTATATATAGCCAGTCATAATATAGATGTTCAATGATGTAGTGGTTAGCGTGCTGGGTTGTCGATCTGGAGGTCATGGCTTCAGATCTCCGCTATAGGGCTCGACATTGTTGTTTCGTCTGAGCCCCTATATACAGCCAACTCAGTCATGATGAGTACAGTTACTGTGCATCGTCGGTGGGAAAACGAGAATGGGGTAGAATTGGCCATCCGTCGCATACGCCGAGGCTAAGAAAATGAAGTCGCTAACACTTCATAAGCGTGGCTGCATATCGGGCTAGCTTAAGGGAATCTTCTCCCTCTTCCTCTTCCTAGACCTCTATTTCTACCTCTTTATTCTCTTCGCCTTCGAAAAAGAACAGACAGATCAAACAGATGAATATATTGATGGTTAACCAAATCTAGGATACAGGAACAATCAGGTCTTCGAACTGTTTGATGGAAGGGATGTGTACATTTTAATAATGCTGATTATTTGTTCTAATCATTGAGGAATAACAGCTTCACTTGCCTCCCAGATTTTTCCTGTTGCAGTTCAACTCATTGCTTGCAGGGAAACTGAAATTTAACGGACTGACTCGATGATGTTCCAATTCTCGATTTTTCTTTGGAATGGCTGGAACAGGTGGTTGATCAATGACTGACGCGTGGGCAAGTGAACTTCCACTGACCTCGGCTTCGTTAATCGGTGTAGGCGACCCTCGCTTCATTTCTCTACTCAAAAACAATTAACAGCTCAGTCAAGCTTCGAGTTTAGACAGAAGGATAAGGCAGAGCAGAAGAAGTTGAAGAAGAAAGAAGAAGAGGAAAAGAGTCACTATGCTGCTAGACCTCACTGGCAGCCATGGGTATAAAATGTTAAGGACTTCGTTTTTTCGTTATCTTGAACCGGTGGCCAACCCTCTACTTTGCCATCTGATCTATCCGACATTGCAGTGTATTGTTGGTGTATGCATCATACATGTACCACACTTGTAGCTAAATTCGCTGAGGGGCTATAATCTCGACACAAATCTCTGTCCGGGCAGGGAATGCAGTCCCAGCATTGGTTGACTGCCAAGTCCCCTACACTACACTTTCAAGCAAACTGTTAATCAGAACTCAACTGAAGAGCAGCTGGATCAAATTAGATAAAACAGGTACCTAACAGATTTTGGTCACTACATTTCAGTCTAGGCATTTACACCAAACGACACAGAAGTCAAGTGATCATAGCCTGGAGTCTTGACTATAGTATTTGCTCTTTAAGTTCAATTACTTGACAACAAAGTGAAGGTCAACATAGCTCAAGAGTCTCAATATACAAAAACTGAACTGATAAATAACATCAAACAGATGGCTGCTGAAGCCCACGTGCAAAGTTCGCACTAGTTTGAAATACCCAGTAGCACGTGAAACTTACAAGACAGCTCGAAAATTTAGCTGTGGGTTTAACTAGATGAAAGATTGCTTGCTAGAAGTCCAAAATAGTCAGAGAAAATTCGTTGATCAAAGAACATAAGTACAAATAGTTAATTTAGTGCTTGCCCTAAATGAAACTTCTGTTAGGAAGGCATCAACAGCTTCAGTTTAACGACACTGTGCGATAACAAAGATCACCCTCCTCCTTAATCCAGGCTTGGGACTGGCACTGCCAGAGTGTAAACAGTGGCGGAATTAGAAGACATCACGATAGCTATGTCAGTATAAGAATCTTCCTATACATGCCTCAAACATCTTCAACGTTTGCATGAAACTAAAAGGACCCGATGTTAATCATACTCAATGGGAGCTCCACAGTTATACAGAAAACACTTACCTTTGGGAATTCTGAGCAAAAAGGAGGGTACATGTAAAGCAGGGAGCCAGCGTATGGCTTTTCCCTCTCCGTAACCTTCGGACAAAATTCGAACTCTATAAAGCCTATACACGGGAGTTTTAAAGTAGGAGTTTTTCGGTGGGTGTTTCTGTGCACTACGTCGTTGTACGTTGTTTATAATGTGCGAGGGTTTATTTATGGTGTCTATAGTGCGTCGGAAGTTTTTTGCTTAAATTTTCACTTAGTCCTCCTGCAATTTAACTTAAGAAAGCTTCCTTAACAATAATTATAGGAAGCAAGATGAAGATTAAGACCAACTGGTAAACAGGAAATGTTGTGAAATCCTATATGATAGAGGTCATGTACGTTATCCGATAGAAAAAGGGTGTGCCCACGCGAGCACACCCTCACCTACCCACACAACACACACATACACACACACACACACACACACACACACACACACACACACACACACACACATATATATATATATATATATATACGCATAATTCGTATGTATATATGTAAAATAAGCATGATTTAAGATATGTAGATTTAAATTCAAACGAATATAATTATACGATGCATGGTACCACGCAATTTGCAACAAGACTTTCTTCTCCTTTCTACGCTTCTATGCCCCTATATCGTAAGTGTTCGTAGAGAGAGTGAGGTCCATTCTGTACGTCTCTCGCCCTATGCAATAAGCTCACAAAGTTGAGCGCATCTCTTACGAGTTTTCTTGAAGAGGCGTTATATAAGTAAGCAATTATATTTGCACATGCGTTTAGATGTTTATATGTTACAGGCAATGTGTGAAACCATGGATTTTGTAAAATGCCTGAGCAATTTGTAAAACCCTGACTTTAACTCTGACCCTGACCTTAACCCTACCACTGACTCTAACCGAAAATGGGTGACTTAACAAATTTCCTAAAAGCTAAAACTTAGGCATTTTACACAACCCCTGCTTCACACATAGCCTGTAACATACACATTCTGAACTGAGTAAAAAACGCTGGTCGAACAAACCGCAGCACACAGAATGTTAGACCGAAAGGAGGCATATCTAGACACATGCACAAGCAAACAGACATCCAGTCGAATCGTTCAACTGCTATAGCGCCATTATAAAACGTGAAAAGCATCGTCAGGGATTTCCCATCATGCACTATACCCTCACACTGTTTGGTGAATGCATGTCATTTGCGTAAGACAGTCATAGAGGCGACCTAAGAAAAAACACGCAAAGGTCATTACGCTGTATTCATGACACAGAACGACCGGCCAAGAACGCACACGCATATATATGCCGTTGTCACAATAATAACAGGGTCTCAACAGAGCAGACGGATCGAGGATGTGCATTGGCTCTGACCAGACATCGTCTATCTGTGTGAGTCTGTCTGGCTGGCTAGTTTGCTTGCTTGCTGGATGACTGGCTAGCTGACCGACCTACTGACTAACCGACTGGGTGAATGACCTACTGACTAACTGACTACGAACAGACGACGAAGAACTAATTATTTTACCTGAAAGAAAACTCTTGACACTATAAGATACTTGAGTCGAGTGTGTTATTCGCCTGCATGGCTAATCAGCCGCCGTTGTTGCTCTCGGCGAAGAGCGTTGAACAGCTTCCTCAGCCGAACAAGAAGAATAAGAAGTAGTCTGCTAATGGGTCGATCGCTGCTGGTCTATAGCCACCTGTCACATCTTAAGTGACTCATCTTCAATGTACGACTTTGAACAGACGACACAGGTCAACAGCCAACCATTAGACGTTCATTGCGTATTATACGGGACGTATATATATATATATATATACATATAATATATATAAATATATATAAACGTATGTGTATGTCACGCGCAGCTAACCACGTGATATAACATTGTGCCGAGCAATTTAATGCAATAGCTCATGATCATTCAATAGAAATGCATTAGATATAATTACAGACGCATTACGATAGATATTTCTACGTATCTAGTCCATCGACGTTCATTCATTCATTTAGGAAATTTATATAGCGTCTCTTCAAGAAAACTATTCAGAGGCACTCTTCAAAAGAAAAGACTTGAAAGGATGTGTGTGTGTGTGTGTGTGTGTGCTCTATGCACCTCTCAAAATAATAATACTGTAAGGGAAATTAGACTGGAAATTAGGCTATAATGGCTATGATACGTTAGGTCTATTGGTTCATAATACATTTCATTAATAATAATAATAATAATAATAATCATAATAATAATAATAATCTCCATTTTATAACACTAAGATTTACAGAGCCACTGTGTGATTAAATAAGTAAGTTAAAAACGCATGATGGCAAGTTGTTGCAAGAGTCAATTTAGAGGCAGTTCGGCAGCCATGCAAGGCGCCCATAGCACATCTAATGAAGAAAATAACGCCGCCTGTAATAGCAATCGGGGGGGCATAGTCGACCTAGATGTTGGCTGGAATCGATCTCACTTCCTATGGAGCTCTTCAGTCCTTCCTCACACCAGTGTGTGTTATCCATTATTATCCATTATGCCTACTCTAAGGTCCCGTTGAACGCAACGATACAGTAGGTCACTAGCCATTAGATATATTAGCATTAATATTCATGAATATGTGTACTGTACGCCTGGGTACGTGTATATGTTGACACCTGTTGCCGATAATTATAGTTGCATATGATATTTACATATGATATTTGCATATGACATTGACACCTGTTGCCGATAATTATAATTGCATATGATATTTACATGCGTGAAAAACAAACAGGAGGAGACAGATCTGTGGGTTTAAATGCAAAGATGCAATTTTACACAATATTTATACACGTACTCGTGTATTCGTGTATTCCTATGTATGTGTGCAAGTATGTATGTATGTACGTATGAATGTATGTGTGTATGTATGTAAAACAATGTATGCATATAGGCATGTGTATGTGTTTGTTTGTTTGCCTGCTTGTCTGTCTGTATGTATGTATGTTTATATGGGTTAGGCTTCTCTAGTTAATTCGTTAACTATTGACGACGTACGCACATATGTAGGCCTACGTGTGTAAGTATATATGCATGTACTTATGAATGTATGTATGCACGCACGGACGTAAGTATGTATGCATGTATGTATACATATGTATGCATGCGTGGATACATCCGCATTTGTGATGCACACCTGGCCTAGGTCTATACAATTCTCGGACATCCGTGTTTACCCGGAACTGTACCTAACTGAAATACTGTAGCACTGGCAATTTGTTGCCCAGAATTGACACCAGAAACAATGTAATTATAATTGCAAATATCATCACTGATCACAATAATTATAGTATATATAATCACGCGTATAAAATTAGATGAACTCTGTCAACGAGTAAGAATTGATTCGTGAATTGATTCGTGAATTGATTCGTGAATTGATTCGTGAATTGATTCGTGAATTGATTCGTGAATTGATTCGTGAATTGATTCGTGAATTGTGCCTAGATTATTTAGCGGATCGCTTGGAAGCGTCATAGTTTGATGAAAAGGGCATCACTGGAATGGCGCTGTAGAGGCTCTGTGGTAAATTAACCTTAACTAAATAATCTTTATAAACATAATTACTTATGAAATAAACCGATAAAACTACTCTTATATTAATTAATTAATTATCTTGCAATGATAATGATAGTGTAAATAAGACGAAATATCAAAATTAGAAATATCAGAATCACCAAATTGCGTTTCAGCGACCTTTATTATATAATTATGGTATAGGCCTAAAGGCAAGGAACAGAAGCAGTTCCTTTACCTATACCGTAGACAGTCAAGTGTATGGAGTATACAGACTTCGTTATTCTTAACCTCGGCATTATGATAGACGGTGGTCACCCTATTCCCTTTACCCCCCGATCGTCCCATTGACACCCGAGTTGGTTAGGGGAGCAGAAGGGAACTGAATTTCGATCACATCATTCTACCCCATGGCGGGGATGCGAAGCCCCGAACTTCCGCTCAAACACACTTATCACTGGACAATCGTGCACTTCCTCTGTATGGTTTACAAGCTAAAGAAGGAGGGCTGTTTCTTAAGTTAGCCACGAGGCAGCCATATTATGAAGTGTAAGCGCCTTCATTTTTGTAGTTTCAGCGTATGAGGAGTGCGTGTGTCCAGTCCATTCCATTGCCGTCTAATCTTCACATCGAAAGTGTACGGTCAGTTATTTCATTCTTGACGAGTTAGTTATAGGCTGCAGATGAAGCAGAAATCTCGAACAAGATTTCTGCCTTGGCTGGGATTTGAACCTCGACCAGATTGACACGCCTGCACTCCAACCACTACGCTATCGAACATCCCAGTGACGTGTACTTAATCCCATGCGTTAGGCATTAAGCCATCAATGACTGGGGAACATCTACACTTTTATCAATGTACGCCATAAACATGGGCACTCTTTCCTTTGAGGCCTTTGGTCATTGAACGAAAAAGTACCCCCGACAGCGTAATTGGATTAGGAGAACAGGAAGCTTCGTTAATTGGGTCGACAACAATTGAGACATGTTGGCGACAGACGAAAATAGCTATTTGGAAGAGGAGGTCCGTAAAGTAATGGATAGGACACTTGAGTGCAGAGCAGAGAACACTTCTAAAGCTATATAGTCTTTCTTTCACTTGGACGACGTTGTCTAACCATTCGGCCACCGCGCCACACAAGTTTATAGATATGTAACATAATGGGCGACTTGCATGGCTGCTGACAGTAAAATTAGACTTCTATTATAACTTGTCATCATTCGTTCATACAGCTCATGTTATCATACAACGGTTCTTCACTTTGAAATTAAACGAAATTATCGTCACCATTATCCTCATCATTACTATTATTATTATCATCATCATTATCATTGTTATCAGTAGGCATGGTTCAGTGTTAAGCTTGTAGTGGAATCAACATCTCTCTGCCTCAGAAAGGCAAAGATATACACATTGTTCGTCTGTCGCCATCAGTTCAGGTCCAAAAGAAAGAAAACATATCCCATATCGCCCACCTAATGGGTTCAAAGCGGGCTCGCATCTTGCCACTGGTAGCCAGCTACATGGGCACGATGACATTGATGTCAAGGACTACAGAAGCAAACATCTCTAGACAATCATGTGACCATATTATATCACAGTGGTAATGCGGTCGGTAGTCCATGGACCTGGTGAAATGAGTGTGAAATAGGGGCAGATATTCGAGAAGAAGACCAAGTCACAGGTTGCATGACATGAGACTGAGGACATCTCGTTCCTTGCGCGTTGTTGACGGTCTTGATCTCTTTCTTTCTAGGACTAACACTGCCTTGGTCCAACATCGGGGATTTGCTGTTGTGGGTCCATCTACCTGGAACTACCTTCATCGACCAATATGGGCTAAACTAATGACTGCAGTGGCTTCTCTTCGTTGACTGCTCAATCTTCAATGGCGTTTCCTTTTCCCAGAGGTTACCATGCTGAGAACGACTCTGAATTCTGTGAGAGGCGCTATATAAATCCAAAGATACTATACAATAGTACATGTATATGCATGTATGTGTATGCATATACTTGGTCTATATGTGCCTATAGGCCTGTGTATCGTCGGTCGAGTGCCGTAGTATGTGTAAGTCGACATGTGCACCGCATTGAGACCCACATGTTGACCTGTCTCGATTGTGTCCAGGTTCTTTCGATTCTATGAAGTGCATGTCTTTCATGGCGATGCCAATCAATTAACAGCCATTAACCCATAAGTCAGTTAATTTGTACACACGATGAGCTTCGTGAGGTTCCGTTAGGTATGCAAGAGAGGTCCTCGAAAGGCACTATATAAATATCAATGCGGACACTGCACAAATATACATGCATATATGCTTGCACACAGACACCCAACTAGACATAGCCTACATGCATACCTATATGCATGTACACGGTCATGCGACAATATTTGACGTGGAAGATTTACTATCGATGAATTTGCACGTTCTTATTAAATTCTGCTGTTGAATTTCTAAGCTGTATTCTTCGAATACCAACTTGACCAGCGTGACTGCGTGGGGATGGGTCCCCGATCTAGGGACATACGGGTAATTCTCGTCTCCACGAAGGAGGGTCAATGCGAGTTTTAGGAGTCATCAGCAACTGTGTCTCTCCTTCTCTTCCACCTTTTCTTCCTCTTCCGTCTGCTCGTTCAATAAATGGGACCGGGTCAAACGCTTTACCTGGCCTTAAACACAAAGTGACTGACCTACGAATGCGCCGACACATTTCTAGGCTAAAGGTGACCGAACTATAATGATTGTGCTGAGTCTGCTGACCCATTCATCTAGCCTCAGCCAAGGTGGAATGCCATCTATTGTGCTAACTTACGTTTCTTAAGGGTAGGGACGGTTGCAACCACTTGAAGTCATGCGTCAACTATTAATACGCTATGAAACTCTACATATTTGTTTAACAATTCGCGGTCATGTAGGCACCTGCATGCTTCACCATAAATTGAAAATCAAACACTTGTTCACTTATAAACGAAGAGTTATAAATTACTATATTTTATTAAATTAATTGCCTCTGCGTGTTCAATGCGATCTGTAGGGCCTATTAACAACTGCCCATTTCAAAGAAATCCTTCAAATGTTTCAGTCTAAATGTCACATTAATATTTGATAGGAAATTAGCTTGAACTATAAGGCGGGTTAGGGTAAAGAACAGTTAGACAAGGTTAAAGTACAATAACTTAATGGAAGTCATGGAATGACTGCGAGGTGGATGAACGGTAGGGCAATGTAAAGTTATAATGAACATTGCAATTGCAAACACGTAGCCTACATTAATTATGCTGATACATCATGTATCTCACTATCTCTAAGAACTTGAAGTGGAAACCTAAAGCTTTTCCTCGACTCCCTGGTTTTAAAACATCTGTCGTGTGGCATGGTGGCCGAGCGGTTAGATCGGTCAGCTGGTAACGCTCAGTGTGCGCGCTCAGTGAGCGGGTTCGGCCCTCGTCGGAGGCGTCAGTCACTGTGTAGGGACCTTGAGCAAGTCCTTCGCATACAATTGCTCTGCATTACAACTGCAGTTGCGCCGTTTAGGAGTGTGTGCACTTTTGAACTAAACTGTGAGAATGACGATATCAAATAAAAGTTGTATTGTATTGTCGAACGAAGTATGACTACCACAGTAAACATATTCTTACCGTTACGAATCTACAGAAACTGTCATTTTCACACGACACCAACGGAATCGACCGGGCATAATGGTAAATGCTGACAGGCTAGCGATTGAGTTTCAATTGACCCCAGCGCGTGATTCGTATGAATGCAATCGGGGTCTCATTGAAGGTCAGCACGCATATATCCCAAGACAGAAATTGGGCAGCCAGACAGCCAATGAGCCGATGTTATCGTACTCAGGGCATTTACTCGATGGCTGCGGACAATGAAGCAGAATAAATCTACGTCGTAAACGTCTCCTCCGCTGTCGCCAACAGCGCCACAGGTCACTGTAGACATGTCCCGCCTGCAATTCGACGCCGCTCCAGATTATGCTGGTTGAGCGTTAATCGCAATTTAATCTCCAATCTTCGTCGTTTAAGAACGACCGTAAATAAAGGATATGGAAAGCAAGATTCTCGTCTTGAATAGACTTTTTGGGGCTCGTGCCTCTCGTCAATAGACGCTGGTTTATAGCTACTGGATAGAGTGTACTCATAAAAATGTGTCGCGCTCACCTCGTGGCTTACCAGTAGAGTTTTAGGTCTGATCACAACAATAATTTGAATTGACTGTCCAGCTCCAGAACACTTTGGTTCTGTACTTTGTTTGCAAAAACTGAGTAATCTGCTTGAAATCGAGGAGGGTTGAAAGGCGCACATCGTGAGATATGAACATATGTACGGCTGCCGACGGGTCATAAAAGTCAAAAGCTGACGCCAACGAGTCTAAAATGTCAGCTTTATATGGCTATATATATATGTATATATATATTGGTGTGGCACAGTGGCCGATCGGTTAGATCGGTCAGCCCGAAACGTTCAGTGTGTGCTGAGCGCGCGGGTTCGACCCTCGTCCGAGGAGTCACTGTGTAGGGACCTTGAGCAAGTCCTTTGCGCACAATTACTCTGCAGTACAACTGCAATTGCGCCGTCGAGACGTGTCTGTGCACTTCTGAGCAAAAATGTTGGAAGAAGGGCGGTATCAAATTTCGGAAAATAAATAAAAATAAGATAAATATATATATATATATATAAATAATATATAATTATATTATATTATATATATAAATATATATATGAATAATATATTTATATTATATATATCCTACGAATTTTAAGCGCAAAGGATAAGAGGCATCAATTAAGACTCCGAAATCCTTATATGAAAATATAAATTTATGAATAAAAGCTAAGTGCCAAGCATTGACCAGTGTGGGTCCGCGAGCTCTCAGTCAATGGTTACTCCCTCTGTCGCCAAAGTGAATTAAGAAATAGGCATTTTGAAAAGTCACAGCAAAAACAATATTAGGCTATCGTTCAAGATGAGGCTTAACGATAAAACAAGTTTCATTTATTTATTTATTGATAAACTTAGTAAAAGAATTGCTTTAAAACGAATTTAAATCGATTATAATACATAATCTTTAAAAGAAAAATAATTGGCAATTGGGAACCGGTTCGGTTGCAATGGAAAAATCTTCCTATACGTTGGATTCTTCGATGTTATTTTCATCATGACGTTCTATATAAATAGTTTAGTGTTTAACTGGCAACCCAAGCTCCATAGGTTCGAATCCACGCCGGAACAGAAGAGAATACCACGATTTCTGTTCCACTAGACTCATGCACAAAACGAGCTCTTAAATCGTTAACTGTTAGCGGGGATAGAAGAAGGAGAGAACGGACTTCCCATCCGGTAACTAAACCAAGAAAAAATGATATAGCACACATAGGCCCTGAACTCAATGTCAATTGTTGCAAATGCTCATTGAGTCTCCCATTATCCCGACGCTGGCAAAGGCGTTGTGCAATGTTCATCCTCATAGCATATGCCCGTGAGGTGCGTTTCAAAAGCTGACAATAGGTGTCGCGAACATAAATACACAATTGAAAACATTAGATTTCTGAACATACCTTTCAATTGCAGGCAATAAAGTAATGTGAGGTACACATATCATCATCCGAGCTAACTGTTCTCGTTAAGGCTGCAGAGTTCTTCATACCATATACATAACTTAACAGTCCGACTGTAAAAACCAATGGATTGTCTGTTAAAACTAAACGACCCGTTGTCGAGATCAACTGATCGATAAGTCATCAAATTAATTGATCTCTGATCACAATCAATCGATCCACTGTCTTCCGATCACCTGTATTACGTCATCGATCTGATCATCTGTAAACAGGCTTCACAGTAAGTTGTTCTGTTCTTCGAGCTGTTGCTAAAAATCCAGACTTTTCTACAATGTTTTTCGTTGCATAAAGCAACCACAACTGGCGCAGAATCCTGAATGTCGAAGTCTCAGCCAACAAAACTGAAATACAAGTATTTATAGCGCTATCAAATTCTGTTGATATTCTCTTACGACAGTAGTCTTTGTTTGAGTAATATTAACAGAGTTATCTTTGGATATAGTCCTTGACTTCCGAAACGGTTATTAGCCTATTGATTGTGTGTCCATTGTAATCGGGTAGAGGCATTGTCTTAGTGTGCAGCCTATAGCTTCAATAGTTAATGCTTGCGACTGGTTTGTCCAAATATAGAGAGGAGTACGGCAGAGTACGAATATCAAATGAACATTTCAGATAAGGTACTCTCGACCAAAACACCTCATTGTAATCAAACACACGCCGACTTTTAGGACGGATCACGCCTCTTAAACATACAAGTATGGATTACTTGATTAAGTTCTACCAAGACGACTGCTCAGCAGTAGCAATTGAACAGAAAATTGTAGCAAATAAGTAAGTATGCAGGATGGCGAGTCAGCGTAATGGATGAGTAAGCAATAAAGTGAACTATTTGCCAAGAAGATATTTGGATATCTGCTGTTCAAGTGTTTCCTGTACAACGCGCTCTGACTTGACGCAGCGCTCGTGAATAGAGTGACGCTGAAAAATCTCAAGTTTGCAATTACGAAAAAGTATCTTTTTGCAAGTTCAAGTAGGTATACGCAACCAATTGCAAAAGGCCTACACTTAGTAGACGTGACTATCCAATGAATAGTATAGCGCAATACAAATACCATTCAACGGCAGCTTTGTATATCGTCCTTCTTACGAAGTTCGGGAGTGCACACGTGCACAGATTGAACAGATGAAATTATATTGCCTAGCACCCTCTAAACGAAGGACATGCTCAATGTTTTTATAAAGTAACTCCTCGGATGAGGGTCAAATTCATAGGCCAACAGTATCTACGCGTCACCTGCCGACCGTTCTAACCCATCGACCGCAATGTCAAGCGTGTAAAGACACACTATCTATGCATGTATTTATGCATGTATATACTTACATACAAATATATGTATGTATTGTGCATGCGTGTATTTACGTAGCCTATGCATGTGTGCATATGCTTATGTTTACCTGGACTATTATAAAGCTAATTAATTTTGAGGAACCCTAAAAAGCGCTATGGATGGATAACTGTCAGAGAGACTTGTGGTAACTAGTTTCGCTCTACAGTATCGCCTACTGCCTCGAGGGCTTAGACTCCTCCGCTATTCGCAGAGGTGGTCCATGGTTGACGGTCGTGAAATTTGAGACACCCTCAGTAATTATAGAGACGTAGTGGTGAGTCTAGTGACACAGGGAAAACTAATCCCTCCGTTCTTCCCATAAATCACAGCGTCGACCGACTGCCAGCGCGCCTTCGTCTCTTCCCATTGTATTTCCTATTTACTCAAATGCAGGTGCGGGTTGGGCTACTGAATGCCACGGTAATTATGCCATTAGAAGAGCACGTTGGCTACATTCGAAAGCTATCTCGGACAGATCGGGGCTTTCTCAAAACCCATAGTTTCATTTAAATTCCGCTTGTGTGCCATGATTCTCTCTGGAGTGCGAGACGGTGTTCAAATCGGTTTATTATAATATGGACAGATTGATCGTCGTGAAACAAATTTCCAATTGTCTTGAGGTTATTTTTCAACCACTATTATGTTTCAGGTGTTGACTTCAACCTCTGATTCCTTGGCTTCAAGTCACATCACAGCGTTGCCTATCTGCGTGACTACTGCATCGGGACGCATTCGTTCGCATCTGGGCTCAAGAAATCCATCTTCGTCTATCACGACGAACAAGCGCAATACGCGTAGTGCTCTCTATAGTGTTTCACTTACAGGAGTTCGTGAATCTTCGATCATAAGACTCTGCTGATGTTCTCATCGTTTTTGATAAGTGAGCATTGAAATGTATACGGCGTATGTGACACAGATACAGAGAGGGGAGGGAGCTCACAAGAAGGGCGTGTATACATGCAACGACGGCAGGTAGTGAGCGTGCGTAATTATATGAACTACGCTGCACATGAATTGACGCATGTAGGCCATGCACTTGGAATGGACCGAAATGAACGGTTGAAAATCCTGCTGCTCATTCAGAGGCCCGGTCTTACAAATACTACACACTTGTGTGTGTGTCTGTGTGTGTGTCTGTGTGCGTGTGTGTGCGTGTGTGTGTGTGTGAGAGAGAGAGAGAGAGAGAGAGAGAGAGAGAGAGAGAGAGACAAACAGCGAGCGACAGAGACAGAAACAGTTTATCTTTCGTTGTCTCTCTGCTGATCTTTGTTTATCTCTGCATTGCAATACGTGATGTCCTTTTCGTAGGCCTGCGTGTATGTGTGACTTTCATTCTCTTCGCGATTATGTGTCCTTTTATCACTATTTACTATCCCTCTGTTTGTTTGCTTCTCTGGCTCTGTTTGCGTCCGTCTTGACGAGCGGCAGAGTATATATAAGAAAGTTCTTTGCTTGTTGGACACAAAAAGTCGCTACTGAGGTCAGAAGTTTCAATCGATTACATTTTTGTGAATGTCAATGCACCCTGGCCTCGACGAATCACACAACCACAGACGACCAAGGACTCAAGAGGTTGAACCCAAAGTTG
Source organism: Bimastos eiseni (assembly GCA_959347315.1). Classification (NCBI taxonomy): domain Eukaryota; kingdom Metazoa; phylum Annelida; class Clitellata; order Crassiclitellata; family Lumbricidae; genus Bimastos; species Bimastos eiseni. Next base: position 12,699,576 of record OY365815.1, read on the forward strand.
TTACACTAATGTGCAATCATCCAATGGGAGAACAGCTAAAGACGAGTGTCTGTAGATTGCTCTATGAGGACACAGGTGTGCATTAATAAACGTTGATATTTAGCTATGCATACTACTTTTCACATAGGGAGAGCAAAGTCAGGATAATACAATAAATTAAGGCCACGTGAATCAGTAAATGACGGGTGGTCGCATTGTCTTGCTTTACGTTACCTAATATAGTCTCACTTTGTCATACATGCTACCTATTTTAGGGTACCGCCCTCACCCTGCATAGCAAAGTTCATCGACTACTGCATACCCTACAATCACTTCGTTTCACCTTTCATTGGAACCTTTGCAATTACCAACCCAAACTATTTACCGTTTCTTTCGCCTCCAGTGCTACTGTCATCATACAATAGTTTGGGTCATCGTTATCGTCGTCGTCATTATCAACACCATCATCAACGTAATCATTGTCGCCTTTTATTATTACACCTCCTAACACCTGTAGCCTGCCATGTCTAGCCTACATACAACCGTTAATTAACCTATATATAATATCTGCTTTCTTAGCCAACAAATCTCCGCCACAGACAAGAAGTACTTTCAAAACTGAACGTACCTGTTTACAAATGTCGTCGATTGATCATTCACCTCTGGGATCACTCTTGATCGGCTGCCATTTGCAGGACGTAATGTGATCGAGTGATCGACGCGAGAGACAATATTTTGAGACCTGCATGGTTCCCCGTATATAGATTTACGAGTCCATGATGTCTATATTTAATGCAGACACTATTGTTGCTAGGACTCTATAGCGGTGTTCAAGTGTCTGACGATGACTCGGTTTTGACCCCGAAGATCGCAGATTAGTTCTCTATGCTGTTAAGCCTGAAGATTTTGCAATGCTCTGTAGTCATCTCCGCGAAGCCGCTTTAAAAATTAACGATAATGTAGTTCCTCAAAAATAACAATTTCTTGTGTATGCGAAAAATTATCAAAGACTAATATTTTGTATTTGCTCTTTTCCTCTTTATACATCCTTTTTCTATTTAATAATTCATTTTGCTATATTTCACTCTTCTCCTGATTAAGTAAGATCCGGTAAACGCCAATGACCTTGGCGGCCACATAGTTTATTTCAACATCGTTCTGTTTAGAAACATTTTATAATTCTTTTTACCAACAAATCATATTCACAAACCTCATTTAATCGCCTATTACTCAATCACGTAATTATTTCCGAGAGAACTGCAAAATTAATTTTATTTCCACCAGCTAGGAGAGCCTCCTCCCCTTCCTCCTCGGAGGAAGATGCTCCCTCTCCTCTTTTGTATTCCGGAAGCGACTGAAGACTTTCCTTTTCTCTGTTTAGCTCTGTGTTGGGTCGTGAGCGCCTCTGATTCGTGGCGCTATATAAGTGCTCCATCACATTACACTACAATACTTTACATTACATTACATTACGACTCTAGAATCTATTTAGTCAACAATAGAGGCGAGCGATTTATCAATGGGCTCAATTCGCTGCATGGAGGACAATTGTGGTCCATATCATCAGACCATGGAACTGAATGTACATTCTAAAAATTCTCTATAAATCGGAACGCGCTCCCCGTGGGTCTTCGCGATAAAATGTGGCTCTGTTGAGTGTAGACTATATCCAACGTTTGGCTCCGATTGTCTCGAGTATAGGCCTACCCTGCCACACCTGCATCAGGTAAATTAGGCCAACAGTCACGCCTAAATGTCTCTTCATCGTAACAGGTGGTTCAACGTTTCACTGAGTGATCAGATGTTCGATTCCATCTCGGTGCGGAAGCCCGCCGAGAGAGTAGCAGATCGAGACGTCCGAAATCAACTTATGAAAAATATTAGGCCCTATAATCAGTTAGACAGAGTATATGATTTGCGCATTTTAGACCTGATATATAACGGACACTTGACGACTATCAGTTTAAGCTTCAGGCATCTGAATATTAACGTTCTTATCGTTGCTTCCCAAGTTTCCATAAACACGCCCTTCCGTCAAAGAGACCCGTGATCGCTCGGTATATACATCCGGAATTGTAGGTGCCCAAAGTCAAATTGACAGGTTATTGCGAGCTTTAATATGTCACCGACAGCAGCGTAATCGTAACCTGTAATTGTAGCAGTGTATAACTTTTATGTTTCGTTTTCGGTGTGCCTCGTGGAGCTATCCAGCTGTCCAAAAATGTCATCAAGAGTTAAGCAAGAGCATTATGTACGTCTGTAACCTGACGCAGCAGCGGCCCAATGGAGGTAAATAGACAGGAGCGACGATGTTGACCAGCGAGTGATGGAGGTTGTCTCATTAACCTAAAAGTGGCACATTACTTCGTTCTAATGTATGTGTAACAAAGCAATTGCTCTCCTTGAAAATTCATAACAGATGCTCATAACAAGATCAGAAGCTGGAGGGAATTTAGAAGGTTCTGACTTCTGACAATTTGATCTATTCTAATTTAAGCCCGCCACGGCTATTGTCAATCCAAACTAGTTGTACATGTATGTTTGATCACCGACATATTTCCATCATCATCAACACCATGCACCATCACGATCGTGATCATCATCGTCAAAGATAAAGGTTTTTGTAACTAATAGTGACAACTATTACAGACCTGTTACAGACATTCTGGTATATTGTTTTGTAGAACATTAACGGTGTCTGCCAAACTGGCTTGCTTTTGATCACGACACACAGACGGTTCAATGCCGATTGCGTTTGGTAACAACCACGGTGTAAGATATATATATCTTACATCATGGTAATAACCGATGACTGGCGTTTTGCTATACTAGGAAGCAATATGCGAGTTCCGCAAACGATCCTCCCTTAATTCTAGAACAGGCAGCATCAAGAATTAATGGCTTACATTGTAGTCCCGTATTCGTTTCAAAAGCGTGCGAGTGGTCTGGAATCGGTTCCATTGACTGGAATCCAGCGCCAGGTCTATGGGGCTCGATCCAGTGTCTCCGCGGTCTGGCCCCTTTCCAGAGGTCTCTGACGGACTCGGAAACGGACCAGAGGAGTCGGTGTTCAATGGTCGACGACAGACGAAAAGAAACGATATAAGCCGGAGATTGTCGAGTGTTGCCGAGCGGAGCCGGACTTTTCCGAGTGAACCCTAATGACTCCGGAGTTTGTCGGACGGTCTGCGAAGAATTTCCATTCGATTCGCTCGTCAATAGACGGTCAGTATTCATGAAAAGAAGAATATGAGGAGAGCCGAGCAACACTGAACAAAGCTGAGCAACACAGTCGCCACCAGACGACATCGTCGCTCGCTACTTCAACAGGAACAAAACGATTTCTTAAGCCTTTATTTCAACAATAAACAGAAATTACCTATAAACTCATAAAATACCGAGTTTGTTGATCTGTTATTGTGTTAGCCTTTAGGTATTTGTTGTGACAACCAGTTGCGATGAGCAAGCGGGTGACATGGGTGACAGACAAGCACATGCTCACGGTTCCTGGTCCTTAGTCTCCTTTCACCGCATAGGAGGTATACGTACGAACTCACGCGCTCAATGTTACAAGGCGTTTACTCATATCAATGTCGCGTCGACCAAATAGTTCGTCTTGGAATATAACACACAACTATCTCTTTAAATAGGTTATTTTATTTGGATACATGCAGTGGCGTCACTAGGATTAAAGTCCAGGGGAGGCAGATTGGATAGAGGTATCAAAGGGGCCACTGTACATGTATCTCATCCATAACCCCAAGATTTTTGTGAATAGCAATGTGACAATAGCCTAATCATTTGTTGGTGACGATGCCGTCATAATCAGGCAATGGCAGGAAGTCAAAAGCTATCGAACATACAGTTGGCTAATGCAAGTTTATGCAACGAATATCAGGCTGACACTAGGGCCTCCTACTTCGCTTCAGGTCATTGTCGTCGCCCCCACCATCATAGTTATCATGTAAATTAGTGGTCGCATTGACAAGTTTAGCAACTTTTTGAAGCCGCCATTGTTTTACGAGCACAGCAATATGCAGTTATTCAGCTAATGATGCTATTACCATCATGTCAGTTAGCTTCATGAGCCTCAAGTTTCAATCATAATATGTATAATATCTAATAAAATATGGTAGATAGTTCAGCGGCAATCAAGATATACGTATAAACCTAATAAAACACTTTAGTGAATTACCCATTTATTCGTCTACATGTCATGGTTATGAATTAGTGAGAAACCTGGTTATGCACTTTAACTATTAACTAATGAAGCATCTCGGGGTATATATTACTAAATTAATCTAAAAAACGAAGCAAATTCAGTTGCAAAATGAGTACTCAGCAGCCTAAAATTTGATTGGTTAATTAAGAGGCTCTGTAATGTCACTTGAAAATTCCATGTTCAGCAACCATGCGAGGAAGTTCTGGGGAGTTTTGCCTTTTCTCTTTCAAAAATTAGTAAATGAAAGATAAAGCAACAGTTAAAGAAGTCATCCAAGACCTTCCCTTTGCAATTTTATTTCGTCATATAAAATGCCACTTTCTGGAAGCTCTGGAGAGCCGCCACAAAACTCTTTGAGAGCCACATGCGGCTCGAAACCCATGGGTTGGTGACCACTAATGCAAATAATTATATTAGTATATTATGACCTCCTATTAGACTTGCCATTCCTGCATCGGTTAAACTCGCCTGTATTTATTGTAATTTTCTTGCCCCTCGAATTACACCATTTTTAGCTTTGTGCTGGGCTGGAAGCTCCTTTGGGTAGGTCTCTGAAGAGGCGGTATATAAATTCATAAAACAATTCAATTATAGTGACAACGGAAATTAATTTATATTCCTTAAGATTATAACAATGCTTACACCGTCAAAAAGCGATGACGTATAATGATGTAATATATTGCCATGGTGATTTTCCGCACTTTCCTGAGCGAAGTTCTTTGTTTAGTCATTTTTTAGTCAGTTTTTGACATCCAATTTTATGCATATTTCGAAGAGTTTAGTATCCTCGCTGTTGCTTAATAGTTTGTAATTCGGTTAGTATATTAGTATATTATGACCTCCTATTAGACTTATCACTATAGTGATAATGTAGTTTTGTAATTCCGTGGTTTTTACAGTTTTAAGGATTAAAAGGTTCGTTGTTATCTTCATTTTTTCTTCGCAACGGTTATTCTGGCAGACGAAGATGTGGGCGAGATAAATCGATTATCACAACTGTAAAATGATGACACGACAGTGACGAAGCCATTAACAGGGACGAGATTATCTTGGGATACTTTCGATCACACACGATAATTGAAACCAGAGACCAGAGGCAATTAGGCTTTGCCTATACTCTATATCATACGTAGGCCTGTACGATCATTATTAAAAAGACAATGCTCGAGTCGTTGCCTACTATACACTAAAGCAATCATAATGGAAAAAATAGTCGTGACCTACTACTGCAGGTATCATAGACGAGACAAACGGTCGTTATCCACTACTACAGCCAACGCTTAAGAGGCAGAGTCGTTGCCTACCACTACACTAATGATTAATGAGATAAAGAGTCGTTGCCTACCACAATCATGAAAGAGACAATATTAGTCGTCGCCTACTACCACAGCGATCCTTTAGGATAAAAAGAGTCCTTGTCTTCTTCAAAGGCGATCATTAAGGAGAAAATTAGTCGTTGCCTGCCACTACATCGATCATAAAAGAGAGAAAAGTCGTTGCCTACAACAACAACAACAACAACAGCTATCTATATGGTAAGCAAGGCCAACATCATGTTTACCAATGCGTAGCCTAGATATACCATGTATATTCTTCTGATTACAGTTTGTCTCTCGTACGCCATCAGTTGATGGTCAGCGCATTAGACACTGGCAACACCGATACAAGTCGGTAATAATGATAGCCTAAAATTACTAATTAATCCCAATGTCTTAAAATATAAGATGATAAGTGCAATATTATAGTAATGCTGCACCATTAATCTCGTCGGTAATTTCCTGATCTCTTAAAGTTCTTGATTTCGCTGCTCCATTGCAGCTGGTTATTGCGACTGCCTCAAATTAGCGCCGCACGCGAGACTATCTAACTCACCCAAACATTTGGGAGCGAGGGTGCATATTGACGTACCTTGAAGATGTTTCCTCGATGAAGCTATAACTGTACGCGTGTAAAGCTGAAGTAGTTCCAAGAAGATCTGGGTTATGATAAGATAGGCGTACAATGCACGGCACCTTCATATCTCCACAAGTAGTTGAATACATCGATCGCTGTCCTGGTTGACCATAAAACATTCTAATGCTTTTGATGTACGTCGACGAACAGTGTCTGCCCCAAAAGAGGATTTTTATTCAAGTCTTATATTTCATGATACCGTTTAACTGTCTTAACTTCTTTGTTTTGCTCTGTTTCCATAGGTGCCTGGTGTCTGTGGGTTGGTCTTTCGAAGGAGAGTTTCTGCGTGAGTGGAAGTGGGATGGATTGGGTTGAACTGTGGCTCTGTGTCGTTGTGTGTGTCTGTGTGTTTCTAGTTGTTTGTAAATAAGCTGCTCTGTGGGTCTATGGCCTAAAAACCGTAGCTCATTGGGGTTTGCTCGTTCGTTTCTGTATATGTTTGTTGCTGGTAGATTTCCTCTTCACCTGCTGAGCCTCTGGAGTGGCGTAAAACCTCATAAGCTCCTAGAAGGCAGGAGGGCCCCTGGAGTGGCTTAAACTCCCGTAAGCCCTGTTTTTATGGTTGTCCTGGAGTGAGCCGAGGGATAAGAAGGAGGAGGATAGAAGACTAGATGAGAAGGAAGGAGGCACGCAGTCAATATGGAACTGAGAGAGCGCCATTACGCTTTCCTAGAAGAGGAGAGATCTCGATTCGACTTATAAATAAACCATGTCTTACCAATTCCAGGTGTTTCTTTGTGTTTCTTAAGATACTTTAAGTCGCAGTTATTTCATACTCATAGACATGTGCAACATCCATCGATACAATGATTTACATATCTATCACAGCCCCAATCAATTCCCAACCCTCTCCTCGTCCGCACTGACCAGGTCTCTCCTCTTCCACCCTAATCCTCCACTTTTCCACCCTGACCCTCTCCTCTTTACGTGTCCTTGCTCCCGTCACCTCTCCACTAAAATTTGCAAACTGCTTCACGTCCATATATAGTTGCCTCGTCTCTCTGGAACAATCTTGCAACAATATTTTATACGAACCCACCAACACCTCGCTTCATGCCATCTCTCCTCATCAGTGACGACACCAGGATTATAGGTCAGAGGAAGAGTATTAGATATGATGGGGTGGCAGAGAGAGCTACTGTATTTTCTACCTAACTTCAAGATTTGTTTCTAGATTACAACGTAGCACTAATCATTTGTTTGTGACTATGTCGTCATTATCTTGCAAAATTGGTACTATATTCTAAGCGGGAAGTCATGGGCTAGATTTAGTAGAGGTTCTACAGTTCACTTATTCAACTTTATGCAACGAATATCACGCGAGAAACTGTTGCCCGCGGAATGATAACTGTAGCAACGCGGTAACGCTATTAATAAGAAGCTCAGAGGAGGTACGCGCCTCTGCTCCTCAACGGCAGCGGCGCCACTGGATACATGGGTAATAAAGCGCTATAATATTATCGTAATTTGTGCAGTTATGTTGCATTACGTTAATACTAGCCTACTAGTAACTACTACCATAATCTCAAGATGCTGCACTGAGTGCACTCATCTGTCATTTTGAGGATCAGAATATCAAGCTTCGTGCTGACATGTCAGCATGCTAACCATGATATTAATCGGTGTGTTGTTCCTGCCAAAAACAGAAAGAGCAGACTTAAATGAATAAATTTACGCAAAGGTTCAAAAGTCGCAGCAATAGGCTTAGAAATAGGTTAATCCGGAACAGAGCAATTGCATAGTATAATGCCTATTGCCCGATTATCTAGTGGCTAACGTTGTGAAATATCCACCCACAGCTTGCGATTTGAATTCCAGCAGGATATGAAGTATTTCAAGATAGGCCTAGGCCTACATGTATCTGTTAACGACGGCTCCTAACTATAGCATCGTCACTAAATGAGTAGAGACCTACGTATACAGCGTTCCAAGCGCTTGCTGATTGAGAAAGAACACAGCAGGTTAAGAACGTGAAGACGATTACGTTTAATAACCCGAGTTTATTCATATCAACGGATTTCTCAATGTAACTTAACTGAAGTCTAACCCTTAGGCCATGGAAAGTTCATGACATTCTCGGTCGTAAGTTTGTGTCTGGTGTGTGGCTGTGCGTATCAACACATTCAGCAGTATAGGCTTACGTAAAATCCAAGAAACCCCCAAAAGTAAAGATAATAGAAATCTAAACACTTTCTTTAAAAAACTCTTGTTTTCCAGCGTTGATGACTATGCGTTGCCAGTTAGTTATTGTTTGCTAAAGTTGTGTCATAAAGAAGATGGTTATCGTCGTCCATATTTATCGCCCTGCTATTTGAAATCCGAACTTACTTTACATTGATAGTGCATTACAATTCGTATTGTCGTTGCTTTTTTCTGCCGCTGTTCGTTATTTTAAAAGTGATTGCTCAGCTTTGTCACGATTTCGAACATTGTCTTGGAATGCGTAATTGCATCTTACTTACTTTTAGCTGCTTGGATATATTTGATCATTTCTCGTGAGGCTGAGTAGAGGACCGGAAGAGCCAATCCTTTTATTTTCTAACTCGAAAGGTAAATGGAGTCGTTCTTGAAATTATTTTAAATCCTCTGTAATCGACACTGTTTTACGATATTATCTTAATAAGTTTAAACCCTCGAGTAAAGTGGATTTATATTTAATATATGACTTTGTTTTGTGACTTGTTATGACAAGTTTCTAGTAATTTTGGGTGGTTAGTAGAGCCTATGTCACGAGGCGCTGCTTGTGAGTGTTGCGCTATTGTAACGACAAACTTCAAACCTACTGTTGACGTAAACCAAATTTTCGCTTAAGTCATATTTATTTTCTATTTTACAAAAGCAATTGCTGGGGACAATTCCATGCTTGGAAGTGTTTAGTAATTCTCTTCTGAATTTCACTACGTCACCTTTACGTTACTCCTTTATCAAATTTGGAACCAAATATTACTTGTGGTATGTAGTTTTTGCAAAGAAAATTATTAATCTTTGAAGCAATTGCATCGTTGATAATTTGCAAATTTCGTAGCATTAAGAATATGTAAATTACGGTATGTGTAATCATACATAAATATGTACGTGTCTTGCAAACGATAGTGGGCACTAATTACTACCCAAGTAGCCCATGTTTCTTAAGATAGACTTAATCGCCATCAAAAACAAACCCATTCACATATCATTCGACTGTTTTATATTCTCTTAGACAAAGCACTATCAACATTACCTCTCGAAGATTAATTAAATTTTATGCTGCAGATACTTTATACATGAGCTTACTAACTTTGATAATGTCTAGGACTGGGCCCAAACACTTAATTCAGGTTGCCAAGAATTTGGCATTATTTATTTATTCTGATAATTGATATCACCCTTCTTTCAACATTTTTTACTCGGATTAGCACATGCATCGATGGCACAATTGCAGTTGTACTGCAGAGCAATTGTGTGTGAAGGACTTGCTCAAGGTCCCTACACAGTGATGCCTCAGACGAGAGTCGAACCCGCTCACTCGGTGCACACTGAACGTTACGGGTCGACCGCTCTAACATGTGTGGCACGGTGACCGATCGGCCACCGTGCCACACATATGTTTGTAATCGGGCAGTTAACTGATATGTCGAAAGATAAATTAAAAGGTGCTTTGTTTCATTTTTTCACGTTTCTCAATGTGTACATTTTGTGTTTTGTCAGACAGCGGGATGGGCAAGTTCATGAAAAATGGAAAGGTTGTCCTTGTCCTTGGTGGACGATATGCAGGCCGCAAGGCTATCATCGTAAAGGTAATTGTAATAAGATAACACAACTGTAATTTGATATTGCCCTTCTTACTATCAGTTTAGTAGTGCACACACGCCTCAACGAGGCAACTGCAGTTAGAATGCAGAGCAAACGTGTGCGAGGGACTTGCTCAATGTCCATAAACGGTAACTTGTCGGACGAGGGTCAAACCCACACTCTCCTCATTGCAGGTTGACCGTTGTTCTAACCAATCGACCACCATGCCACACAAGATACACCTTTGAGACTTTTACTTTTAACGTGAAGTTCAAACATTAATTGCCAGTTAATTCTTTTAACTTTAAGTTTGAAATAGGTATGGTCCAGAAAACATCATTTGTGAAAACAACTTTGTGACATATTGGGGTGCCAGCCAGGGTAAATGCAAACCCTCGATCCTTGAATCATGCATGTCGATGTATACCCGAAGACTTTTGAGAAGTGATTTTGGCAGATCTAGATTTGCGAGATAAAGTATTAAATTTATTTTTGAACCTTGGCTGAATAGTGAACTAATGCTTATGATTGGCAAACATGAAAGTAACCAGTTCATTAGATATGTAACAGTTAAAGCAAGTTAAGTATCTCATGCTCATTTTTTTTGTCGCAGAACTATGATGATGGTTCCACGGATAAGCCATACGGCCACGCACTTGTTGCCGGTATCTCCAGATACCCACGCCCCGTCACGAAGAAAATGGGCAAGAAGAAGATCAAGCAGAGGTCCAAGGTCAAGGCCTTCATTAAGGTCTACAACTATAACCATCTCCTGCCAACAAGGTGAGAATAGACTACAACAGAAGACCAACTGACGTCTAAACAATTTCTGTTTTAATAATGTACACACTTATTTGTACTAATGTTTTCGTTGACAATAAGGCACACGATGGCAAATCAAAACTAAAAACTTAACTTTGTAACTGTAGCTAGAGCTAATAATAAGAATACTTGTGATGCTAATAATAACTACAAAAAACAAATGGCAAAAACTGGATAAACAATTGCTTGACATGAGTGTTACTGTTCGGCATTACACAGATGTCCTTCTGGTGGTTCTAATGGCTGTACATTTCATGTCAATATCTGGTGTTTATTTTATTGGATGCTTGTGATATTTTTATCTATCATAGATTTTGCATAAATTAGATTAGATATTTATTAACTCGAACGCTCAGTTGCTGGACCTTCCCTGTAAACACACCAGAATTGTCGTTAATTGGTGGCAGTTCACATATGTGCTTTTACAAGATGTGTGTTGTAACAAAATCTGACGGGTTTGACTTTTGTGAAAAATGTAGCATTATAATTATGCATATCTAAAGTGTAAGATGACTATGTGGTGTTGTTTTAAATTTGTGTTTTGCTATTGTGCCATGGAGAATTCCGACCTTGTAATTGTTGCTTGGTTGATCAGACACCGTGGAAGAGTAATCATATGCTTTAGTAACTTCAACTGTAGCAGTTTTTTGTGAAACTGCTCTGTGAACATGGCATTACAAAGTGTGTCACCACAAACATTAAACTTTTTGTTTGACAGGTTTTAGCTACATTAACTTTTGTTGACTGAATATACACTTTCTTCTGCAATTTAGATGTGCCAACAAATCGATTTATACTTAGCTCTAGTTTTGTTTGTCTTCTGCGTTTTTGTGCTAATCCTGTTTTCGTCATTTGTATTTCTTTATTACTATCGATTTACGAAATCGTTTATTCTAATCGATTGGTCATAGCAAGATTTTGCTAATTCCCATTGTAATTGATTGTCTAATATCATTAGCTAATTTTAATTGAGTGGCAAATTAACTAATCATGTCCATATCTGGTTCAGGTATTCCGTTGATGTTGAGGTTGACAAGCGTGTGGTAAACAAGGATATCTTCAAGGATGGTGCCCTCCGAAAGAAGGCAAATCAGGAGATGAAGGCAAAGTTTGAAGAACGGTGGGAACCAAAATCTTTATGCATTCATTCATTACGAAGATTTATGTAGTGTTCTTTCATGGTTACTACTCTGATGTGCTACTGGCCCAGCACTTATGAAAAGGACAGCATGTATACAAAAACCCAATTAAACCCTGGAGGACAAGCAAATGCCAATAGGTGCATGTTGCAGAGCGAGGCGTCAACTACTGACTAGGCACAATTCTGTTTAGTAGATTTGTGGGCTAACAGGATAATGAGTTCGTTTTTCTGGTGACCCGGTGCTCTTGAGTAGCTGAGGTCGCAAAGATAGGTTGGGCAAAGCACACCAGGTACTGCCTGGGGAGAGCCAGTGGAGCACAGCCAGCATATAGCTGGAGACAAAATTTCAGAATGCTTCTGATGAGGCGACAAAGCTTGATATAAAGCTTGACTCCCCTTCAGAGATGGTAAATTCACTTTTTATCAAACATAAATGTGCTTGATTTCTTATGGTAAACTTAATATAAGTGAATTTACTTGTAACTTGTCTGAAATTGTGTTTAATATGATTGTCTTAAATTTGTAGGTTTTTATATCCAGGATTTATACATTGCCTGTTTTGCAGACCTGAATGTACAACAATTTTAGTATATCCTCTTTCAAATTGTATTGCAATTTGTGACCAGAGTAAGTTAGAATTAACCCTGCATTTGTAAACTTAGCTAAATTAGTAATCATCTTTTTATCCTGTATGCTGTGATGGATCTACGAAATAACTCGATTGTGACTTGTTTTGATTTATTTCAGGTACAAATCCGGAAAGAACAGATGGTTCTTCCAGAAACTGCGATTCTAGAGAAACTGTTGTATGTTGGACATTGGATTTATGGTTTCTTGATTGAAGTTCAAAAATAAAACACTTCAAATAAAAAAAACCTTCAGTCTGATCAGAGTTTGTCTCATGTTCTGCTCTCCAACTTCTTGTTACTCGTGGGAGCAACCCTTGTTGGGGACGGCAAGCTTAGTGTGAACCATTGATGTCCTATTTTTAAAACCGATCCCTAAAGAACGACAGGAATATAAACAAATTTGTCAGAAATCGAGAATGAATTTAAAACAATTGTATGTAAGAGGGACCATAGAGTAAGATGCCTATGTTGGGATCGTCCATAAAATTCATGCACAAAGCTACATGCTGTGGACTTCTATGGTTCTAACTTGGAATTTCCACTTTCACAATAATGTAGAGCAATACAATACTACAGTAGTTGTACGAGGTGTTCCAAAACAGACTTTGAATGTCACATTTTTCTGACAAATTTAGTACAGGGCCAATGCGTCATATCACGATAATATTAGTCAGAAGAGCATATCGTGCTACGGCAGCTACTCTAAAGTGCAGAGTCTACAGACGGACTGGTGATTGGGCTCGAATCTGATAGTGTCTCGTTAAATTCTAATACGTTGCTTCAAGTCTTAATGCAGGGCGCCCTTATATTCATCAGCGCTGCGTCAAGTCGGAGAAGTTGTCCGAAGGTATGCGAAAATGTTCGGTTGCCACAATACAATAAAATGCTGCTAGAAAATCATACATCGATATAGGCCTAATAAACATAGGGAGGAGACGAATCAGTTCATTTGCATGTGAATGTATCTGTTTGCATACTTACAGCTGGCAAGGTGAGATCTTTACAGATTCTTTTTCCAACCTGTGACCCAAGGTTATAAAAAAAATTAATATCGGGCACGAACGGTCGGTAGGCCCCTTTGCGGGTACCGGAAGATCGTTATCTCCAAACTTCTAAAGCGACGCTTTAATAGTGGGGGTTTAGTTCTAGGTGGAGCGCTGCAGGGCAGCATCACAGCAACATAGTTCCGAAATTCCGATTCTTCTATAGCAACGTGTAAAAGTTCGTCTTGTACAAGATGTCCCATTATGGCTTTGAAAGATGTGGCAAAAAAAGGGACATTTTAAACGATTAAGAAACAACGCACGAGCTTTGCATCGCGGTCAAGTTGACTCATTCATCACTCGAAAATGTCCGAACTTTATGAATCTACTTCATATCATCATACTTAATTTGTATCACCTCACACTGTGCTGGTGGCTCGATGTATAATTACGCTATATAAACATATCTGCGGTGGCCAATCGTGTGGTCTGATCACATCTGGGCGACGCATGGTCAGCTATATTTTTTTGACGCGCTTACATTGACCTATTATGAATATTCATGAGTTGAGAAGGACTCACGTGATACAGGGCTACATTAATGTTCATGAAACGATAAATTCGCGTGAGCAGCGAGCGGTTGTAAAACGTAAGTAAGTAGTTGTTTATGACTGACTTCCAAACGTACTTTATTTTTGCGCAGTTAGTAGCTTGCTTTAAATTGTTTATGTTTTTAATGAATTGACGAATGACGAACGTATATAATAATAAAAAATAATTTTCCCGAAAATAAATAGCGCAATTAATTAACGTCATGCTCGTTATGCATTTCCCAATGAATTTTTCACGTTTGAATGGGAGCTGGATGTGATGAAAATAATCATATCTAAGTAGAAGCTGGATGTGATTAAAAGAATTGTGTTTAAATGGAATCTGAATTGATGAAAACATCACACCAAAGTATAAGCCGGATGCGATGACAAAATTATGCTTAAAAGAAAGTGCTTAGAAAGTGCTTAGATGAAAAAGAATTTAGTTTAAATGGAAGATGGATTGATGAACAGATTTATGCTTAGATGGTGGTTGAATTGATGAAAATAATTAATTACGCCAAAACGAAGGTGGGCGTTTTCAAAAATAATTATGTACGCTAAAAAGTAGGATTACCGGCATAAACATATTATTAAAAGCTGTGCAGATTTCTTATTATCTATCATAAAGACCTGCTTGAAAATTAAAAAAATCTTTGGGATGTAACAGTTTAACAGACGGAGACAGTCTCTTCCTGCCGTATTTCTATAAGTGCGAATGTTTCACAGCAAACTTGTCCATTAACAATAGGGAGTGAAGCTTTGAGATCATTTCCAACCTGAAAGATTTGTTTTAAAATTATACACACCAAGCTTACTAAACTTGTGCAGTTAGCCTATACACACTAGGGTGACTTGGTCAACACTGCCTAGCAGCCGCCTAGATATCATAAATATCATTGTGCCTTGCCTTTCATTACATAACTCCAGTTCAAAACCACATTTTCATACATTTCTCAATAACATATACAAGCTAGTATTACAATTATTTACATAGAATTTCATTTCTATTTTGTGATACTGGTAACTTAATGTCAGTTTTAATGTTCCTTGTAAAGAGTTTCCCAGTTATTCATGATCTGTCTGTCAACTGTCTTGTCATGTTTATACTGAAGCCAGCTATAATGACCTAGTCCTCAATGGTTAGATGACTGTAGTCCAACTTTCATCCTGGCATCTTGACGATACAAGAAATTGACACAAGAAAATCTATCTTCTATCTATTGGACTCAATATCACACAGTCAATTTCATTGATGAAAAGAATTAATTACGCTATCATTATTCTAAATATGCTTGCACGAGTCCATTGATACTGTTGTTTGGGAGCCTGGGTGCACAGTATTTTTCTAATGAAATTGATGACTATCCTTAATGAGCAGGTTTCAATGTCTGGCTTCAAAGATGCTCAACCTGATACATGGCTCAGTCTGAAACAAGGTGCATCAGAAATGTGTTGCAGAAACACATCTTGAGTTGGTAGAATGGTCTTAATGATTCAATTTTGTAAGCAAATAGCTTTCTTTGAGCAGAGTTCACAAGACGAATGGTAAAACATTCCAGCGTATCACAAATGACATGAGGCAATTGAGTGAACTCATTGAAGACTATGTAACTTCAGGATATTTTTCCCAGTCTCCCAACCAGTATTTTTCAACTGCCCACAAATGCTGATACAGTAGGCCTACCACAGTCATTCAATTTATGAAACACTGTTAGTGTGCACAGGCTTAATACAGATCAAAACCTTAAAAAGCAATTGAAAAAAAATCAAATTTCTTATCAAGTGATAAAGATGCAAAGTACCTATGTTAAGTGCCAGGAGAAGATGCATTAGATTTCCAAATCCTTGAAAGCTAATAAGAAATAGTAGTTTTGAGTCGCTTTTTGAAGGAAGGAAGTGAATATAAGTTACGAATAGAGAGTGGCAGTCGATTCCAGTCCTTTGAAGCGCTATGTGTGATGTTCATTGCAACAACAAGTTTATACCAGAAGAGCGTGAAAACATTTTCAAACAAAATTGGATGTATTCTGGGAAAGAGATATTGTTGTAGCACTTGTAAAGCAGCATGGAACATGGAAAGGGCTTGACATCTTGAAATCTACTCACCAATGGAATGGTAGACTATTATTAAAACTACTAGACAAAAACATGTGAAGTTATGCAATTAATATTCTCTGGAGTACAACATAACTCAACAAAAAGGCTCAAAGTGGCTCAGAAGACGTTTTGTCTGTGTTAGAGCCACTGTAAATTTACCTGGAACATGCTTAATGGTCCTGTTTCCTAGCTTCTTCTTATGAGCTTTGACAATGTCCACTGAGACAGTAGTATCTCCAAACCATTTCACATGTCTACAACTCTTGCACTGAAAAAATTTCTGCCCTATTGATCCTGTCAGTTTCTTAAAATATTTATAACTATGTCCCCAATAATTTTTACCTATGTCCCCGAGCTACCTTGTTTGGCGCTAATCAGGTTTCCTCTGCACCTCCTCATCTCCAGTGTGTTAGTCCACACTTTTCAACCTTTCTTCACAGCTCAATCTTTGTAGATCCGTGTTGATAGCCCTTAACAATATGCTCATTCAAATGGTCCATAATGGTATCTGTAATAATGCTCTGCATGACCTTACACACAACACTGGTTAAACTATTCTATGGTTTTGTTGTTCACTCCATTTCCCTTTTCAAACAATGACAGTATGAGGGCATCTCTCCACTACCATTCTACCTCTCCAGCATGGATTTATTGAATATACGTGCTAATGCCTCTAAACTTTCTTCTCTCACACCATGTAAGCTTATTAAGACTTATTAAGTCGAGGGAACGAGTTGTTATCTCCTGCGCACGACTTAGTAAGTCGTGGGAATGAGTTGTTATTTCGTGCGCACGACTTAGTAAGTCGAGGAAACGAGGTAATAACTCGTGCCTACAACTTAGTAAGTCGTGGGAACGAGTTGTTATTTCGTGCCGACGAGTTAGTAAGTCGTGGGAACGAGTTGTTATCTCGTGCGCACGAGTTAATATCTCGTTCGTACGACTTAAAATAGTTTTCTTTCATGTCCCTTTAGGGGCTCCGTAGTAATCACTAATATTGCGTGAGTTAAGTGCTTGCACACGTAGCACCGATGAATAAGCTCGTCTCCCCGACATGGCTTTTATGGGCGCATGAGAAATTCTCTAAGATTTACATTGCGTTTGCAGACTGTCTTTTAAAACCAATGCGCGAACTATCTACTTTTATTATTATTATTATTATAATTATTTAACGTTTTCACCAAGGATTTTCACTAATAAAATTATTAGTCCCAGGCTTTGTTAACTGGTAAAGTTTGTCATCAATATTCATCCGAGAGTGTACGCTAACAACGTCATTGAATTTCATGAATATTCATTATGGGTCAACGTGAGAGCGTAAAAAAATATTGCGCACGGTCGTATGATGTCGCCAGATTCCATGGAAGTAAACCATTTCGAGTATAATAAGATGGCCAGATTTATGGGATGACGATGAAGATGATGTTACGGCTAACCGTACAGGCTGCAAGTGTCATTAAGAGGAATAGTATTCCTCTTGGTTTGTCGAAACGTGTGGTAGATCGGACGTCAGTCCCCAGTCGGTAGGTAAAGCATGTAGGACTGTAAATAGGACAATTTAGTCATTAAAATTCAGTCACCATTCAACATGTGTTAATTCTCTTGATTATTATTCTTATTACAATTTGTAATGTAATCAAGCAGCTGTAAAGAGCCGCTAAAATCAGCCTAGCCTGGCCTCTGATAAAGATCGCCTGGAAAACTCCTTAAAAGAGCCAAACGCATAGGTTACTTAGATCAATCCTTTCCAACAGTCTCTGAACTTGCAAACTTGCGGTATTAGCGTCAGGTTCGGTATTAGGGTCAGGTTCGACATCATGACAGATGGTTAGGATAAGCTTACTGTCGTCGTTAGGGTCGATTAGTGTCATTAGACAAAACGATACCCTCCGCACAGCATGGCAAAGGATACCATACGCCGCCCCGTAGAACTGCCTTAAGAGACGATCTGAAAACTATCTGGGTTTTTTCACAAGGTTTCTATTATAAATGTTGACACTTGCGCTTAGGTACTTTGGTGATAAATTGAAAATAGTGGATCCGTGATAGAAGTCATCGTTGTAAAAGTGATTGATTGTAAAGGTGATTGATTGTAAAGGGGTTGATTGTGAAGTTGATAGCATGATGTGTCTTGGGTTACATTTTCAATGTAATGGTTAATGTATGTTTTACCATTTGTATATGTTACACCAACAGCAGTTCAATTGGTGACTGCATTTACCCGCTATGGCTAAAGCATGACCCCTTGCCTTCATTGGCCCAGCACTATGTTTCCCACTCCTGCCTTTGACACATTCCTACTTACTAACTGGTTGAACCTGTTTTGATTGTATCAAGACCACTTTCTTGTCTTTGAATTTCTCACACTGGAAGTACCTCTAATTGGCTTGCACTGTGAAAGTTGCTATATAAACTTACAGATGCGATACAATACCAATACATATAACAATGAATGCAGCATCAACAGTCAACTGCTCTCTATGCACTTGGCATGATCCTATTCTAATTTGGTGGTGAAAGATCTTGCTCGATCAATCCATTGTATAATGACCATGGTTGAGGATATTGTTCGGTCAATTCATTGGGGACCTTGGTCTGTCAGCCCATTGATAAATGACCTGTCACTCAGTCAATACATTGCAAAATGACCATGGTTGAGGTTGCTGTCAAAAGATGTGTATATTTGCATTTAGTTTGGTGATTTGACTTGGGATATGTCTATAACACAAGCATAGTGAAGTTTCATTGAATTTATTTTTTCAGAAGTGCACACACAGTTTCATACACGCCTTGGTGGCACAATTGCAGCTGTACTGCAGAGCAATTGTACTCGAAGGACTTGCTCAAGGTCCCTACACAGTGACTCCTGGACGAGGGTCAAACCCGCTCACTCAGCACACACTGGACGTTATGGGCTGACCGCTCTAACCGATCAACGGCCATGCCACACTGAATTATTACTTACACCATGTAGTCACACTCATCCTTTCATCCCTTTAGGGTTGGTACATGTAATATGAATGCATATTATGGTGGTTGTTGTTGGATTTGGGGCTCAGGTGTGTAATTATCGGGATACCATGCCTCTGTGGAATTTCTATAAAGGTTTATAAAAAGCAATTATCCTACCTTTATCTTTACCATAGAGAATTGTTATACAGTACTTTTCTTGTTTAAGGTAGACCTTCAGTAACTTCTCAGAACATGGACTCCACATCCGTTGATCCGATGCTTAAAGGCTACGATGAAATCCAGGCCAAGTTGATGGATGAGGAATGTATTCTTATAAACGAAAATGACGTCAACGTTGGAGCAGCATCAAAGAAAGTCTGCCACCTGTGGACCAACATCGAGCAAGGTAAACATTGGCTTTCTGTTGTCTAGTCGTTAATTTCACTCTGGAATAAATTGCTTTGCAGCTTAAGCGAACAGCTCGTCAACCTTCTTTGTTTTGATGTCTAGGATGCTTGAGGTTTTGTTTTCTAAGTGCCACTTAACAAAACTATGTGACACCTTTACAATCAGGTGTCTTGCAGCGATACAACTGTTATTTGATAATATTGCCCTTCTTACAATTAGTTAAGAAGTGCACACAAACCTTGAGGGCACAATTGCAGTTATATTGCAAAGCAATATGTGCAAAGGACTTTCTCACGGTCCCTACACAGCAACTCCTCCGACAAGGACCTAACCCGTGCTCTCCGCGTTATAGGCCGACCACTCTAACCAATTGGCCAGCGGCCCACAAGATGAGATAAGAACTCTTGAGCTTCCTTTTTCTGAAAGAATGAAGACCACTGTGTTTGATAATGGGTCACATTTTTAGGTCAGAGCATGAGAATAGCTTCAAATAGCATGGCTATAGCCTCAAATAGCACGACAATAGTGCTTAGTAGCATGAGGATAGCTTGAAAGAGTATAACATTAGCATTGCCGATGAAGTAGTCGTAATACGTTCAAATGACTTGTGATTTAGTTTGACTTTGGTTGATCTGTAGGGATGTTGCACAGAGCATTCAGTGTCTTTCTCTTCAACACAAGCGGGGAACTGCTTCTCCAGCAGCGAGCACTTTCAAAAATAACCTACCCAGGTAATTCTGGAGTGTGAAGTTCATGTTGAACCATTCTCTTGTATTGGCCTAAACTGAACGTCATCATTTGTATGCTTCCTGTTCTCAAAATTTTCAGAGTTTTTACAGGTTGCCTTTGATAAGCCCTAAACCAATACTCTCTATGTGAAGTATGGTGAATTTAAGTCATTTTACTAAAATTACATTAAGCATTACACAACCCTTATCCCAGCAGCAGTACTTATGTGACAGTTGTGTTAGTGATTATGGCAACGTGCATGTAAATAATTTTGAGGTATGTCTTGATGATTTTGATGATGGTGATCAGGATGGTAAAATATTACAGAAGTGATCATAACGGATAAAAATTGTTTGCATTTAGATCACTGGACGAACACCTGCTGCAGCCATCCACTGAATTTCGATGCTGAACTTGACGAAAACAATGCACTTGGTGTTCTACGGGCGGCTCAGCGCAAGCTCAACCATGAGCTGGGAATCGCACCAGAGGAGGCGAGTAGTAGAAAACTCAAATTGTAGTTAATGTCACATGGCTCAACTTAGTTATTGGTATAAAAGAATATAATGAAATTTTTTTAAATCTTGGGTTTGGTCATGATTTACAGATACTTTTGTGATGGGCAGCTTTTAAAAGCAGTGGTGGGGCATTAGTATTAATTTGATTAATACAAAAGTCATTGTATAACTTACAAACTCATTGTATTACTTAGAAACTTCATTGCAGCACTGTTTTGGAAGCCATATCACAACTGTTCAATATGCCATACTTCATTTTAAAAAGAATTCGGGGATAGGGGTAATGAGGAGTTACTGATGTAATTTATTATTTTTACTTGAAACCTGCTACATGACTGTCTTGGAAGCCACATCTATTATATTCTTGTTGTGATAAGTGTAGATTCTATAGTTTAACTCGTTTTGGACCTGTGTCTCAGTGACTGGCTATATGGGAATTTGTGTTACAATGATCCATGTTGTAGGTTGTCTTTAGTTTTGTTTATTGAGATATTATTGTAGATGTAGTTTCTCCTTACTCATTCTCTATATCATTTGCTTCGTGAAAGTAAGCTGCACGAGATTCACTTCAACAAAAACTATCCACAATACTTACATCTAATGGTGTTAGTTTTAATAGTTTACACTTGAACATCTTTAGTTTACATAATGACAGCTGTTCCTTGGTTGTCTAGGTTCCACTTGACGCGATGCACTACCTGACACGGATACATTACAAATCAGCAAATGTTCCTCATGATGGAACCTGGGGAGAGCACGAGATCGACTACATCATCTTCGCTCAGCATGACGTTACTCTGCAACCAAACGACAGCGAAGTGAAGAATGTGCAATACGTGACCAAGGACAAACTTCAATATCTAATTGGTACGTTTTCAGTTTGAGAACAAGCACATGTTTGTATCAAACAGCACGTAACAGTTCCTCAAAGGCATTGCAAACATGATAATGCTACTGATGTAATTTAACATTTATGTAGTGCCCCTTCAAGATATCTACTCAAAGGTACTCTGTGCTAGTCTGTGATGTTAAATGTTATTGCAAATTAATATCTTACATCAGTTAACTAAACAAAGCACAGTAAACTGAAGGAGTCATTAGTGGTGTGCCCACACACACATGTGGAACCAACCAAAGGATTCCTGTCCACAGATGGCGTGAATGTTCAGAGAATCTGGACCAAATTTCGTATTATGTGTAGTAATGTGTGGTGTATATGTACGAGTTTAGTAAATGTAATATAGGAGAATATTTATGTGGCACCCTTAAGTACATCTCAAAGCACTGCTTATGGGCCATACATTGAACATGTACCCATGGAGGGTCAACCCAATTGCATGTACTTGCATATGGAGGGTTAAATAATAATGTATATATGCATAGGAAATAGTGGGGGCAGGTGAGACCTTGATAATAATTTGTCTATTAGCTTTAATCCTTTTCTGTGTGTAGTAAATATAGAATGCTTTAGGATTCATGGGTGTGTTTGTCAAACACACATACACACAGGTGATGGTTGTAAAAAGTACGTATGTACAGGAAATGGCCAGTTACATTTTTATCTGAATTTCTGTTTGCACACTGAATGCATGGCAAATCTAGACAACTGTGACTTAAGGTAAAGAGAGAATGTGTTGATCTGAATTAATTGATACAGTATATATTTAACGGATGATGGTTGCAAGGCTCATTACTCTGGCTGATCCCATAATAAAAGTTTTTTTTGTAGAAACTTATTTTTAATCGTTATAATTAAGCTTGATTTCGAGCTAATTAATGAAAATCAGGTTTTGTTTTTAGACAATTCATTTATTTGTAGAAACTTCTTATTTTTAATCGTTATAATTAAGCTTGATTTCGAGCTAATTAACGAAAATGAGGTTTTGTTTTTTAGACAATTCGAAGAAGAATGGAATGCTCATCACGCCATGGTTTAAGCTGATTGCGGACAATTTCCTTCCAAATTGGTGGAACCACCTTTCAGATCTTCGTTCTTGCAAAGACCATAAAACAATACACAGACTCTGACAACTGATGTCCACATATTCCTGGTTTTAGAGTCGCACAACCCACGATGCAAAATAAGATTTATCCATGTAAAGTATGGCTTTACAAAATTGAGACATGGCAATTAAATTATTTTTTAAAATCTAAATTTTTATTGTTAGACTTTATAAAATTGTGGTGAGTAGTCTTCTTAAAGCGAGTGTTCAATGGTTCTTTTGATTTACACATCAAAGTATTTATTAACTTTGGTGACGTGCAATTCGCTTAATTGTACAGTCCATCAAAGATACTTGTGAATTGACTTTACACGATTAGTTGCAATTATTTTCTCAACTTTGACAATGTGCAACTTATGTGCTTTGCAATTGTCCAGGAATTATTAAAGAGTTGATTAATCAATTGTTATTCACAAATGCGGGCCTCCTTTCTTTTCTCATTTTACTGGCTCTTCCACTCGTTCATTAATAAAATGTATTTAGCACCTTTCAAGATCGCTACTCAAAGGCACACTGTAGTGGCCAAAGTTTTTTTATCCTAATATAAAAGTAAAGCTGTCGTGCAAAAAGCAGAAGCAATAAGACCTCTAACTGAAAACAGAAGTCTTGCTTCTCATCTCCCCAGATTACAACTTTTATTGATCAGTCCTTGCCACTCTTTCTTGCTTGTGCAAGTTCTTCACACCGAATGAATGAAACAAGTGAAATGTTCTTCAGTGAACACTTCAGTACTTTTATCTTTGAAAACTAAAACCAATACATGCAATCATCAGAACCAAGTACCTTAAATGTTTGACAAACAAGTGTACCAAAACCAACTGGGAAACCAATACAGAGTCATGTAACTCATGTTAAAGTGTAAGGAATGAACAGTTAATACAGATTCTACATTTGTTACAAATCTATCAACTGATTGAGCAGGACTGTACTTCTTAATGCTGCACAAATGCTCTGCCAACGGTAAACACATGAAACATTTTGTGCAGAACTGGTCTCGTCCGAATATGGATGTTACATTTGTGAGAAACTCATCTTTATTAAATCACATTTCTTGACAACTTGATCACCACCTTAATGATTCCAATACCACTGATTAACCGACGGCAGCATTGCATTCTAAAAAGAAACACAAAACCATGTGAATTGTATGTTATGCCATTTTTATCCAGAAAGAAGTGTCTTATGTTACTTTCTCTCACTTATAACGGACGATACATATTCAAACAAACTGCACAATAATAATACACAAATTCATTTAATTTTCTCTGTATGTTAATTAATTTTTATAAAGATAGGCAAATTTTTAAAATTAATTCTATAATTCTGCAAATATCAAAGTTAACAAAAGCAAAATCT
The DNA here is from genome assembly GCA_959347315.1 of Bimastos eiseni. Taxonomy (NCBI): domain Eukaryota; kingdom Metazoa; phylum Annelida; class Clitellata; order Crassiclitellata; family Lumbricidae; genus Bimastos; species Bimastos eiseni. The sequence continues at coordinate 12,723,732 of OY365815.1, forward strand.
GTTGCTTTATTACATTGCCATACATCAAAAGAGGAGTATGGATTCGGAGCACAAGAAGTGGAAAAAGCTACAGCAGTAATGCTTATGATTCATAAATGCGTTTTCTTTTAGTTTGCTGTATGCAAAGTATTTTTGAATCAATGCAGAGATCATCAGTAACGCTTTGATCTGACAAAGTTCTAAATGGTTTATAAATGATGTAGGTCAGAACAGAACACAATAAATAATATCTTGGTGGAAACTGGCACAGATACCCATAAACAACAGCAATACAACCATGAGCTTCTTTTTGGATAAAAACATTTTAATATTGTTACTAAAGGTTTGCATTGCATTTTCGTCCATGGGACAGACTTGTTTTTCATGTCGAGTTTCATGTTCTCAGTTGATGGTACACGACCAAGTTAAACTAGCATCACCAATGCTGGAACAAACTAAGAGCATCATTTTCAAGTTGACCATTATTTCTCGTTAAACGCTTCTGCGTCAATTGTTTTCCATACGTAATAATGCATATATGCAAATGAAGGCTGACTAACCGTTGAAATGCAGCCGGTCTGAGCGTTTGCATTACGATTCCAATGACTGAAAGAAAATAATTCAAAGATAGGAATTAAAACTTCAATGAACAGTGTGCATATTAAAATGTATGGGAAACCAATCAAAGAAAACATGGTTTTGTATAGCTTAATGGGCGCCATGCGTGGTTGCCGACAGTTAAATTCGACTCCTGTAATAACTTGTCATCATTCGTTCATACTGCACTTGTAATCATACTGTGGTTTCTCAGTTTGAAACTAAACAAAGATTATTATTATTATCATGAAGTTCAACAGCTAAGCAATTTAATTAAGGATGATTTAAAACAGCAAATAAAACTTAACATGATCTGTGTCATTATAAGGTTTGTTTAAATCAGGATTAATTATGCTTACCCAAGGTTGGACCTAGGTTGGACCTTGTTTGGCTCAGGTGGCTGATTGGAAAGGAACTGATTAAGGTCAGGTCCATTTCGACCGAGGGGGTCGTCTGGAGGCATGAAGAGATCGTTGACAAAGGAATATGGCAACAAACTACAATGAACAATATACCAAGCCATACATCAGTAGCGACAGACACACATCATGAGGCAGAAGATGATTATCTGAACCTTAATTCTCTTTCGGTTTTGTAGCTCTACTATCTACTAACAAGAATCAATTTAATGTTAAGACTTACAGCAGTCTGTTAAGACTCTATGCTAACGGTTCATACCCCAAGACATGCTAACAAGCACAATATGCAGGGTCGGATTAACCATTGGCAGGGACCCAGAATTTAGAAGGACCCCAAATATCAAGTGAATAATATTTAGTAGCTCTAATTACAATAAAACGGCTTTTTTTCAAACGAGTGAAGAAGCTGCAACAACAGTTGCCCAATAAGAGAAACCAGTGCTAGAAAATTGATATTTCTGTAATAGACTACAGTTAATTTCAAAATTTATTACAGTTCAATGTAATAGACATTTGCAACAATAGCCCTATTAGCTGTTGTCAATGATGGTATAATTTGTTTCCAAACAATATCATATATGATTAGAGCTTACATGCCGTTTATCTAAAGGGATCCCTGATTATGTTATCCCGGAGACCCTTAGTTGGCTCATCTATTGGCTCATCTATGACAATGCAAATGCTTGACCATGACTGAATCAGCTATTCATGTGCATGCCTTGTTCATGACCTGAAGGAATCATTTGCCGTTCAGTTTAAATGATTTACTAAACCTTCATATGGTAGTTGTACTGTAGAAAATAACTTCATCGTCTATTTCACAAACAGATGAATTCTAGTTTAAGGACCACGAAGACCACCCTCTGTCACGATAATTGACTGTCGAAGGTATGCTGCTTGTTGGCTGCACGAGTTCTTTTAATATCGTGTCATTGTAAAACACCCCTGTAGCGGCATGGCTACGTTATGGCGCTTTAGAAATCGTCCGTTTAATTATAATAATAATTGCAATTATTGTTTGTGATGTGGAGCCTAACTGAAGAACTCTCAACTCACCGATTTTCAATGATTTCTCTCCATTCGTTTCTTTCCTGCCACAAGTCACGGTAGTTGTCGTTCGTCACTACGATGCCATTAGTGTGTGCAGCCAGCCGTAAAACATATCTGACATTGTAAATTATGCATTACGATAAGTCACGAATAATCTTACCACAGAGATATGTTTAAGTGTCATTCTCTCTACTTATCTCTCCATCTGGCTTTCCATGCATCTAGTGTCCTTGTTTTATTGCTGTCATATGAGCTAATCCAAGATATCAATAAACGGTTGCTTCAAGTTAAATCATCATAAAAATTTCTAGGTCGAATAGTCTTACCAGCAAACAGAAAGGACGTCTCATATAATCAGCCCTTACTGGAACAACTAAGTTAGGCAGACCAGACACCATCCAGCTGTTTAAGTTTATTATGTGAACTGCAACAACATTGTGCCTGTCTGCCTCCCTGGCTGCCTATATCTCTGCCAACCTATATGTTGGTCTCTTCCACCAAAATCCTACAGCAACCCAAAATATTCTACCAGCAGAAAGGAAACAAATGTCTGATGCACCAGATACCTGTCGTCATAGCAGACGATATTCCTGCCGGGCACTTTGCGCGCAGGCGTGAAGACGACGAGACCTCTGTCGGCCAATCTCTGCAGAAGGTGCTGGCCAACGATTGGCTTGTGACAAGGACCCGGACGGCAGAGGCGCGATTGAGGCACGAAGGCAGTGATCTTGTTCTCTTGGTGGCCTCGTTGCAGGAAATACTTGATGCAGATCTCAATTCCAGAACAGGAGAACACTTGGTGCTTCCCATGACTACAAAGACGGACACCTCAGGGTTAAAAAGTCTTCAGATTTAAGTGATAGCAGAAGTAGATGAGCAGAGCCTTTACACTTTAATGACGGTGTGTACTAAACAGGGCTTGAAGTGGGAAAAAAGAGGTGCCAGTATGGCTACAAGAACCATCCCCTCTCCTGGTCTTTGACCAGGAGAAGTGCCGGAATGCTTGCAGTCGGCCAGGAGCGGTGCCAGTATGGCACACCGTTTCATACCTCAAGCCCTGGTACTACAGGTGAATATGAAACCAATGCACTCTGATAAACCACAAAGACCCAAACTAGATCTTTTGCCACCATTGGCCCTTCCCTCATCACTATGCATTAGCATTCTGTCTGGGTCTCTGCCTACATCCTTCTCCTTCCTCAAAAGCCTCTTTCTACTCATGGGGTTCTCACACTAAGATAGCTACTTGAAAGGCCATTGCTGTTAATGGCATTACATACATTAATAAATATATAACAATACAGTTAGCCATCAAAGTCTTAAGCAAACCCAGAGAGGAAGCCATGAGTATGAAGTGCTAGCAGCATCATTTTAATAGCTTCACCATGAGATGAGTGGCCAGTCCTCTCCTTTATGACCTAATCCTTCCACCAACAGAGTACTTGTTTAAACTCCAATTGGCTGGGGTGTAGGTGAAGCAGAAACCTGGAAGGAATTGAACCATAACATCTCAGTTACCTAACAACAAGGGTAGAATTTGTGCAGAGGGGAAAATCTTCTGCCATGCCTGTTAAATCAGCCTAACACAGGAACAATCTACACGCATCAGACTCTCATCAGCATAAGTACCCTATGTTTAAAATTAACTTTAAAGCTGACTTGTGTAGACCATTTAGAAAACAATAAATTCGGCCACCTTGCAGTGCGCTTGCACCCAATGGATTGCACTCTGCCACTATTTGCACTCTGCCAGTGCCAGTCCCAAGTCTGGATAAAGGAGGAGGGCAATGCTAAACTGCAAAAACTACTACCCAAAGAATTCTTCAGATTAAAAGAACACAAGAGATAAAATCTCCAACTCACGCCATGGCCACATTGCTACCATCGATCACAACATAGCGCAGTCTACCGGCTGTAGCCAGCATCAAGGTAGGTGGCAGCACTGCGACCGAACGAAGAGGATGAACAATGGCTGGTGCCACTGTATTCGTATTGGCTGCTGGGGGATTCTGGGTAAGTTGCACTGGCCTTCGCAAGTCACAACTCACAGCCTGAGCCTTTGTGAATGGTACAGCATCAAATCCAGTGGTTCTTGTGGTCGATGAACCCGTCTGGTTATCTGATGCCAGAGGCTTTGTAAATGGTACAGCATCAAATCTAGTGGTTCTTGTGGGCAATGAACCCGTCTGATTATCTGAAACCATACTGCGCGCCTTCCGAGTTCCGTGAAGTTGAGCAGATGGTAGATTGACAACCGGTTCGGATCTCTGGATTTTCCGAGGATTCTGGTCACCACTGGGAACCTTGATCTCACAAGAGAGTCCGTTGTTGTCATGTACATATATCTTCCTGCCAATGCGCTCACTCTTGTTCGATGTCGATTTGCTGTGATCACGTTGATCCTTCTGAACTTCGTTCTCAGAATCCGAAGAGACGATAATCACGCTGCGCATTCTTCGCTTAGAATCTCCAGCTAAAATGCATTCATGTGTAATTTCCCTCTGTTTCATTTCTGCCTCATTGGTCAAAGTTTTTCCTTTTTGCCCTGTTTTATTTGCAGAATCCGTAATTTCCCTCAGTTTCATTTCCATTATCACAGCCGTATTTTCAATTTCTTTTAGCAATGTTTCAGGTTCAGCCTGTATATTTTCAATTTCCTTTAGCACTGTTTCAGCTTCAGCCTGTACCTCCTGTACCCCTTTCTTACGATGCGAAGAGCAACTGGCAAAATCAGGGCCATTACAAATATTCTCTTTTACCGACTCCAATCCCAGTGAAGCCGCTGGACTGCCATCATCAACAGATGGTGAAAGAGGAGCAACAACACTGTCATCCAGAATACTCATATATGCTTCACTGAGCAGCTTCAGGCCAGCAGAATGCAGGGCAGGTGACGCTACTCTGAGTGGCGTTCCCTGAACCGTCATTGCCTCCATTCGAGCCTCTCTGCTTTCATCCTTGACGACTGAAAGTATCGAATGCCTTACGGCTTCATTTGTATTTCTGTATGCATCCTCCCCTGAACTGTTCACCCAATTCTTGAGCTCCACATCCAAAAGAAGAGAAGATCGTCTCGATGACTTTTGATACTTCACCGACTCCTTCTTCTCTGCCCTGGCATCGTTGGAAACGTCAGGTGCCTCGGAATTAGTCGTAAGATGGTTCTCCAACACGTTCTCAAGCAACGACATCGCCAGAGCAACCGACAGAGAGTCCAGGCCGTAGATTTCCACCTCACCAATACGATGGAATATTAGAAAGGCCTGCGAATCCCGCTCCAGTTTCTCGTGGATTGCGTCCACGGTCAGGAAGCTGTGCCTTTCCGGCGGATATGGAAAGATGGTTGTACAACCAGGACGCGTCAGTGCAAACAGATACTCCTGAAATATATTATAACATATTTGGAGTGATCACTATTATAGCCATCACGACTGAAAACAATCTCATGTAAGATTCCCCATGCAAGAATGCAAAATTATGAACAGAAAAACAATGTACCTCGTACATGTACCAGAATGCATGTGTGCATAAGTGTATTCGCGTCTGAATAAATGAGGAGGTGGTTTAGGTAATGGCATAGGTGAATGGGGTAACACTCGGGCATAAAGGGTAGGAGATCAGCAAGGACACAGCATCGATTCTCGCTACCCTCCCGAAGATCAACTCGCCCTTCTCAGTTGCTAAGTGGCATTGGTAAAATCAGCAATAGGACAGATGGGCACCTTGCATGGCTGCCATACAGTAATTTTGACTCCTGTAATAATGCATAATCAGCAGGCATATGATTACTAGAAATCACATAGCAGTGTATCAGTCTGAATTAGTAATAAATACAATTATAATTATGTATGTCAACAATGAAGACTTGATATAGCGTCTCTTCAAGATATCTACTCAGAAGTAAGGAAATTAAATTATAGTTAATCTTGTTGCTTCTATTAATATGAAGCAAACAACAACGTTGTTTGTTGTTTTTCACTGGTACATATAGAAACAAAGACAACACCACTTGTAACAAAGACCAAATTCAAAGGTTATAGAACAAGACATCCACACTCCTAAAGAATAACAAAAGGAAGATCTTATTCTAGACAGAGATCGCACTCTCGAGACCCCATCACTGCACTAAAGAACATGCCACTATTGAAATAGAAAGTAGAATGCATCGAAAATGAAACGAGACTTACCCATAACATTAAAGTGAAACTGCAAATAAAGTCAACTGTAACCAGATTGAAAATCAAAGCAAAAGCAGAAAAAAACAGGAAAGTGAAAGCAAAATAAGCTGAACTGAAAGTAGTCTAAATTACCTTGCAGAGCAGACACGTTTCTCTGGTGGAACCTGAGATAGTTATATCAGCAGCCTTAGAACGTTCCTCTTGGCAGACGGATAATTTGACGTCAAATATCCTCTCTGCACGTGCCTTTATACCCTCGATTACACTCCAGTTTTCGGTAGAAAATGTCTCAAGCCTTTCATCCGTCTGTGGTTCCACAGACATCACATCCGATCTAAAGAACAGTTATAAAAGCAACAAGATTCATATTAGAAGCAACAATACTAACTGAAGCAACAATACTAACTGAAGCAACAATACTAACTGAAGCAACAATACTAACTGAAGCAACAATACTAACTGAAGCAACAATACTAACTGAAGCAACAATACTAACTGAAGCAACAATACTAACTGAAGCAACAATACTAACTGAAGCAACAATACTAGCCAAACCTCTGTATAATGCTATTATTGATGAACTGTATTGGCTTACCATACATTTATGTGCATGGTAAAGCTCAGACTAGACCATTCTGTGTTACACTAAAGGATCATACAGCCTGGGTAATGGGCATAGCAGAGTTGTATGGTCTCGAGACAGTTTTTTAGTGTCTCGGTCTCGGAAGCCTGCTGTCTTGGTCTCGAGGTAGTGTCTCGAATTTTCAGAAACTGTCTTGAAGTGAGTCTTGTTCTGTCTTGAACAAGAGATCTCGATAAGTTTTGCGTTAACTGTCTTAAAATCTTGTGGCAATATAAAAACTATTCTCAGGAATTGGTACTATATACATTACAAGTTTTAAATTGAAATTACAAATGAACCTTTTTCCCGACAACTGGCACATTAGTATTTTACAGCCTTTTATATAGGATCACTTGTCTTTTACTGTCTCGATATGTCTTGAACCTAGTGTCTCGGTCTCGGTACCTCACTGTCTCGGTACCTCACTGTCTCGGTTTCGTCTTGGTCCTGAAGTTTAAGGTCTTGCATACAACACTGGGGCATAGTCAGCTAACAAACCGCGTTCCACTACAGAACTGACTGCAACTAAACCAGATTCTACCTATTGTTGTATATCTGAGTGCTTTCATTTTAGAGAGTGACAAGGGACTAAAATTTGTCTTCATACACACTCAATTCAAAAGAAGTTGTGCAAACCTCAGTTGATGACCCTGACGGTGGCCTTTGGTTGTCCTACGTTTCTTTCCATCTTCTATCACAGCTTCAACTTTTTTAGATTCTTCGCTGCCAAGCACAGCCTCCTGCACTTCGGTCCGAGACTCTTTGGGGGCTGATAAAACAATCAGGTGCTATAAGTCAGGTTATTTTGACAATGATAATCATTTGGAAAATGCAGATATTAAGAGAAAATGCAGAAATTAATTAGTTCAATGATCCAAAGCACTTACACGTTAAGCTGGTCTATTCAATGCTTGCTCAATCAATCAATCAATCAATCAATCAATCAATCATCTATTTATTAAATCAATCAATCATCTATTTATTAAATCAAGCTGAAATAGATGTAACTTGTCACATAACTCGACCAGTACATTAAATGTTTGGAGACTAAAAGAAATGATAAACAGAAATTCAATTTTAGCTGGATATTAAAGTTTGGTTCATAATCAAGGGGGAGATTGCTCAGTAAATGTTTTCATATAATATTCTGGAATAAAGTTCGGTCATAATCGCTGGAGGGAAAATCTGTGAGGTCGTGAACAGAGCACATCTCCACAGCCCGATAACCATTCATTACACACCTGTCCTCATCCACTGAGCAGACTCCACTTAGTGTTCACTGGACACCAGCTGACACATTCGCTGTACAACTCGCATTCAGAAATCTTGTTTCAATTTTTTCAATTCATTTTATTGCAGCCATTGAAATCAAAATGAAATAAGAAATAGTATTCATGAATCAGCAACAACAGAGGACCCAGAAAGGAAAATAGTCCCACTAGGTAGGGCCACCTAAGTAATTCGTAACATAGAGGCAAATAAAATAGAAATAGCGACTTCAGAATCAAAGATCAAAAATCCAGAAAAGGCTAAGGAAATCTTAACTAGAAGCAAGGTGAGAAACACCAAAACTAAACTAAAACTAATCAAGGACAGAGTTGCTTCATCTAGAATTCAACATAGACAATTGCACACTATTGTATTAGGCACTTATAAAGCGCCTCTAGCAGCAGAAACCATTCACAGGCGCTTAAAGGGTAAGGATTCTTTAGGCATTGCATAAACAACCAGCCAAAATGGCACATAATAAGCGCAAAATATAAACAAATAACGACAGAAATGCAGCTTCTTACCGTCACAACCCTTGTCCTTGTACTTGCGTACAGTTTTCTTCTTCCCTTCAGCGACTACATGCACAATTTTGGGCAACTTTGCATCCCCACGTGCTTCTTTTCTTTCCCGCTTTCTATGTTCCATGCACCTTGCTGGAACTAGCATCAACTCTTCATTAGAAACTTTTTCTCCTGGCTGCTCATTCACTACGTTATTAATCAGTTCTTCCTCAACAGCTTCTTGTTTCGTGGTTCTTCTGACCTTGCGTTTCGACTCCTTCTCTGTGACTTCCAGTTTTGACTCCATCTGAATGTCTTGACTTCGGCCACGACTACGTAAAGTCATCTTCATTGGACTAACTGATGGTTTGCTACAGCCACAGAAAAACAGATCCTGACATTATTTAATAATAATAATATCTTCCCTAAATTTTCAAACCAACAAAACATAATATGATTACAAGAACAGTATGGACGAATGATGGTAAATGATCACAGAAGTCGAATATAACTGTCGGCAGCCAGGTAAGGTTCATATCACGTTGTAATTTAACCAACAAAAGAAGTTCAAGTCAAACTTAGGGACAGTAGGAATCGAACCTGCTTCCACCGCTCAGCATGCCAGTGTCTTAACCATTACCCTATGTACCCCACAGAATACCACTAATTACATCAAAAAGAGAAGCTGTTCTTGCATTACAAAAATACTTGACACTTCTCAAAGAAACAAGTATTTTTGGTAAAATGATCCTGTGACTATGACTGTCCGACCCTATAGTATAAACCATCAACTATGTGCAGCTGGTGTATTAAGCAATGCAAAGAAATAGTCTGCTCATATAACCAACAGCATCTAAAATTTTAAGTATCAGTCATTCTGAACATTAAATAATAATAGGATTGCATCAATTCTAAATTTGCTCACAAAGATGACTGAAAAATTATATATGAACAATCCACTAAACAACCCAGTATAGAGTAAAAATGTCACACTAACTTTGAAGGCATCTTGTAAACAACCCTTCTTATTGGCTCCTGAAAGAAATCAGAATAAACGCAATCTTATTCTAAAAACTTTCGACTTAATTTTAGGCAGCTAATTAAATATACACGCTTGATTAAGAAAGACTAAAATGTTTCAATCTGCCATAATTTATTGCTGCTGCTGTGTTTTACTCCATAGACGAGTTCTTCCTCTAAGCATTTCAACCTCTGTCACCTCTTTTTAATGTCTGGCAATTACTCGTTGCGTGGTGCATCTGCGGTCGAATATTCAGCCGCAGGAGATTTATCCTTAAGCGATACAGCTGCTTTGCCTCTTCTGAAAGACTTCTCACAAAACTATGAACACTATTAATGTTGAACATATCCCATTAATTAATCCGATTGATATCACCCCTCTTCACACCAGCTCCTCGTCGAGTTTCCGTTTAGGCCTTCAAACCTGAAATCAGTACTCTATAATTCAGTCTCTTCCACGGCCCAGAAATATAGACTTTTGGGCATGGAAGCTAGGTTCCCAAATAATATGACCATGTCTTGTGTTAGCACTTTGAATCCTCGCGGTTGTTTAAACTTTTATCTGCAGAAATTGGCAAAACAAAATACAATGTTTATATAGCCCATTATTTATTAAAAAAATATAGTCACGCGCACGTTTCATACTGTTTAGAAGACTTTGTACACAATTTGCACACGTATATTCCATGCATGGATCAGCAATACAAGTATTTTGTATTTTCTTATTCGCAAATTGCAGAAATCACAGCCGTATGACCTAATTTAAAGTTAAGCGCAGGGTACCAGCATATTCATAAGCGATATTTACGCCGCATTCAAGGCATCATCCAGAGATACCGAATTACCGATCGAGTCACATATTATCGAGTAATGAAAAAAGTAAGTAAGTATGTACTTTATTGAACGGTTTGCAAACGCACTGCGGGCACATCATAATATGAATGTTCAAAAAAAATGTACAACGTCAGATGCATCATACACAATATAAGACTCCAAGTCATCTATCAATTTTTCCATCGGAATGAAAGTTATGAAACATACGTTAAAAGAATAATTTACTGAGTCGACATCATACTACTTATAATAATAATTCCGTTTTTCATTTTTCAGGCTGACAACAATGCAGTATCATTACAGAAACAGTATGAACGAATAATGTTGACAGCCACGCATGGCGCCCATTACGTTATACATGTAAACTTAATTTAACCAACACCTCCTGTACGGGTATCGAACCCGGTTTCTCAGCTCAGCCCTCCAGTGTGTTATTCAACTACTATGCGTCCGATTGCCACATTGAACCGAATATATATCGCTCTCACCAGAGTCACCATGCTCTGATAGATGACGCAAAAGCGAAGTTGCGCTATTCTTATATCTCATCTGTGGTCTGCATATGGATTTTTTATTTAGCAAATACTACAGTTGTATAGCGCTAACTTGTCTGTTGATTAAAAACTGTTACTGGTGAGAGTTGTACAATTTCTTGGAATACAGTATAAAATAAAATTTAAATGGGATGCTAATATTAGAATAATGTGCAACGGTTGCTGGGGCTAAGCCATTTTCTTTACTGGGAATGGTTGACGGAATATTTTGGGTGAATGTTTTTGTTCGAATTTCGGTTTTGCGGCAGTGTGCTACCCGTATTAATCCTTGAACAACGATTTGAAATGTAAAACGGCATAATTGCGGGATTTTCGTCTGAGTGATAACATCAGCAAACAGACTGGAATTCGTTTGGTATTGATGTGAGGTACTAGTTTTGTACAATGCTAAGCTGAGGACCGTCTCCTACAGTACAGGCATTGAGAGGAATTGTAATCTCAAAATTTCTACAGCGCCCACAAAAGCGAAGTCGCGGAACCAGCTTATTCACAGGCTTATTCAAAGTAACCATGACCATGTACTGAGTCCTCTGTTTCCACCATCTACTAAACGCCACTATGGCTTGAGATTGTCGGATCACGGTTATGAGCTGTGACAGAAGATCCTGATTGCTAGAAGCTCATAGCAGCTTATTTTAATTTTAAAAGATTTGCCATTTAATTGAGTGATGCAATCAATTTCTTTATATAGAAATTTTGCAGGCATTACTCTCTCATCTACGATGGATTTATTTGGCCGTGCTGGTGTTTACAGCGCCTCTGTGGAGTCCCCTTGACGGGGCGCTAAATCCAGAGGCGGTGATCTCGTTTGAGAGTTGGGGAAGACCCAATGAGAGGTGTAAGAAATAAATTTGGGGGGACAAACGTACGACGTGTCCAATCTCTGTAAAAGGTGGAGGACTTGTTTCCCTCGATCCCCCAGGATCGCCACCCCTGTGCTAAACAGATTCTTGTAACGAACAAATTAATATATATTAAGCACATCGATTACTGCTTGAACGCCAGTTATATAAGTAAGTAAGTAAGTATGTACTTTATTGAACCGCTTGCAAACGCACTGTGGGCACATAATGTGAACGTTCAAAACAATGTAGACTCTCAAAATAAACATAACAAGCAATTACACAGCAATGAATTAGACATCGTCAAAGTAGTTAGAGTAAAATAATGTACACTCATAAATAATCATAACTAGCATCTATACATCAGACATCCCATGAGTAACTAGAGTAAATAGAAATCAAACAATACTAGGCCTAGTTACACTCACAATAGGAATTGAATAGGAATATGCACCAACAAAGATGCTGCCACAACTTCTGTTTGAAAGATGATTCAGTAATGGGTTTATATTAGTTGTGTTTGTTTATTTTGTGTTTAAGATAATCTCTTCGTCAACTGTCTGAGTTTTACAGATTCAGCAACGATTCACTTGGATAAAACACACCTAAATGATGTTTGTTGTGTAGTTTGGCAGTTGCCTAGCGAGTGAGAACTTTGCAGATGTCACAGCAGCAGCAGCAGTCGTTGACTGACAGCGAATGGATGCTCTACATGGTTCTGCAGAGAGCCAATCTGGTTCAGTACTTCGACATGTTCACAGCACAAGGTACCCAGTGCAGCTGTTAAGGAATTGCTACAAAATGATTTAGAAATGATGCATTTGAGACTGATGGTACATTAGAAATAGTGCACTAGAAGTAGTGCAATTGAATAGTGCAATAATAATAACAGATACACGTAATAGTGCATGTTCATCATCAATAGGGTGATAGGGCATAAGAGGGCTGAGAGAGTATTGTTTTAGTTATTGTACAGTAGCGTATGGCTAGTGCGTGAGATAAATAGTATATTAAAGTACTGAAAGTGCTTTAGAGAAAATGGTAGATCATACATAGATTGAGCATAAATAGTGCATTAGAGAGTATTGATCACGCGTTAGATTAGGATTCCCTTTCTCTTTGGGAAGAGCTGGTCGCTCTTACCTCTGTCGCAGGCGCCTTAAGACTTTCCCGTTCTCCGCCTAGCTTTGTGTTGAGTCATGAGTGCCTCTGATTATGAGGGGCGTTATATAAGTTTTCAATTACAATTACAATTTACGAAGGTAGATGTCTAACTGATGTGCCTCTCTAATGTGTTGTATGTGGACATTCAATACATGACTTATTACTTCTTAAATACAATATACTGAGACATTGGAGATGTTACTCTTGGCCATCCACAGTAACCTAGAGCTGCATTCTGTTGACAAGGACCTGATGATATGAGAGTAATGAGACAGAAATTTGTTGAAAACAGCTTTGTACTCCAGCCTAAGATGCATTTTTTGCAGAGGTGGTGATCTCGTTTCACGGGTGGGGGGGGACACCCAATGAGAGGGGTAGGAAATGTGGGGTACATACGTGTGGCATGGTGGCTCATAGCGGTTAGAGCAGTCGGCCCGTAACTCTCAGTGTGCACTGAGTGAGCGGGTTCGACTCTCGTCCAGGATGTCACTGTGTAGGGACCTTGAGCAAGTCCTTCGCACATAATTGATCTGCATTACAACTTCAGTTGCACCGTCGAGGCGTGTGTGTACTTCTGAACTTAAGTGTAAGAAGAGTGATATCAAATAACAGTTGTATTGTATAACGTGTCCCATCTCTGTAATAGGGGACTTGTCCCCCTTGACCCTCCAGGATTGCCACCCATGATTTGTTATAATATTACTCATTCAAGTCGACAGTTATGTGTATGTTTACAAATGCAAAATTTTGTGATGTATTGTAGGAGGCGATGACGTTTACCAGTTATGTGAGGCAGGCGAAGAAGAGTTTCTTGAGATCATGGCTCTAGTGGGAATGGCTGGCAAACCACTTCATGTACGTCGGCTTCAGAAGGCTCTGCACGAGTGGCTGACAAATCCAGGTAATAGCAACCATGTCACTCTGCCACTTTGCCTTAGCAGTATCATCACTCTGCCACCTTGCTTTAGCAACTGCATCACTCTGCCAACTTTCCTTAGCAACTGTATTACTCTGCCACCTTGCCTGAGCAACCATGTCACTCTGCCACCTTGCCTTAGCAGCATTATCACTCTGCCACCTTGCCTTAGCAACTGCACCACACTGCCACCTTGCCTTAGCAACCATGTCACTCTGCCACCTCAACTTGCACACTCACAGTTTGTGCACTGACCTGTTCACTAGTACAGTTTTACATGTCTCAATTATCATTTTCCTATGCATAAATAATTTACTTTCAGATAAATAATTAATTTTGCTTATATGCTAAGCACCTACTGGAAATGAATTGATGATATCATTAGATTAATATTATGCAATGCATGAGCAATAGGTTGCTTCTAACAATGAAAAGTTTAATAAAAGCATTCTGTTTCATTAGCTCTACAAATAAACAATATTAATGGTCTTTATACACTGATTGGTTGTATAGAATATCAAGTATCTTGGTGTCATAAGTTTGTATATTGGTGTGTTTTTATGAGACAGCCAATGTAAATCTGGTATAGATTGTATTTCCTTTATGTACAGTGTTAAGTCAGAATTTGATGAATGTTTTTACTGTTTAAGGTGTTTTCTTGTTTGTTGTTTATCTGAATTCTTCTAGATAGGTCTTTGATGCATTTGTTGCTTTTAATTTAAATTAAATTGCTCCAAGGCTTTAGGTTTTAAGTGGACTTGTAATCTGTATACGAGTAGATTAATTTTTGTTGTTGTTTAGCGTCTTTTAAGTCGTCTGAAGAAGTTCGTCCTATGATCTTTCCTCCTGCTAAAGGCAGCATTTTGGCATCTGTGCCTCCATCAGTCAGTCAGGCTTCATGTCGCTTCTGGATGAACTCGGGCCACACGACCAGTCCGTCGTTTTTGGTGCTGCCGGAAAATTATAGGGGTTTGCCGGATGAAGGCATCGGTCCTGGAAAACGGGACACAAATGGAGTGGACGGCATCTCCAGGAAGGGTCTGATGTCATTTTACGGACTTGGAAAATCGGTTGAAGCCGAATTGGTTGGTTGGATGTGCACCTGTCTGATTAAAATTCTTGTTTTCGATTGTTTTATTTTTACATTGATTAATCTAGTTACAATACCACAGATCTAATTCTTCTAGATAAGTGTGTGGTGCATTGTGAGAGTGCTTATGCGTCTGTTGGTACAATCTTCCTTCTCCGACTCGCTCTTAGATTTTTACTAGGGTGCTTCTGTTTTTGTCTGTGTTCTTAAGAATTTTCTTTTCCTGTAGGACTTTTTCGAACTGTTAGTGCCTCTGAATCGGTTGTGCTGTTAGAAGCACTATATAAATTGATAGCCAGTCAAACCAGACCATTTTTTGACCTGATTTTCTGTATTTATATTACTCTAGTTTACTTGTGGCAGTGACTGATGCTGAAATGTGTGTTCTAATTACTGCTGACTTGGTCATGCGATACGATTGGCCAGAACATGCTTTATTTTGTTCAACTTCTCTCTGAGAATACAGTAATAAAAAGTACTGTTACTGTAGTCATTATTTATAGTCTCGTAATGTGCTATAAGTAATGGCAACTATGATGTTATACAGATAACTACTGAACCAAGATTGACCTGCTGTAGTGTACTATAATATATCATTCTATATCAATGTGATACCCAGAATGCACTGTATTCACATGAGCTTGTGTGATTGATTGCTTACTAGATCCAACCGCGTGCTATTTTCAAATCGGAAGCTCTGATACCATCAGAAGTGGGTGATTGAAGTTTTTAAATTGCTGCTTAAAATCGATGTGTTTTGAGTTACATCGCATTTGAAATTGTTTGAATTGTGTGTTAAAAGTATCATTAGAAATTTCTGTTTTATTAACTGTTGTAGAATGTGATTTCTGATCGGAACGTCAATGTCTCTCCAAGTCCCAGCATAACAAGCACCGGCTGTCAATCGGACGTTCCACTTACTGACGCACAGGTGGCAGCACTTGAGATCTGTGTGGCAGAATTGAGCAAGACTCTCCCGCTGTATGCCTCAAGGCCGCTAAACGTCAAGAAGCCAATTGACAGAGAAATTGAGGTCTGTTTCGTGTTAAGATTATTTCAGGACTTAAGACTCGTGCGTAGAAGAGTAATGCTTAAGCCGAACAAATTCCCACATTATGGTTACGCCTTGAGGTAATAGTAATGCACAGAATTTAGTTTTACTTTGCATTATTTTCAATTAAACGATATTCTCATTGTCTAGTTCGATTGTGGCCTATGAATTATCATTAAACTTTTTGTTAACTATGAAACTCTCTGTTTATTTGAGTTAAAAGACATTTCTGTTCATGCACTCTGAACTCTTTCTTTTTATCTGTCGATTTCAAAGTCCAATTTCATCATGGAGGGAGCTGAAAATTCAGAGGTAGGGAGTGGCTATAAGCATGGAGGGTTACAGTTTCATTTTCTTAATGTTTGTAAGTGACTAGACCTATGTGCCCAGTCTTTCCAACTCTGAATGGACCATTGTGCTGCGGACAATTTTTTATTTGACAGTTTTTCCTCTGAAGAGCAATAGTCGAGTGTGTTCTGGATTTCTGATGATGTGTTTGTTAGGAAGTTCTTAACTATCCGGACAATTATCCGAATCGAATGGACATACTTAGAAAGTACAGCGCAATCTATGGGCGCTTTGATTCAAAACGAAAGACTGATAAACAGATGAACTTTCATGAGGTCAGTCAGTACTTTGTAAATTCTGTTGCCATGTGATACCATGGTTTATGTGTATGTTGGTTACTCAGTAAGCAGGTCATTAATATAGCTCCTTTTGATGCATCACCAAAGTTATGGCTACATGTGGCTAAATGATTTTAGAGTAATTCAAAACAAAAAATGTCATTAGTGGGAAATGGGGGTTGGATATCGTGACCTTAGGGATTGTTTGAACCATGTGTGTTCATGTACGTGGCAGTCTTCATGTGCTTATGTGTGTGAGGCCTGGCTTTGTTTTCCAGTTTTATTTAAAAGCTGAGCATTCACCATTGTGTTTAACTGAAACCTGGAATAAATCTTTCAAGAATTTCAACTAAATCATACAACGATAGATGCCCTTCTTGGTCTGTTGAGGGAACAAGCAGATCTGTGTTCTCTGTTGGTCAAGAGCATGGATCCAAAAATTCCAATATCACTGTAATGTAAAACACTGATTGCTATGAAAGTAGTCTCACCTCCTGTTCAGCCACGGGCACGTGCCCACTATCTTATTTTATACATGATTGTACTGTCCCTAAAAACCTCATGTCGTATGCAGCTAATTACTGTCAAGTTGTTATCTTATATCCAAAATTAAGCTAGGCATATCTGGACTTGAACACAACAGTGACTGTACGGAGGATATAACCAGTTACGCACCTAACTGCTAGATAAGGGCTTAACTTCCAAGTAAACATATCATCATATATTTGTGTTTATTACTAATTTGAACTGACCCGCTGCTGTATGATTACTAGTCATAGTATGAACTGGTAATTACAAGTTATTGCAGTCCTGAACAGAACAGCTATTCGTAAAAGTATGCATGTCATGAATGATAAGTTTTCAGTTTTTCAGCATTTTACTTGTCAGGTGAGTAACTAAATTAGCTTGTGACCTTGTTTTTTATTTAAGATGTGTGTCAATGAGGCAGCAGCTCAGCTTTGTCGCCATCAACCTTCACTTTTGACTCGACGTGAGGACCTGTTTTCTCTCGCAAGGCAAGTCGTTCGAGAAAGCGGTTTCCAGTGTTCAAAAAATCATTCAAGGTTGGTATCAATCTGGATCTAATTCAGTTATTTTCCTGTTGCTTGTTATTTTCTACTTTGAATCTTATTTGAATGAAATTTCTGACCAAGTGGGATAGGGTAGAGAAAATGTCAAATGGATTGTAATCATTGTATGTGCTTCAATGTTCATTTTTAGTCCTCTGCTTACTGGAGTTTTCTTCTCATTGTAATCGTAATCATAATCTCTGCATTTTTTTCGTAATTCCCAGCATTTCATACATTGATAGCCTTTCTGCAGTAGAACATTGTTTTTGAACAGCTTTAGAGGCATTCTTATTGATTTACCTAAACTTGAGTTGTGACATACTGATGTATCCCAACTGAACCCGTTGACCTGTCCTAGTTCTAACCGTGTTGCATACCATGAACCTGTTCCTGCAAACATGTTCACAATTAGTGCTAATCCACCACCTATGAGAAACCTTACATAGTTATGTGTATAACTTTGGCATACCAAATGTCTAGTTTTATAGCACTGGCCACACCAAGAGCAAGCATGTTTTTTGCTGAACTTGCAGATGTCGAAGAATTGGTTATACTGAAACTGCTGGACGATGGCTGGTGGCTGATTTAGAAAGGTGAATATTGAACTGAGATATGATAAAATAAATTGTTTTATTTCTCTGTGAAGGACTCGCGACAATGTTGTGGCTGAATTGGTTCCTCCAAATAAAAGGTTGAAACAGGAAACCTTCCCATCTCAGTCCAGTCCAGTCCATCACACATCTTCTTCACGCGCCTCATCTAGGTAAAACAAAGATCACATGTAACATATGCTAGAGGCTCATTATGTTATAATGATAACATGTTGCATCATAACACAAATACTTATGTCACATTATTATTATTATTAGCAGCAGCAGCAGCCTTAGTAGCAACGATGTCTGACGCATACGGCATCAACCCGTGGCGCTCCAAAATCAAGCTTTAATCACATCAGCATTAAGTTGAAACCACTGCAAGAGATAACTTTCCAAGATGGTGTTATAACAAATGTCTGATGTATTTTCCTAAATGGTATGTCAGGATAAATGTGATTATATTAAATTTTGTTATAAAAGATGCAATGTATATTCAGTTATTTTAATTCTTTCTTTGTGTATGACTCTTACTGTTGGGTTATTTATGTTTGTTTCGATAGAACTCATAGCATAAGAAAAAGCAGTGCACCATTTTGTGAAATCCTTGATCAGGCAGGTTTGTGGACTGGAATATTAATTTATTAATGATTTATTTAATTTTTAGCAGTTTGTTGTCGGTTGTTATTTAGATTGTAACCAATGAGTTTGGGGATTTTTTTCATTGCATGTTTATATTTAACTGTTGTACTCAAGTGACAAGCTAGCTGTCTGACATCATAATTTATTAAGTAATAGTTTTAATTAAAACAGGCAGCGCATTAATAACACTCGATGTTTGCCGGCTGTAAGATGAATCAAAGATGAATTTTGAAATGCATTTCCAATTAAAATGAGTACAAGCTACATATAAGCCAGATGAAATGAAAGAAAAAATGGAGAGGATTGGTCATGGCGATCATTAGATTTTCAAGAAATGACAGCACAAGGTAAGGTGAATGTTTGACAGCGCTGTTACTGTTGTTCTTTCTGCTTGGATATTCTTATATTATTTATTTTACTTTATTTTAGAAAAAGACATTTTAAGATGGTTTTTAATTCGTCTAAGGACAGGCAATAATCTTGATATCAGCGCCACATACTCAATTGAAATAAGTCTATAGCACTATAGAAATAAGTCTATGTACTCGCGTACAAGTCGAGAAATTTAATGCTATTTTAGGACGACGAAAACGGTATTCGACTTATACACAAGACGCGAAATAGACTGATGATTTTCGGACGACCAATTACACATGTGTTATGAAAGCGAACTCAAAACTTAACCCTTAGTTATCTGGTTATTTTAACACCTATGTCACAGTAAATCACTGTTCTGCACTTTATTAAAATCGAAAAATCATTTTTTTATATAAGTTTATTATATGCTTGTACCATAGTATTCTATTAGAAACCTTATGTTTTGAGTTTTGTGCAGTAGAAAACTTACAGATACTTTCCACATTGAGCGATTTGAAAAAAAAGCCTCCTACAAAACTGGTTTCAAGTTGAATTTTGTTGAGTATGCTGAACTGCATGGGAATTTGAATGCCATGCAAGAGATACCTCTCTTACTTACTATATTTCTTACTCAAACCGGAGTCAGTGAAAGGAAGTCATCCATTTGTATTCACATTTTGGCTGTTTATATTATTTTGTATAATTTTCAAACACAAGTTTATTAGATTTTGTATATTAGGGAAAATTTTCTAATCACTACTCAAATTCGTCCTCACTCGTTTTGAGTTTATGAATTCGACTTATATGTGAGTCGTCGATTTTGGACGCTATTTTGGTCAAAAAATTACGCTTCGACTTATACGCGAATCGATTTATACGCGAGTATATACGGTAAGAGAAATTCACTTCATGACAATTCCACGTGGTCCGGTGCCCACTCCGCAGGTCGACGGGTACCCGGGCTGTGATTTCTGCATTATTTGGCAGCCTTTATAATGAGACCTCATTCTAAAGCTGGATTAAATTCTGGACTCCAGATCACTGACTGCTTGATATCTGAAGTTGCTCTGTGAGGATGTTTTAATGTAGCATAATTGGTCAAAGGGGCTGGTGATTCTGTTTCAGATTTGCCGATTGTTCAGGCCACGTTGCTTTCTGGCAACCTAGAGGAAGAGGATGGAGTGGACAAAAGCAGCAGCCTGGTTGACGAGGGTCTTCGAATTGCCCAGCAGTACGGTCTTGGAGAATTTGCCGAGGAACTGCGTGGGTTGAAGAGGGAGACCATGGACTGTAACGAGACTGTCGACGAGGAAGAGGTGGAAGATGAGGAGGAGGAAGGTGAAGAAGAGGAGGAGGAGGATGGTGATAATAATTTCAGCTGTGGTAGCAGTCAGCAGCAGGCTTTATTTAACTCTGTGACAGGGCAGTGTCACAGCTGAATTGCTTCGTTGAATGACAGTGGCAGTGGTGTTGAATGGTGGGTTTTAAGATTGCAAGTGCATTTTTTTAAAGTTGTGCAAACGCCTGAATTGTTGTTGTGATAAATTGCATTGCTGGAATTAATTTCTAAACTGTAATTGTAAATTTTTAATAGAATTTTTTTTTTGACGAGTACAGACTACAACAGTTTTGACAAATGTTAGGATTTGACAAATATGTACCAGAGCATGTTTGAGATTTTGATAGGTGTCAATGTTGACAGATTCTTTAGTTCCCATCCTTTTTAGGATTGTAATGTTGGGATCTTGGTGTTACGTTATTGGGTATTTACTCATTTTCTGTGTGCAAGGCTGAGATGATTGGTCTGTTGTGTTTGTAGAACTTTGATTTAATGTGTAGAAATCTTGAGATTAGGATAAATTGGATAATGGTGTTATGATGATAAAGTGTGTAAATGGCTGATTTGATCTGGGGATGTAAGCCGGATGTGAAATGTGGACGATCTGTGATAGGCAGCTGTGAGGGTTGTGAGATGTGTGAATTTCTGGGGCGAAATGTCTTCTTGTTAACTGCATCATAAATACCAGACCTGAACCGATGAGGAAACGTTCCTCCTTATACAAACCTCAAACTTGTATTCGAGTGTCTTAGTGATAAAGTAAATATCCTTGGAACATATAGTTTTGATTAAATTTTGTTGTTACCTTGACTCTGAATTTGAACTTTCTGGCAAGTGTTGTACAGTGTTTGAGGATGGTTAAAGGGCACATGATAGGACATTAATTTGTAATAATTTTTGCAGCTAAAATAATAATATTTTTGAAACGACAAAATGCAGTTGCGGCAAATGTAATTACTGGAATTTCTTTGCAGCCATGGAATAGATTGATTCTCTAAGAAAAATGCATATACGGTGATTTGTTTAACCCTTTAACGACCAGCGTGTACTAAAATGTATGGGAAAACATATGCAGCTGGTCATTAAAGGGTAAGAAACAGTTTTTTAAATGATGTACATTTGATGACTTTACTGATGGAGATATAGAAAAAATGTGCATTCACTGATGGAGATATAGAAAAAATGTGCATTCACTGATGGAGATATAGAAACAAATGTGCATTCACTGATGGAGATATAGAAAAAATGTGCATTCACTGATGGAGATATAGAAAAAATGTGCATTCACTGATGGAGATATAGAAAAAATGTGCATTCACTGATGGAGATATAGAAAAAATGTGCATTCACTGATGGAGATATAGAAACAAATGTGCATTCACTGATGGAGATATAGAAAAAATGTGCATTCACTGATGGAGATATAGAAAAAATGTGCATTCACTGATGGAGATATAGAAACAAATGTGCATTCACTGATGGAGATATAGAAACAAATGTGCATTCACTGATGGAGATATAGAAAAAATGTGCATTCACTGATGGAGATATAGAAACAAATGTGCATTCACTGATGGAGATATAGAAACAAATGTGCATTCACTGATGGAGATATAGAAAAAATGTGCATTCACTGATGGAGATATAGAAACAAATGTGCATTCACTGATGGAGATATAGAAACATGTGCATTCACTGATGGAGATATAGAAAAAATGTGCATTCACTGATGGAGATATAGAAACAAATGTGCATTTACTGATGGAGATATAGAAACAAATGTGCATTTACTGATGGAGATATAGAAACAAATGCGCATTCATTACACATCCTGTGTTGTTGACGCCAAAAGTCTTATCGACTCTCTGAAGTGCAAGAACACGTTGACTTTGTTTGAATCCAGTTAATGTCAAAACGACTGCTGGCATACCTATAATTTGAGCTACAAAGTAAGGTTGAGTAAGTGTGGATTAACAACATTGGAGACAAGGAGTAGCAAGGGAGACCTGATTGAACCCTACAAGATTATTACTGGAAATAAGGGGTGCAATCGGAGAGGTTTTTTGATTTTGCACCAAATAGAGTAACATGAGAACACAGGTATAAATTATTTAAGAAACCAAAAGGAACATCAGGCCACAAATTCTTCAGTGGTAGAGTTGTAGACTTGTGGAATGGTTTGGAAGATAATGCTGTCTCAGTTGACACTATTCTGGCTTTTAAGATGAAACTTGGAAAATTGGGGTTTTAATCATGTCCAGGACAGATTGCAGTGGTTTTAACACGGACTAAACGTCTTCTGAACCACTTAAAACCTTATGTTATGCAGAAATAATGTCCCTAGTGCCTACGTGAATGCTGACAATTTCCCATATTTTACTTGGTTTCAATGGCCTCCACTCAGCTGTAGGCCCTACCCGATCCCATTTAGCCTCACTCTTGCGGCTCTTATCCTTGCTCTTGACTTTTGTGATTGCACATTCTTTGATCGTTTATATCTGAAGTTCCACAGGCGATTCAAATAAAGTTCACACATACTTACTTATTTCCAACAGGAACCGATTGCGGCCAATTCCTAAATCTGTGTTCATTTTCTCTTTTAATGCGAGTTCTATTTTGGGATGGAAATCCGCAAAACAAGTGGACTGAAAATGCGGGCTGTAAAGGTCGTTTCAAGATATTAAACGGAGGAAATTACGGTAGATGATATGAAAAACCGATGTCAAATTGGACATATTATGTAAAACTAGTAGTTTGTTCGTCTGCAAGATCATAAGGTCGACATTTTGTTGAGAGACGTTCGCCATTGTATGTACATGACATTATTTACTATTATGACATTATGTAAATAGAGTCCTATTTTGATTAATATTGTAAATTTTAAATTTTAAGCTCATAAATTGATCGAGTCTAATCTGGTTTTAATAACGGAATCGGTAGATTCGGATTTTTAACATAATAGTTTTTAACTACACACAAAGATGCACGCACACACATCTTGGGGCACGAGTAAAATGCTGATATGCTGCTCGGGGTAGATAGAATGTTGATGGGAACTTGCTAATTGGTCAGCATTTTACCAAGCTGACAATCAGCAAGGTGAATGGTAAAAATGCTGATTGGTAAAATTAACGGAGTGTTTATGAAGCCTTTAAGCCTTATTGGTTTAAATAACAACGGACAGAGTTCGTGAAGCATTAATCAAAGTACTAATTGAATTATTGGCAGTTAATTAGAGCTTTGTTGTCTTCAATATAGTTAAAATCTACAAACACACGTCACTGTTTATGAAGTAATGATTAGCATAGGCCTATTATTTGTATTAGTCAAAGTTAATCAAAACTTTGTTGTCTTGTATATTTGTTTAAATAATAACAGACTTAGTTCATGAAGCATTAAAATCAACAAACATATAGCACTGTTTATCAGTAAAGTCAATCAGAAATGGTTGACTGACTCTATAGATGCTATATGCGTATATATAAACCTACCACCCATATGCATTGTTAAAATTTGGAAAGTTAGGATACATTTGATTTGAATATATAGTGAAAACATGAGTGGTATCTACGAGTTATTTACTACTCAAGCAGTAAATGCAATTGAGAATCGACCGACAGGTGGAGCAATTATTCATTATTCATAGTCAGAAGATGTTTGGAAGGATGACTGGAAAGTTGATGGATATCGTTGGTGTTACTGTGGATCGGCAAAAGAAAGAAAATGCGGCAGTGGTCTATGCAACAGAATGTATATCCAGGTAAAACCTTATTTTAGTGTCGTAAATGACCCGTAACATAATTCTTTAAACTTCGGCTCTGTTTGCGTGAAGAGTGAAGACACCTCTGACTATAGAATGTTTGTGTTTTATTCAGTGGATGCAATGAGCCCTTAGTTAAGGCACTAGTTAAGATTAACTTCTGTCCATTTTTTTTAGTTATCTGATTTGTGAATGTTATTAATATTGATACCCATTGCCAGTTTATAAATTCTACATAGGGACTTCTAGTTAGCATGGTTTATGACCCCTTTATTTTCCCCTGTGTAACCGCAATATTCATTTACGAAAACTTGTTTCTGTCATTTTCTCGTGTTTTTTGGTAACCAGATAAAATTGAAAAACCAACATAATTCTTTTCATTAGTCCACCTTCCATTTAAGCATGATTCTCTTCATCAATCCGGCTTCCATTTATGCATGAGGTTTTTCCTATTTCCAGATTTATGATGATCCCAAGACATGGAACAAGAGCTTCACCAAAGCAGCTTATTTTCAAAAGGATCGTCCTAATTCTGTTGTCATCCACTACAATGGAGAGGAGAAGCTTGCAGCTGATTTCCAGCATGGAATTGCAAAGAAGACGATAAGAAACTACACATGGACACAACCATCGGTACATTGGTCAATTGTATCATCCGAAAATACCTCATCAATGGAAGTGTATCATCGACGGTAACTCAGCCAATTCTAGCTCCTCCTAGAAACATTGAACAACTGAAGAATACCATGAAAACAAAGCGAAATCGTGCTCGATTATCACGTGGCGCCTTATTCAATCTACATGAATTTGCAATGAATTCTGGCTTCATTCAACAAATCATAACTTATCCTGATCTCGAAGTCGTTCTATAATTGCCAGACATATTCAGGAGTTCTGTATGTCACAGTTCTGTTCTACAAAAACTAACACAGATTCTCTCATACAAGACAACCTTCAATATTGGCGACCTCTATATCTCCATCATTCTTTCCAGAGCCACAGATTTTGCCGAAAGCCCATTGATCCTATTGGCTTATTTCCTTCACGAAAGCAAACTATCTGAAACCCTCGACTTCTTTTTTCACAGCATGAAGCAAGTAATTCCAGAACTGGATACAGCCACCAACGTATTCATCATCACTGACCAAGAAAATGCAATTACTCAAGCAATCTACAAATTCTTCCCAAATTTGAAACGTTTCTTATGCTGGAATCACGTGCTGCAAGATGTGAAGCGTTGGCTGCACAATCACGGCGTATCAACTCAAAGAGAAGCTACCTATTACAGGGACAGTGTATGTGTACTTCTTCAGTCGAATTCTGAAGAGGAGTATAAAGATATGCTACTCGTGAAGCTTGCCAAATGGCGCAAGCCATTCTGCACTTAACTTCATGGACACTATTCATGCATCAATCAGCCAACTAGCCACTTTGGAATTACATCGATTTGCCTTGGAAGACATCACAACAAATCAATCAGAGTCATTTAATTACGTACTCAAGAAACTCTAGGATTGGAAGGAGGCACCGATCGATGCAATGTGTCTCGCAATGTTTAGATTATCTGAGTTCTACATTGCCGAAATCAAACGAGGATATGCAGGGCTTGGTAACTACGCTCTCGCTGATGGAATTCCACATGGACATTGCAACACAGTGTTACCAGATGTAGCATGCATTGATCACACCACGATAGTTGACTTGATACGAGAGTCACAGATGCTACCATCACAGTTGACGACTCCGCCACTTTCTTCCAATTCTCCACTACCATCGGCCATTCTTCCAACGACGTCATCTAGTCAGTCTGCATCTGTAGAAGATGACCATATTCTGACGCATCTGCCAGCATCAAATCCAGTTGAGCTCACACAGTTAAGTACTCAGGAAAGCACATCCAGGATCATCCAAGCATATAAGCTCACACTGAATCCACAACTCTCTGTCTTCACCCTCATGGGCACTCAGGAACCGCATGTCGTCCAACTCTTTCGTGTCCAGTAAAGTCACATTGCTATCACATTGTTGCAGCAAGAATGGTAATCGGTGTGACTGACATCACAACCAAACGCCCACTAAACTTAACGCAACTTCAACGGAACAGGAGGAAATGGGCTGACAAAACATCAGGAAGGAAACAAACCAGAATCATGGATGAGGATGTGATTCTGGCACTGCAGGATGATGAACTAGTCATTCCTTCTCACTGTGATGACCATCCACCTGCACAGCAGGACCAAGCTCAAGTGCCAGTTCCAGTTGAGCTCTACATCAGAGATGACATCTCCTACTCCTATTCAGCAGCAGAGCCTCCTTTGGAAAAAACACATAACTTTAAAAAGAAAAATCTTTGGATCCAATGTGACGCTTGTCCAAGATGCTTTCACATAGTTTGTGTTAGTGTTTCTTACCGAAAGAAAAAATACATTTGTGATGTGTGCTAGTAAAAATTACTCATGAATTTTGTATATTGTTGATGTTTAGTTAGTATTGACATCGTTAACAGAAAACAATATAGGCCTACATTCATGATATGTGCAAATAAATGTTGTTCAATAGTTTGTCAGATTTGATATGTGCAAATAAAAGTTGTTCAATAGTTTCTTTGTATTTTTGTTTATAAAAACGAAAATCAGCAAATCAGCATTTTACCCACCAATCAGCATTTTACCCATGCCCCACATCTTGACACACACTCCTTAACACATACACATGCTGGAGTTTCTTCTAAACTTCATCCTTTCAATGCACGGAAAAAAAGTTCTATGGCTGAAAGTTCTTTGCATACGTCTAAAAATGACGCTTACCCTAATCCTGACCCTAAATGACTCTCGTGGTGCTTAGTCTGACCCTTACGACCAATATTAAAATTTTAGGTGTTTTTAACAGTGCACATGCGCAAATGGTTGTGCATGTGTAGAGGTCTTCTGTCACTGAAAATTGATGACTTAGAACATGAACAAGTATATGAATCAGAAAGAAATAGGGAGAAATAAACAAACCCCCAAGGGACCAATGAGGTCCCGCTAACAGGGCACACCATTCCTCAGATATAAGCGGCAGTAAGGCTTGAAATTATAACACGAAGGTAACTTATATCTTGACTAGTTAACTACAGAATAGACTGGCACCTCACTTCTAAGCTCTATCGACCTAATAACCTTTGTATTTCTTACTGAATATTTTGATAGTCCTAGATTATATAAGCAAATATCTCTATTTCTTTTTGTGATATAAACAATTGTATTTGCATCATATTCATATACACTAATGTGAAGTACATGTCATGTGATCATAATTATTTAGTTAACAATGATTAATTTCCAAAATATTTACCCAGTAACGAGCTGTTTGAAATTAACGAGGCATATATTTTGCATCTGGCCTATTGCCAGCTTTGCATAGCCATGTATGTGTGGTGTGTCTGTGCATCATGCTGTCTACTCTGACCTGACACAGTTGTACTGACCTAGAACATAAACTAATCCCTCTCTTGTGTGATACAGAGATGAGAGATTTTTGCATCACATTACATTACGTTGAATTGGATCGCATGAATTATTAAATTAGTGAGTAAATGATCAGCTGATTGATAGAATTATTGATTGAACTAACAAGCAAATAAAAGAATGAATGAATGAAGGATCGATTGAATTTGTAAAACTTAATAATTGATTAATGAACTGAACCAATTGAAGACAAATTATTTTCGTTATGTTTCATTTTATTTGCTACTTCTTTATTTTATTGATTTATTAAAAATAGGTTATGTCATGTACAACGTTTTTATGATGTAGACTGAAATGATGTGAAATGGCAACAGACGACTATTACAAAGTTTTAGGAGTTGAAAGGACTGCGAACGAAGATGATATCAGGAAAGCGTAAGACTTATTTTTCATCAGTAATTATTCCTCATCTGTGGGTGGAAGTATAATGAGGTATAGGGATTGAAACAATGGGTGGGTAGTTGGGAAGGGTTATATGAAAACAGATAGATGGAGGGATGGATGAATGGGATGGTGGATGAATGGATGGACGGGCAAAGAAGGAATGCATTGAACCTTGAAAGGACATATGGAAACGAAGAAGAAGGTATGAGAAAATAAACTGAAAAAAACACAGAAGGTATGAGTATACTGTAACGTATGGAGTTTGGAATAGAATCACAGATGGGATACGAATGATGGATCAGAAAATCTAATTAGGAATGGTGAAAGGGCACAGCGTCGCAAAGTAGGCTAGACAAGATAGGTGACCTACTGTGTGGAGAGATGATGTCATGTACTTGTGGTGTTGTGTTTAGGTATCGTAAATTGGCGCTCCAGTGGCATCCGGATAAGAATCCCGGCAACAAGGAAGAGGCTGAGAGACGATTCAAGGAAATTTCAGAGGCCTATCAGGTTCTTTCCGACGGTAATGCCACTTCCAGTTTTAACTATGATGATACAGTCAATTTGATACAAATAGAAAATGAACAATATCAAGACTATGTCATCTAGATCCAGACCTATGAGTCAGGCAAAAGCAACAATGTAGTTGTATGAGATGCCACTTGTTGGAACGTGGGAAACGAGATGAAGTGTCTTCTTAAGATAGGCAAAGCAAGAGCGTTAGTCTGGTAAGAGTTGGAGAGAGCAACAGTTGACCTCTGAAAAATAAAACAAGAATAGACCAAACTTGGATTGTTCTATTAAAAATGGGCTGAAAGTAATTTTTAGACATATTAAGGATTTACTTATAATTTTGTATTGCATCGAATGACAAGAGGCTATATAACAGTCAGTAGATGGAATTGCCAATATTTCATGATTGCTATGCAAGATGGTAGACAGATGGGTGGATGGATGTAGGTAGGTAGGTTGTTAAGTTGCTATTCAGACAAATCGATGGAGGGATAGAGTGATACAGACAGGCACACAGACAGTGGTTACAAACTACAGTAAGTGATTGGAATTACGTTCGGATTTGCAATTGATTTACAGGTAACAGGCGTAGTGCCTATGATTGCTATGGAAAGAGTGGAACAGCATTTGCCAGCGGAGGACAGTTTAACTCTCACTTCCAGTCACCTGCGGATCTCTTCCAGCAGTTCTTTGGCAATGTTGATGGAATGTCCTTTATATTCGGACCCAACAGTTGTTTGAATGGTAAGAACTAATTCTCTCCTTAGTTTTCTGCCTTTTCGGCAGGTTCGCATGTCCAATGTCACCACTTCTCTCTGTTCTGGGCCTCATCTTTCTTCTTCTTGTAGTCCCTTCCTTCCATCATCCAGTCCAAAATCATTTTCCTCGGTCTTCCTCTTGTTTATTTTCCTGTCATTTTCCCTCAATGATGTTTCATAGTACTGAGTTGCCTCCTAGTATGTGTCCAATAAATCTCCTTTGTCGTTCTCTTATTGTCTTCATCATTGATTCTTTCTCTTCCACCATCTGTAAATTGTAATACCTTTTCGTTAGTTCTGTGTTCTGTTCAACTAACTTTTTCCATTCTGTGCCATATCCGCATTTCCAAAGCTTCTTCTCTTATTGTCCACGTCTCTGATCCATAAAGGACTGCACTCCATATCATCGGTTTAATCATTTTCTTTTTCAATTTTTTTCGAGATCTAATAGGATCTAATAATCTAATTAAAGATCTAATACGATATGATTATGATATGCTGTGATGTGATATGGCAAGGTATAAGAATATGATATGATGTGCTATGATATTATGTGATATGATGTGCTATGATATTATGTGATATGATGTGCTATGATATTATGTGATATGATGTGCTATGATATTATGTGATATGATGTGCTAAGATATTATAAGATATGATGTGCTATGATATTATATTATATGATGTGATGTGATATTGCATGGTATAAAAATATGAGCGAGGCCTGCTCATCGTCCCATTTGCCCATACAACTACTAACCAGAATTGTGCCTTCTCAGGGGTTGGCCCCTCGCTTTGGAACATGCCCCCATTGGCATTGTGGTTGTTGCCAAGGGTCCACTCAGACTCATTTTATACTCACCTTAAAACTGTTCTTTTTAACCTTGCTGGAGTTGTTAGCGCTCTTGAGTAGTAGCCTTGAAGGGGCGATATATAAATCTCTGTAATGAATGAATGATATGATGTGATGTGCTTTGTTGTGATATATCATCTGATTTAGTCTAATTTAATTCCATCCAATCCAACATGGTCTAATCCAATCTATTTCAGTCTTATTTAGACTTTTCCTATCTAAATTAATCTAATGTAGTGATGCCATGCTAATAATCAATTAAGCCAAGTTAGATGTTTCCTAAAGACATTTAGGTTATTGGTAGAATCATGTGTAGAGGGACCAAGACCATTCTTGTTGCTTTTTTATGGGCTTTTTAAGTTATTATTATTTAAACTTTGTGGATTGTTTTATCATAATTACTTATACTTAATTACTGCTTTTGTTAAAGACAATCATCTTTTTTAAATGTGTCTCCCTAATTTTGCTCCTCCTTCAACTCAAAGATATTTATGTAACATATCACATCTTCCTCGTAGGTTAGACACTCTTGCTGGAATCACAAGTATGATCTTGTGCCTTCATCAGGTTTCATAAATGGACCATATAAATAACCAGATACACTTCCATGCATAGACATGTCAGATACATACAGTCATACACCCACACATGTGGACATACATGACCATAAACAAGATTTTTTTATCGGATACTGAAGATCATCAATGAAATAATACAATGTGGAATTACTAGGGGTTAACCAACAACAATTGGGTCGAACCGTAAAGGTACAAGTACAAAGGTCTTGCTGGCATACCTTTACATCCAGGTAAATTGATAAAGGATGGCAATTATTTGATGCATATGCATGAAGTGAGTAATTAATTACACACTTACATCCACACACATAAATAGTTAAATGCATATATTTTATAACATACGTAATTGCAGCAATCTTGATGTGCTATCCAGATAATGAGTGATGGCAATGCCTTGCGATGTGATGTCTGACTGCTGTGGTATATCATACGATGTGATACTAGACACATTCCTATGTTTATTTTATGTTTGCAGGTCATTTCAACATGAACAGCCACAGTGGCTATCATCAGAGTGCACCTATCAGGTAGGAATAATATGCCTCTTTTAGCTTTTCATACTTCACTCTGATTATGGTTTAGTTTTAAGCAACATAAGATATGGCATGTGCCATATGGAACAGCATATGTATATATACATATATTGTTTAATGCATGTATACAAATGACTTTGTATATTACGTTACATTTCTGACAGGTTCTTTACGTTTTCATCCGGTTCAGCGGGGTTTCCTTACCAAATGAATGAAGCGTACTTTGATAACTCATTCTGCAACTCGGTCCACTCTAGTTCGAGACCATTTCGCTCCCAAGGGTCATATGAAGATAATTTATACAGGTAACTGTTTACTTTCATGTGAATCACAATTGAAACAAAAAAAGGATAAAAAATATGTTTCCAGATACGATATACTTACATGCAAATATACGTACATGTACATTGTACATAGATACGTGCATACATTGTTCATCAGTGCATTTTGTTACGTGAAGTGCAAACTCTTTAACGTATCACTTACGATGAAATACTAATCATTGACTTTCTAATCTGTTTGTTTTCAGACAGGGCATTTGCTGTATATTTTTTTCATTTTGTTTATATTGTTTTTCATTCATTGCTTTTTATTCTACTTTATAATAAGTTTCGGTGTTTTAAAACACTGTGTCAGCAAGTTACATGTTTTGGATGTAATATTTGGCGTTGAAGTGTTTATGTAGCTTTAAATTCAACCAACCTCTCACTTAACTTGTTATATGATTTTTTTTAGTTCTTGAGTGGTGTATGTTAATTGTTTATCCTTTATGTACAGTGGTTAGGGCTGTAAATTTTTCGAGGTCATCCAGGATTAAAAAAATTTGCAAATTTTTGATTCTATCTGCAAATTGTAACATATGGCCGTGAATTTTGACAGTTTTTTCGTGCTGCTTGTGTTTTTACTGTGGTAAAGGCCAAGGTTCTAAACATTGGCTACAACTTCCTGTTCAGTTTAAGCCAGTGTTGTATGCAAGACTTGAAAGTTCAAGACCAAGACGAGAGTGAGGTGCTGAGACCGAGACAGTGAGGTACCGAGACCAAGACACTAGGTTCAAGGCAGTTCGAGACAGTAAAAGACAAGTGATCCTATATAAAATGATGTAAAATGCTAATGTATCAGTTTTCGGGAATAAGGTTCATTTGTAATTTCAATTTGAAACTTGTAATGTATATAGTACCAATTCCTGAGAATAGTTTTTATATTGCCTCAAGATTTTAAGACAGGTAACGCGAAACTTATCGAGATCTCTTGTTCGAGGCAGAACAAGACTTTCACTTCAAGACAGTTACTAAAAATTGGAGACACTACCTCGAGACCGAGACCGAGACAGCAGGCTTCCGAGACCGAGACACTAAAAACTGTCTCGAGACCGAGACACTGTCTCGAGACCATACAACTTTGGTTTAAGCTCGGTACATTTCAGGTGAGCGGCGATCTACTATATTGCAGAATATACAATGTGCCCAGCAGTTGCACTAAGCACCTGACTAAGCGCAGTTCGCAAGTGCAAGGCACTTGCCATTATTGGCGTGAATGGTCGTTGATTATACTATTTATTGTGACATATGTGACCGCGAATTTGCTGCAAATTCTGTGTTTTTGGCCGCAAATTGACTGACAAATTTTTTTAATTTTCGACCGCGAAAAATTTACAGCCCTAACAATCGTGACATGTTTGTCTCGTTCGTAAGCTGTTGAGTATGTATTGTTTCTGGGTTTGTGTGTTAATGTATTAATAAAGAGACATGTTGATAGTGCTGTATTGTGTCGTGCGTACCCCTTTGTTGACACTGCATGGTTTTTCGTGTCGTTTTGTAGGGAAATTGGGCGGCCTTTTTCTTCGCGGGGATTGGATGCACAGCAGAAGATGTCTCAATCGTCAGTCAACATCATCAATGGCCAGAGGGTTGTCACGACTATGTAAATTTTTTATCTACATGTAAATTTGTGTGTCATGTGTATATACTAGCTTGGGCGCCTAAGTTGAGACAGATTTTTGGCCTTGGAGAGGAGGAATACGGTGGCCGTGGGCTTCACCAACCCTCTACTGGGTGTCCGAGGTGTTCCCTGAGCGAACGGCAAAGGTTTCGAGTCATTAGGTCTAAAAGTGTGCAAATGCGTACAAAGACATACCGACCTGAGAGCGACTGTGCAAACGTATATCTCGCAGACCGTCCATTCATTCCCCGAGCGAATGGCAAGGTTTTAGAGTCAATAGCTGTAAAAGTGTGCAAAAGCGTACATAATACAAACCCACTAGACCAACTGTGCAAACGTATATCTCCCGAACAAAAGGTGTGGCAGAGTGATATCATATGCAGTTGTTTTGGCAAGACGCTCCTGGCACCTGAGAAGGAAACTTTCCTTGGGGTTCCTGAGACAGGTTTTTGACTCTGGAGACCAGGCTGCGGGTTTCATGAACCCCTGGATTGCGTGTGTCAGATGTTCTCCGAGCCAACGGTGAAGGTTTTGAGTAAATAGCTCTAAAACTGTGCAAATGCATCGCCAGACAGAGACACATAGACAGACAGAATACTCTCTTTATTTATATAGATATAATATATATCTTCTAAGTTTAAAGATACAGAAATGCTACTAAGCATATACAGGGTGGGCCAGCATAAATGCACCGACTTTGCATGCAAATAACTCTGCCAATATTTGGAAGTTATTTGTACAAACTCACAGGTGCATGCAAATATTGTGACATTGGATAGGACGATTCTCCTGAATTCATTGAAGTACTTGGATCAATTCATTCATTCATTCATTCATTATGTTGTTGTTTATTTATCATACCCCTCAAGAAATCTACTCGAAAGCACTCTGAGCCCGAGCACGGCGCTACAAATCCCCAACATAGAGCAACTTGTTAAATAGAGGCGCATTACTCCTTGACAGCAGCCGCATCTCTGAGGGGAGTGTGTTCCAGACACTTCCAGTGTGTTCCTTACTTCCCTGATGTCTCTTTCTTCTTTTCGTCAAATGAAGTGTGTTCCAGACACTTCCAGTGTGTTCTGTTGTTTCCCTGATGTCTCTTTCTTCTTTTCGTCAAATGGAGTGTGTTCCAGACACTTCCAGTGTGTTCCATCGTTTCCCTGATTCCCTTTCTTCTTTTCATCAAGTGAAGTGTGTTCCAGACACTTCCAGTGTGTTCCGTCATTTCCCTGATGTCTCTTTCTTCTTTTCGTCACATGGAGTGTGTTCCAGACACTTCCAGAGTGTTCCATCGTTTCCATGATTCACTTTCTTCTTTTCATCAAATGGAGTGTGTTCCAGACTCTTCCAGTGTGTTCCATCGTTTCCCTGATTCTCTTTCTTCTTTTTGTCAAATAAAGTGTGTTCCAGACACTTCCAGTGTGTTCCATCGTTTTCCTGATGTCTCTTTCTTCTTTTCATCAAATGGAGTGTGTTCCAGACACTTCCAGTGTGTTCCATCGTTTCCCTGATTCTCTTTCTTCTTTTTGTCAAATAAAGTGTGTTCCAGACACTTCCAGTGTGTTCCATCGTTTTCCTGATGTCTCTTTCTTCTTTTCGTCAAATGGAATGTGTTCCAATTTTATTTTGGAATTATTTATTTTTTGCTGGGAAAACGACTAAACGTGTAATGGATGGACAGCAATGATGATGGCGAAAGATACACATTGGTTTCCATCTATTAAGCCCGGCATTGTCAGGAAATCTTACCCTGATCAATCGAATCTGCTGTTCTCCATTTTCTTTATACTGAATCACAGCCCATGTAACAACTCCTCTATGTTCTACCCCTCTATAATGGTCTCCTTCAGGGGTGTAACAAGCGGGGGTCCGGGGGACACCGGCCCCTCCCAGTTTTGAAACTGGGGGGCAAAGCCCCCACAGTTTTAGTGCTCAGTGCCCCCCATGTGCCCCCCAAATCGGTTCTTTTTATGTTTATCCAATGGATTATTAAAAATAGTTTTGTTGAGATAATTTGTGCCCCCCATTTTTCAAATTTCTGGGGGGCAAAATTCAAAAAGTGGGAGGGCCAAAAAATTTTTTTCCGCTTCGTGCAATATTTCTTTATTTATGCCCCCCCACTTTTCAAACCTTGTTACCCCTCTGGTCTCCTTGTAATGGCATCTTGTTCTTCATGTGGTACCTCTGGACAACCCATCTGACTTGACGAGGTGCTTGTGAGGTGCTTGGTGCAATGTATGTACCCGGCCGCATTCTTATCTGATCTAACCCCGGAAACCTGAATGTTCTTAGACGACTGTTTTCGTTGAACATCAGTCAAAAGATGCTTTGACTGCAAGAACATGCACTTCTAATGTTCTTCTGAACAGACTGAGCTGCTTTGATGTGTTCGTAGTGAAGTGGCGCTCTATAAATTCGCAGTTGCCATTACCATTGTTCAGAGGCATGCAGTCAAGTTACTTGCTTTTACTTTCGTCTTTTAAAAGAGCTGAATTCTTTTGGGGATGTTTCTTCCAGAGAGGTAGATGACTGGGAGGAGATCATAACCGTTGAGACGGATGGAGTCATTACGAGCCGAACCATCAATGGTGTTGAAGTTCCACAGAACATGCCTCCGTCTTTATCCAGATCCACCGTGCCAAGAACGGCAGACTCTCGTCAGTCAGCAGGTCACAGCACTGATAGGCTGCAGAATAGCGGGACTTCTGGTTCCTCTGGAATTTCAGCTCCGTATTCTGCTTCGAACAGCGTCCTTTTTAATGACTCAAAGAGATGCTCGACAGCTGACAGTTACTCTGCTGGTAGGACAAATGCTCCTTCTTCGTCCACTCAGTTGGAACAAAAGGAAGTTCCAGCGACAAAGGGGATTTCTGTACAAAAACAAGTTCCATCTGGAATGAGGGGTACAGAACGAAAAGACGTTCCCGTCATCCGAACAGAGGTTCTAGTTGGAATGGAAGTTCGAGAAAGAATAGAGGTTCCAGCAGAAATTGAGATTTCAGAACGAAAAGAAGTTCCAGTGAGAATGGAGGTTCCAGAAGATAAGGCTGTTTCTTCAAATTCCAGCCGAAAGACCCTCCTGTACTCAAGAGTCGTTGACGACACTCCACGTAGGATAATTTCTAGAGTATAGTTAGTCTAATGCATCACAGTTAGTCTCGGTAATTAATTAACTTTATATAGTAATTTTCTATTGTAAGCAACACGGGACAACAGTGGTTGGCTTTCTCAAGACGTTTTGCTGCATCTTATGAATTTTGAGCTTCTCATCAGGAAATTTTTCTATCATGTACATTTTTTAATTTTTATGGAATTTTGCCTCTTTTTAAAAATTTCCTTTGACATTTTCAGTCTTCATATATGTTGCCCACAAATTAGACTGTTTTGTGTATTCCAGGCATGCCTCGACATGCACTTGGTGCATGTTACACAATGTGAAATGCAAATGGTCAGCCTTAGATGTGCCTGGACATGCCTGGAAATTTTAGTCATGATGGTTGATGGCAGGACAGGCTATATATGGGGCTTGCACACACAGATGCGTTAACACCAATTTGTATGTATGTTTATGTTCAATGGCCAAAAATAGCATGGTATATTGGCCCCTACTTATTAATTAATATAAGTAATTTATATGATGATATGATATATATGAACTAGAAAACCTGGTACATTAATGAAGATTTATATAGATGGGTAGTAAGAATAAAGTGATTGTCTGCAGTTCAGGTTAAAGAATGAGCCTGCAACTTTTGCTTGCATGCTGCTCACGAGATATAATCATGATCCAGATCAAATATTTACATAGTGCCACTTAAGTCAGAGGCGCTCATGACGCAGGCCGATGTCTTCAATGATAAAGAGGGCAGTTTTCAGATGCTTATGGAACTGATCGTAGGTTAAGGAAGAATAGTTGATTCTAAGGGACTGAGGCAGCTAGTTCCAGTTGGAAG
Organism: Bimastos eiseni; assembly: GCA_959347315.1. Classification (NCBI taxonomy): domain Eukaryota; kingdom Metazoa; phylum Annelida; class Clitellata; order Crassiclitellata; family Lumbricidae; genus Bimastos; species Bimastos eiseni. The sequence goes on from OY365815.1 coordinate 12,761,232, forward strand.
GACCCGCAGTAGCGAAACTTCTAGACTGAGCCATAGAAGTATGCATCCACGGGATGACTAGATAGCCCTGAGCTGAGGACCGTAGGAAGGAATGAGTGTGTAGGGGTTACTGGATTACAGTAGGCCCTGAGGAAGAGTGGAGCAGAACCATTAAGAATGCTCTGCATGAGGGAGCAGACCTTTAAATAGAATATGCAGGGGATGGTGAGCCAGTGGAGATGCTCTTTCATTAAGACGAGTTGTGGTCAAATTTCCAATTACTCTCTATAAGGTGAGCTGCACCATTGAGAGTGACCTCTAACTTGGTCAGATTTATGGAAGCGAGACCAATGTCGACTGCATTGCCATAATAATTAGTCCTAGCGCAGATCAGAGTCTTGATTGCATGAAGATAGAGTGATTGGCGGATCAGACGCAGCTGATAATTATATATAATTCCTGTTCGCTGGGCAAAAATAAGTCATGCGATCTCGGACGAAGCCTATATTTTCGCTGGATAATTGGTTGAAAAAGACAAGGGATGACATGGTCATGACTCTGGTTTATTGGTCGTCCTCTGCCACACCCACTGTCACCCTAATGTCAGGCGATTTTTATCTGAATAGATCACTTGTTGTTGAAGGTATACATGGAAGCATACTCGAATTAAGCAATTCATAATAAGCCTATTGCATGCTCAGTCACCAGAGTTTTAGTACATTGTATTTGACTGGTCAGTACAGTCGCTTTTGTTCCCAACTTTGCTGGCTCTCAACAGAAATGTTATCTTTATAAGTCAATTTGATCTCAATATCCCACCTATTGAATGTACTAGCCTTCTAGCATCAGCGTATGAGAGGAATTTTTAAGGGGGTCCGAGATTGTTTTCGTTCCCCTCTTATGGGCCTTCCCAGCATTCCTCCTGTTTTCTTATAATTATCGGCTAATAATATAATTATTATGTTGGGATGTATGATGTAGGCCTATATAGAGTTACATTTGTAAATTTCGTTGACCAATTGTCTACTGTCATTGCGTGCATTGAGTCAGAAGTTCAAATGTAGTTAATCATAATCTCCAAACTTCTAAAGCGCCACTTGAAAGCCAAGTGCATGGCACCAGCTTATTCACGGGCGCTGTTGCGAAGATCCCATGTAAATAAAAATATGGGAAGCCAACACATAATGTTAAATATGGGACGTCACACAACCACAAATTCAAATACAATCATGCTAATAATTAAATCTTAATAGTTTTATTTACACAACAATTAACAGGGCTCTCCTGACCTTATTTCTGCTAAATTTTCTTATGACAGCATCAAAATCTATTTTCCGGCAATATTACTAGACTCTATGCAGGCCCTCAGCTAGAAATAAAAGTAGGCCTAATATATTATAAGGGCGGCGTCCAATTAAGGCATTCCGACTTCAGAATTAGGCTTAAATGTGACCGTTGGACGCAGTGAGCGAACGTAGGCCTATAGGCTTACGAAGTCACAAATGACTGAAGCCGCGACCTCAAAATTATGTTTCCGACATGCAGCAATACCTCTGCCCTACAATGAATGAATAGATGGATTTGATCACATTTTATTACAGGTTTGTTTTGTAACACACAATGATATACTCTAAACAACAAATCTATTGACTTTCGATGACAGGAATGAATATCATAATACGTTGTTTATCACATTTAACACAAACTGGTTTTTCATTAGTAACGAACTGACTTTTTTTCAACAACCCATCCATTCACGTCCATGCACAATTTCCTCCCGCCCTTTGGATAAGCAGAGAACCAGAAGAAGAGAGGATTCTCGCTGTTGTTCGGCTACCGAAGTGGCAGTAGCACCAGCCATTGGCAGACTCCACCTCCTTCTATTGTTCGGAGAACGGTCTACATGATCTTTTAACGGTTGATGTTTATAATTTTGTCAATTTCTGTTGATTTTCTTACCTTTTTTATATGGATGTTTTTAAATTGGTGGTAAATTTCCAATTCGTTGCCTCCTCCAGCTTTTAACGTGTTGGTTCTTTCGCGCCTAGCAGCGTTAACCCATCACCTTTCAGTTCCACTGTCTTCTGTCGCTTTCTCCATCGCCCAATCCACTCCCAAGGCAAAACTCATCGATGATACAACCCAACAGCGTTGGGCACGAGACCAACACCTCAAGACCAAGACCGAGACGTCCAAGACCGAGACCGAGTGGTCATAGTCCGAGACCACGGCCAAGACCGATGCTCTTTGTTATAAACAATTCAATTTATTAAGACACTAAAACGGAATAACACGCTTAAAATTGATTTTATTGCTGAAGAATACTAATCTCAATAATGGTCCAGAAAACAGTTTCACCAGCCACTCTGAACTTTTGCGGGTTCAGCCCTTGGCTTCGGCCTGAGAATATCACACTATTACTTACAGTATATGATAGGTAAATACTTTAAGACATCTGAACAAGTAGATTAAATGGTGTACTTATACCACGGACCTCGGAACTAATTGTAGGTTAACACTGCAGTGTCTACACGGGGCCGACCACATAATTATTTGATTGTTCCAAAACCTTGACATTTGTGAAAGCAAATTTTGATAAATAAATAGTGGCTGGCTCCGTTGCAAATGCATTTTTTGGCCATAGTAACATAAAGATAGTCAGCACCCCATAAATCGATAACAATCGAGTAGGGCGATTGAAATTTGTGAATGCAAATGTTGATAAATTTTTGATGTAATCCGGTGTCTCCAATTATGTAAAATAATCGACTAATATCGAAAAAATTGCTCTGAAACGTCAATTGACCAAGAACGCTAATTTAAGATGGAGACCAATCCAAAGACTGTTCCTTTAAGACCAAGACCTAAACCGACGCAGTCGAGGCCAAGACCAGGACCAAGACCGATGCAGTCGAGACCTAAACCGCAGTTTTACGGTCTCGAGACCACATCACTGCAACCCAACCCTTTGCAGCAGTGTGAAACTGTTCACCCTCTTCTTGGACTGTAGGCCTATATAACCACACGTTGACTGACATCATAAACGCTCGCGTGATGTCAATTACCTTTGTAGGGATACCATTCTATGCACTGCATTTTGACACGGTGTACAGTGTACACGATGTCTAAAGCCTTAATTCGGCACTCGAAAGTTATCTCTATCATCTGGCTAAGTGTGTCGATTTTTCATTCTGGGTATCTATCGGCCGCCGTGCGTATGACCCAGCTACTGGATCGAGTGTTGCAGTGATCACTTGCATACTGTTCTGAATTGTTCTAAATGCCTGGTATTTGATTTTCGACCACACTTTGATTACTTCTATTCTAACCAAATCATCCTGTCATAATGATGGCTAATATTCTACTAAAATTATGACTGTCATTAATTAATTCAACAAATCACTATGATGTCTAATGTTCTTGCAACATTATAGTCTCTTTCAATTACTTCTAGCAATCACTGTCACAGCGTTAGCAATGTTCTTGTCACGCAAATGTCTGTTGTAAATTTATTCATGCAACCCGTCACTGTGACTTGGCTACAAGACGCAAAGCAACGCCGCCGCGCTAGGCACTTATATAGCGCCTGGTGGGACTACGTGGGTGAACGATTAGCGGTCTGTTCCGTACGTGTTGCTTCTACATAATTATGCCCGTCGTGGAGGGAAGCTGTTCCTGGGAGTGGGGCAGAGTACGACAGCAGGGGGGTGTCGAACCGCACAAGAAAGCCGCCTGGTCAATGGGCTAATCCCATTCACATTTGCATAGATTTCCATTCGGATATTCGCGCAGACGTGGGACTCGGAAATCGGTGTGGGGAGGATAGAGTTGGATGGAAGGAGAGGGAAGGAAGGTGGGACGGGGAGGGATGAGATGGGATTGGCGCAACGCGACCCGTAATACAATCACAGTCTTCGCCCGGCTGATGGCGAGGGAAGCCAGCGCTTGGGTGGATACATGGATGTCTGCCAAGTGGCAATGGACGCAACACTCTCGACGGACGCCGGGATACTAATCGTGCGCACTGAACGACATGAAGGGACGAAGGATTGAATGCGGGAAGCGGAGAGACACACCACGGATGGGTGCGACTGGGATGGGCGGGCGTTTGGATTCAAGACGACGGAGCTGTTTAACGACTGGGAAACATGTGGCCTATGCTGGGTTGTTTCCTTACTGGAAATGCAAGGGAGGGAAGATCGATCGACGCGGTTCATTTATGCTTAGTTTGGTGAAAGGGGGGAGAGCGACAGAGAAAGACAGACAGACAAACAGAGAAAGATGGACACGCAGAGAATGACAGAGAGAGAGAGAGAGAGAGTCAGAGGCGTCTACACCATGTAAGCCTTGAAAGTTGGAGCAAATGCTTCATCCAAGAAATAGGGGAGGAAGGAAATTTGAGGAATTAGGGGGGGACGGAAATTTTTAATATATTATATCATTACTCTTTTATTGTTTGCAGTTGAGCTATTCTGTTCTATTCTACCGTCTCAATGTGTGTGCGACATTAACTTGGTTCATTCTACGATTCTTTATAGAATAATAATTTTATTTGGTTCACCTGTTCATAAAAATTGTCTAAAGCTTACTTACTTGAAGAGAAGCAACTCAACCGTACCGCCTAAGTTCAAAAGACACCCATATTGCATAATTTGCTGTTGTTAGGCCTATAATTCAGGTGATGATATTCGTTTATTAATCTGACAATAACGCAGAAATGCCTATGAGTGACAGGAAACAATAAAAGTAGCTAGAATTAATAACACACTAGTGAATATTTTTTATAAAATGATCTGGGAGTAAATTGAGAGTGGTCTTTCGGTGAGAGAACATTGTTGTGCTCTAGATAGGTCTTAATTGCTGAACAGAGGACGGAGTGGGGAAAGGATTTGGTAACGAACATGTTTGGGGTTGTGTAAAATGGAGAAAATGAATTTTGGCATCTATGTTGGCAAGTTTAGAAACTGTTGGTAAGGATTCGAAGGAATGACCTATGTAAAATAGGCTGTTGGCTCTTTTGTGAGTTCTTCCAAGCGCTCTTTGTAGGAGGCTAGGGTTATACTCCACAGGGTTAGGGAGGCATATAGCATAACAGTTTGGCTTTGGCTATGTTTTGATAAAACTCTTCTTCTCAATTAGCATGTTCTTCACCAACTCCTACCTCCACTACTTCCCTATTCCATTCAACAATAAGATCTAGAGCACACAACCATGTCCTCCCACCCAACACGACTCTCAATTTATCCCCAGATCATCATATAAGAAAATTTGCATGTTTAGTATTAATTCTAAACTTTTACTGATCACTGTCACTCATGTTAGCATTTCTGCGTTTTTGTCATATCGTATTAGGGTGTGTAAATAAACGAATACTATATATCTCCTAGATATGTTATTGCGTATCGCAATGTGCCATGTGGGAGGATTGAAGATTATTGCCATCCAAAAGAAAGTGGAAAAATTAGAAAGATGCACGAATTTTTTTTACATTTGCAAGACAATGAATGGTTACAGATAAGAAAATCTGGTGGTTCAGAGTAGATTTTTTTATCCGTAGGGTGCTAAAGCTCGCCTTCATGCATATGCAATTTCAAAAGACCTTTTCAGGAGGTTATGTCCCCGGGTCCCGTTAAAAATTAAGTGGAGAGGGGAGTGAGAGCGGAGGGTAGGGAAGTTGGTCCAACGACCTAGGGGGGAAAGGCGCCCTTTTGGAGAGAGTGATGGATAACACCATATGACGTTCTCCAGAATTGCATTTCGCCAAAGATGAGAGCCACTAACTACATCAGTGGTACTCTCTCCTGGGCAGAATCAGACAAGACGGCACTTGTAAGTTTCGCAGGTAATCTGTCCTAAAGGTTGAGCCAACATACGGGATTGAGAGTGCTCTCGCGCTTAAAATACGACGTCGAGGGATCTGATGGTCTCCACAAGCATCCGAGCGCAGCGATTGAACCATTGGCCAGCTGTATCGCGCAAAAATAGATCCCTATGTATGTGTGTACGAAATTGATGACAAAGGAGAACAGACCAAAGACTTATTCTTTCCTCGACAGGAAGCTCTGGTTTATTGTATGTTTTGGTTTTATGATTGATGAAGTAATTAATTTCCACAGCTTTGCCTATATAAGTATATATTACTGTCTAATGTCTATCTAAAATGTTCAGAACAGACTATATTACATCGAAATGGCTATGGTCACTGCTTCTATCTTTTTGACCCTTCACTGACCCTTCACTGACCCTTCAGACAATCCCATTCCTACACCTCTGGCTTTCTGTCTTTCTCTCTGTCTCTCTGTTTCTGTTTCTACCTGTCTGTCTGTTTATAACTATCTGTCTGTCTGTCTCTGTCTATCCGTCTGTGTCTGTCTCTCTCCAACTGCATGTACATTAAATCATAATCAAATTCACTTAGTGCAGCGTTTTCAAATCTTTCTTAGCCATTGAACTCTTCTGATAATACATTTTTGTCGGAACCTAGTCCAAAACTAACCGCGGCATGTTCTGTTATGGGTGCACGCGCTGGAGAATGCAAACAATATATAGACTTAGGCCTTGATTAGATTAATAGCAACACACATATCAATGACAATGACATAGTGTTATGAATTCTCTTTCATGTAAAGTTATACACAGACGTTAAGCAAAAAATCTCCCATGAAACGTTTGTATTATTTTATTTTAAATTGTGTGAAGCTTATTGCTCACACTGATAATTTTTCGCGGAACCCTTGTCATCACCTCGCGGAACATGGTTCCGCGGAACACAGTTTGGCTAACGCTGACCTAACGTATTCCTGAACTTAGACCTAAAGCTCGAATACACCAATCGCTATGGACCGAATTTTTCAAACTATCATTTTATACCCTATCCTGGTTCTAGAAGCACTGCTCAATCCCATGACCACAATGACCAACCATTTCCACCAAAGCACAAAACTATCCCATGACCACAATCCCATGACCACAATGACCAACCATTTCCACCAAAGCACAAAACTATCCCATGACCACAATCCCATGACCACAATGACCAACCATTTCCACCAAAGCACAAAACTATCCCATGACCACAATCCCATGACCCCAATGACCAACCATTTCCACCAAAGCACAATGCTGTTACCTCAGCTTCCCCTCCCGGATTCCGACCTAACTCCGACCCAAACAACCAGGCTATTGCGGTCTTGACTTGATTTAAGTTTCGGGTCTGTACATTACCTTTTAGCAAAAACCTACGGACGCAATCCGAGCTTCCCGTTTGCACACTACCTACCAGAAACCCGTGGAGTCATTGTAATGCAGTACATGGACTCCGTAGCGTATTTTGCGTTCAATTGCTACTGTAGAGCATCCGTCGGACGCAGGGTGGGGTCCGGGCGCAGCCTAATGCGTTTTTCGTTTACCGGTCTGAATCGGGCGTCGTATGAATAGCAATGCTGGTCATTAAGTAATGTCCTTCAGTCCATCTGCAGCAGACGACATCGACTGCGTGACATGTAGAGTGACGGTCACGTGACCACCGAGATATCCGCCTCGCGTCGTCCAGTCTAGGCTAATCGTCGCATGGTGAATAAGACCGAATCCATTGCCACGTGTTGAATCCACCGGACCTCTATTACTTTCGAAACGAGATCAAAAGTCAAGTCATAGTATACCTTGTATTGGTAGTAGTAGTAATGGTGGAAGTGGAAGTAGTAGTAGTAGTAGTAGTAGTAGTAGTAGTAGTAGTAGTAGACGTAGTGGAAGTAATAGTGGTAGTAGCACTAGTAGCAGAGGAAGTGGTTGTTGTGGTAGCTGTAGCAGTGCTGGGTTACTATGATCGATTAGATTCTAATACTAATTTCATTTCGATTAGTGTATCGATTAGACAGACCTTGTTCTTATTCAAATCGATTTGCAGTATAATTAATCTATGTCTTAGTTGTTATGGTAGAGGTATTAGTAACTTACAGCATTAAGGGAACGATGACCGATAGTTGCAGAATGAATGAGATTCTTCGAATAGTATCTTAGAACCTCAGGGACAGTTTCCAAACTCTGTGAAAACACTAGTTACAATATCATAAACAATATAATCATGCATGAGTACAAGTATTCATGCCTACGTGCGTGTGTATGCAGGTATAATATGCATGTGTTTATGTGACAATGTATGCATGTATATATTATGTATGCATGCGCCTATGTATGCATGTATGCATATGTATGTGACTAATGACTATGTATGCATGTACATGTGTATGTGTGTCTATGTATGCAGGTATGTATGTGCGTTTGTATGCATGTGTGTATGCATGTATTTGCTGGTATGTGTGCATGTACGTATATATGTATTTAAACATGTATGCTTATTGGATTTTGCTTTCTATGCCTGTTCGTAAGTATGAACATAGACATAAATATATGCATATAGATATATATATTTGCATACGGGTTGAACACGGATGTTATTGAAAATATATATATGGAGTAATTTGAAACCCTGTCAAAAGCACTGCTTATGAAAGAAAATAAGTAAGCAGAACGATTCATTCTGTTGCCGACTGCCGCCTGCGTTGGTGTGGTCGCCCTGTATCTGGTCTTCTGCGTTTCTTGATCACGTGATTTCCGGTCGCCGCTCAACCGCGTTTGCCGGTTATTTCAAAGGCTATTAGCGTCGCCATGGAGTCGAATGCTCAGTGTGCTCGGCGCCCTTCAATGCTCGATGCTCTGTCTCGGTCGCCCGACCAACGAAGGAGAAGCTAGTTAAGTGTTCGGTGGATGATATGAGACGGACAGAAGGACGGGTGAAGGGAGGGAAAGGTTCGAAGAAGGACGGAAAAAGGCAGGGAAGGATTCGAGGAAGGACAGAAGGACGAATGAAGGCAGGGAAGGGTTCGAGGAAGGATAGAAGGACGGACAAAGGCAGGGAAGAGTTCGAGGGAGGACAGAAGGAAGAATAAAGGCAGGGAAGGATTCGAGGAAGGACAGAAGGACGAATGAAGGCAGGGAAGGGTTCGAGGAAGGATAGAAGGACGAATGAAGGCAGGGAAGAGTTCGAGGGAGGACAGAAGGAAGAATAAAGGCAGGGAAGAGTTCGAAGAAGGATACAAGGACGAATGAAGGCAGGGAAGGGTTCGAGGAAGGACAGGAGGACGGACAAATGCAGGAAAGGGTTCGAGGAAGGACAGAGGGACGGACAAAGACAGGGAAGGGTTCGAGGAAGGACAGAAGGACGGAGAACGACAGGTAAGGTTTCAAGGAAGGACAGAAGGACGGAAAAGGCAGGAAGGTTCGAGGATGAACGAGAAGACACAGGGAGGCAACGATAGACGAACGTATGCGGAGCCTGGATGACATACAGCTAAAGATTGAGGATTGAGGGATTGGAATTAGGGGCAGAGACATGAATGGAAGGTCTGGGAAGATACAGAGGTACAAATAAGCGGACGGATGCAATGGAAGAGAGAGAGAGAGAGAAAGAGAGAGACAGAGGGAGACAGACGGAGACAGAGATAGACAGACAGACACAGACAGACAGACAGAGACACAGACAAACAGACAGAGGCAGAGAGACAGACTGATAGAAAGGAGAGGAGGTAGAAGAGATGGAGAGAGGGTTCAAGGGACGGAGAGAGAGACGAAGTGAAGATGAATTAGAGAAAAGATGGGACGAAATGAAGATGTAAGGGATCGGCAGTCAAAGTGGCTCACATATAGATAGATAGGCAGACAGAGAGAGTGAAAGACAGACAAACAGAGACAGAGAGAGAGAGACATACGAACAATCACGTTCCTTTCAAGGGAGGCAGGCAGACAGAAGGACTAGCAGATAAACAGACTGGGAAGCAGTTAGGCAGACAGACATTCATTCATATAGGTAAACAGACAGACTAAGGCAGATAGACAGACAGGCAGGGTATAACAGACAGCAGGACAGAAAGGCAAGCAGACAGACAGACAGACAGACAGACAGGCAGGCAATCGTGCGAGTGGGCGTAGAAATCCGTTGATCGGTCAGTCAGCAAGCGTCGGTTGATCTTATCCGTGTCGTCGCTGTATGAATGCAGAGCGGGCGGCGAGTGGACGCCTGCGTTGAAGGCGACGTAGGCTCCGTCTGTCGGTCAACGGCGGCGGATGATCATCGTCCCTCGGTGGTCTGTTTTGCGACAAAGAGGGGACGACGTGGACGACTGTATTATTCCTCCAGGTATGGAGGAGGTGAATCGGGCGTCTTCTTCCGGTTCTTCTATCGTGCCGCCATCTTAGCTTCCGTCCGTCATTGTCCGGTTGACGCATAGGTACGTATTCATTCCTGATGCAACTTAGTCAAATGCGCGGGAATTATTCTTTTCTCCACTTTCAACATCTGAATTCTATCCTAGTAAATGTCAAGAGTACGCATGCAGAAATGCACGATTCAGTTGTACTGTTTGCTGCAATGTAGCCTAAATCTAGGAAATTTCACGACTGTCAGTTCGAAAAGAACTGCTTATTATTTACTGGCGCTATATCAATTGAAGTAATCCGCAGTGGCCACGTTGTTTATTCTGCATCGAAGCCAGGAGAGGTTAAGTTAAGGAGCAGCATCGTGCTACTGAGGTGGAAATCGTCTGTGATTCTGATCAAGAGTTGCGCGGTAGTAACGCCAAATAGGATATAGTTATGGTCGCTTAGTCACGGGTGGTGTATTCGAGGTAAGTACACTATAGGGATGAATGGATGGATTGATGGATGGATCGATAGATAGATGGATAGATGGATGGATGGATGGATAAATAGATAGATAGACAGATAGACAGACAGACGGGCGTACGGACAGACAGTCAGACAAACAAGCAAAGGCACAGACAGGAGACGAGATGCTAATGCGTGCACAGGCTGCATGACCGAAGCACATGGACTACAGGGTGGGCCATTAAAATGTAACCCACCGGGTTTTTGCTAATATTTCGGCCAAAAGTAGAGATCAGTAGATGAAATTTTACAGGCTCTAGGCCAATTCATATTTACACATAACCGCCAAATTTGACTAAAATATTTCACACACTGCAAAAGTTATATTACTTTTAATGAGTGCAACCACTGATTTTTGATAGTAAAAAACATTTTACGCAGCAAAAATTGCAAAAACGATTTCGTAAGGTCACATCTCAAGTAATTGTTATAAAACAAACATCCTGTTGTTTCACAACCTGTGTCTACCACCAGTAGCCACACATATTTTGAGTTTATTTGGCAAGTTTGGATGACCTGGTTGGGGCCATTGCATCGGTGATAATTTGTCCAGGGTCACGACGAAAAGCGGTGAGGTTCAGATCTTCTTCTTACAGAAGTGCGGCTGATATTCAACTCTGCTGAAATTCACCGAGTACTGAGATAATTTCTAATATTGCTATTTTGTGAGCAAATGAGTTCGTCAACATGCTCGATATTTGTTCGGGTGCCGATAGATTTCTGCCTCCCGCTGCCCTTACGGCGTTCCACCGCCCACCCCTATCATCAATACGTCCGAAAATTTATTTTTATAAATGTTCAGCTCCAGTGATTTCAGAGTGAGCGTTGATTACATCTTTGGCTCCAAGATCATGCACATGATTCATGAAGTGTGTGTATACGCATTTTATCAGTCACCTTGCCCATGTTTATTTTGTTACAAATCCTATCATAAATGGATTAATCGCAAAACATTTTTATTCACCTATTTAATGGACTGCTTGCTAGATGACGTCAAAGTGACTCTCATATGCGATAATTTACAGTTTCTTTTCTCAATAAAAATAATATGAAGTGTGTTTTGTTACAACTATTTGAAACTTGACTTCATGTGTGACTTCATATGTGACTTCACTTCGCTTTTTATAATTTTTTGCGACGTTAAATGTTTTTTGACCATCAGAAATCGGTGGTTGCACCCATTAGAAGTCATATAACTTTTGTTCTGTATAATATATTTTAGTAAAATTTGGTGGTTATATGCAATATGAATTGGTTTTCAGCCTGTAAAATTTCATTTAATATATCCTACTTCTGGCCGAAATATTAGCAAAAATCCGTAGGGAGTTACCTTTTTGGCCCACCCTGTATAGACCATTGGAGATAAAATTAGGCCTACGCTTCACCAAAATAGGAGACTCTGCCGATCGCAACCTTTTCATGCATACGACCATGTTTGCTCCCAAGACTGAAGCGTCATATAAGGTGGCGGACGTGGACCTATTTATACAAAGTCGGGTCTTGCTCTGCTCTTTATGCTCGACAAGAAACGTAGTTGAAACTGCACAGAAACTTAGTTCTACAGTTGGTCGACAGTGCTGCCATTTTCAGCTGCACACGCATTTATATCATGTATTATGTATATATATATATATGCAATCTATATATGTATATAAAAATGTAATGTATTGTATATATATATATATACTAGTATGTAATGTATATATATGCATCTACATATGTATTGTATATACTTATGTAATGTAATGTATATACAGCTCCTTCAAGATATCTAATCAGAGTCGTTGGTCTATCTAATGTTAAATATCAGTATGAACGGAAAAATGCATCAGTTAGTAAAACTATGTATGGAAGTATATGCATATGCATGAGTGCAAATTATAGTCATGACCAATTAACCATAACCAATGTTTGCTTTTATTGTTAAACTGGCAATCAACAACATTTGAGAGTAGTGCACCCAAGGGTGACGAAGAGTCGATTCTCAGTCCATTATTATTTTTGCTTTCATCAATGATCTTACCAACGTGTCTAAACTATTATCTTTGTATTGTGTGCAGATGATACAAACATTTTTGCTTCTCGTACATCTTATAATGAACTATTTGCATTTGCTGAATCGCGAGCTCATTTACGTTAATGATTGGTTCATCGTTAATAAGCTCTCCGGAAACATAGGGAAGACTAATTATATTTTTTCTCTCACAATAAACTGGTACCTGCTGATCCGAGTCCAATTATTGTAAATAATCTGCCAAATCCTCAAAGTTACCTCTGTAACATTTTTGGGAATACATATTGACAAATTACTTGCTTGGAAGGACCATATCCGAAATAAATAAATAAAAATAGCAAAATAATTAGGAATTACACGTATATCCAGCATCATACATATCCTTGATAGGAAAATCAGTACTAATTTATACTATACAATGATTCACCCATATTTATCTTAGTGTAGGCCTACTTCGATTTAAACCTATATAATAATCCCTATGGTCATGTATTCATGTTGAATTGTTCATTCGTTCATTGAACTTCATTCAATGAGTCTTAGTCATGTGACGCCTATTCAGAAGCGCTCCCAACTCCAGCTCAGGCAAAAGGGTAACGAGACTTATCAGAAGATGATCTCGGAAGGAGGCGTGGCTCGCGAGGTAGACCATTCCAAACCCTAAGTTTACAGCAGAGAATGATCGGTGTGGCATGGTGGCCGAGAGGTTCGAGCGGTCAGCCCGTAACATTCAGTGTGCGTTGAGCGAACGGCTTCGACTCTGGTCCGGGGAGTCACTGTGTAGGGACCTTGAGCAAGTCCTTCACACACAATGCTCTGCATTACAAACGCAGTTGCGTCGTCGAGATTTGTGCGCGCTTTCGAGCACGACTTGTGGTGATAAAGCGCGTTTTAAATGCCGAGTTGTATTGTATTGTATTATAAATCTGCTGTACGGGCAAACCCGACCACCAGAAGCCCTTCAAGCAGAGCGAAGAGAGCGACTACTTCAAACCTCAGTACCAACTGACAGAAGTTTAGTAAGTATATGTATGTATGTCTGCATTTGCTTTGCATGTATGCATGCGTGCATGCTTGTGTAACAATATATGATACATTACTTGTCTATTTACATTACAGATGGTGCTATATTCTTCTGCTCTTGCACTCGTTTCCTTCTTAGTTGAAATAGTAACAGGTAAGACTTGTCTGATCTTAGTAATTATCACAGAGACAACTATCGTAATGACGAGTCTGATGACGGCGATAATGATGATTATTGTTAAGGATGAAAGGACCGTCACTGATGCGTCCCATTTTCATCATTCTCTGCCTCGTCCCTTTCCTCCTCCTCCTCTTCCTTTTTCCTCGTCCTCCTCCTCTTCCTCCTCCTCTTTCTCCTCCTCCACATCTTAAGAGAGGCTTTTGGTTAAATTGAGCATTTAATCAGTGGTTGATTATTTTTGTGTCTATGATGATAATGAATGACAACACACAATAGTAAGAAATGAAGGCGATGATGATGATGGTGATGATGATGATGACGATGACGACGACTACGATGATGATGATGATGAAGATGGTGATGACGATGAAAATGAGAATGATGATGATGTAACATGATGTGGGCATGGAGCCATAAGTCAAGTGATGTTGTGCTGTGACAATATTGTCTTCAAGTTCCCCGCCCATTGGACCTGTCAAGCGCAGATGTCTAAAAGGTCTAGATGTCTTGAAGGGGTGCTATATAAATCCTTCAAATAAATAAATAGATACGGCATTTATTGAGGCTATGCTGGCCTCCTGTAGCCTCCTTCTCAAGCCATGCTTTGTGGCAACTGTACGGAAGATGTGCTCAACTACGGATGCTCTCTTTGGTGTTTGGCTTATATAGTCTAATCGTCCTTCCGCTAAACGCCACTAAAAATTCAATTCATCTGACTGCCTCTCTTTCCCTATCTCATGACTCCTCTGCTTCCCGAATCCACGCCTTTGTCACCAGCCGACTTGACCATTGTTTCTCTCTCCTGATGGGCCTGTCCTTCGCGCTGATAGCCCGACGTGACGGTGAGCGCTCATTTCGTCGCAGATCATTTCGTCGCATTCATTTCATTTCGTCGCAATCAATTCGTCCGGTTAAGCATGCTTAAGGTCGGTTAGGGTCAGGTTATGCGTCGTGAAGGTCACTTAGGGTCAGGCCTGGTTATGGTTAGTGTCGTTTTTAAATTGCGACGAAATGAACTGCGACGAAAACGAACGGGGACCCAAAGTTACTGGTTTCTACACTCTGCTGTACCTCGCGTGATTAGGTGCTTCTCAAATACATCCCTGTATTAAATTATAATTATGCGTGATGCCCTGAACAGGTTTACCATCTCGCAACTCATTAGGTATAATATTATATAGATTATCTGCGCTGGTCTGGCGATGCCTTCTTGGCTCTACCTCTGTGTATGTGCGAGAGCTCTGCTTTGTCAGGCCGTCGAGCTCTTCGTTCTTCTTCTGATGGCGAACTTCTGGTTCCTTGAGGCGCAATCGTGCCGCCTTCTCAGTGGCTGACCACTTCGTCTCCATAGCATTTAACTGAGAGATGCGGGTTCTGCCATGGAGTAATTCGCCTTCGTTTTACTAGTTGCTCAATGCTCATGTCTGATTTATATCGCCATGGTTCGGATGGGAGCGCTCCAAGTAGAGTATACCTGAGGAGCGCTATATAATGAATAAACGAACACACACATACACACATACCGTGGCTTACGTGATACGATACTTTACGATACAAAATGGAGTTATATGAATATGATAATAAAAGACATGATGCGTGTATACTTAATATTTTATGACATGAACTGGCGTATGTTGTCGTGTGTCGTGATGCGATGACATGTCATGATATGTTATAATAAAAAGTTGTGGTTAAATGACGGATACAGAAGCTATAGCTCGCCATCAGCATCAGAAGAAGAACGAAGAGCTCGAAGGCCTGACAAGGCAGAGCTCCGCACATAGACAGAGGTAGAGCCACGAAGGCATCGCCAGACCAGCGCAGATAATCTATATAATATTATTATATAATTAGATCTGTTGTTTTGTGATTTATGATATGCTCTGACCTAACATGACTTATCATATGTATCACATGGCTTGTGATATGATATGATATCATACGACCATACTCATGTGATAACATGACGCTTTGAATCGCTGCCGTATGACATGATATCATACGACCATAATCATGCGACAGCCTTAACGCTTTTAATCGCTGCCGTGTAACATGATACTGGCGACTATTTCGACGCAATGCAGCAAATTTAATTTCACAGCGACAAATACCAGAATGATGCTGATCACAATGACAATTGTCCACGATGACAATATAATATATATTAATGTAAACAAATA
Organism: Bimastos eiseni; assembly: GCA_959347315.1. Classification (NCBI taxonomy): domain Eukaryota; kingdom Metazoa; phylum Annelida; class Clitellata; order Crassiclitellata; family Lumbricidae; genus Bimastos; species Bimastos eiseni. The sequence continues at coordinate 12,777,331 of OY365815.1, forward strand.
TTACATGCACAGGAAAGGAAACAATAATTAATTTTCCCTGTTGCTAACGCTCATCGTCTCGTAATTAACGCGACATGTTGCGTGACGACTTTTGTTGTCGTCTGACACGCAGGAAACTGTCTTACTGTCACGAGTGAAGACACAGATATGATTGATAGTAATAGAAATGATTATGATAGGTCTACATTTTCTTGGACTAAATGAAGCAAAATGTCCAACACGCGATGCATATCATGTACTCAACTCTTATAATTGTTTCTTTCAATTCAGAGATCTACGTGGGTCGTGGTATTCTACATTTGCGATGGAATTATTTATTATAAATCCCATTGTTCATTCAGCACACTTTTCATCGTCTCTCACTCAGCAAAATCGGTGAACTTTCGTCCGGGAATATTTTATCTTGGACGCTTTCTACGGGAACATTGTATTCGGAAATTTTTTTGGGAACGTTTTATCATGTACTTGCCAAGCACATTGTGTCTGGTCACTTAGATTGCAGCTGGGGCAGTCAGCGCAGCTTAGAGGAGTATAATGCCTTTTGCGTGCAAGAGGATGAAGGCAAGTTGGCATGAAATTAGGATGGGGATTGCTTGCCCACTGGAAATCCACCTGAGAAAAGAAACCGTTTAACCATATTATGTCTTGGAAGAGGCAGCAATGAACTCAAGGTTTCTACATACTGTGAAAAGAAGCTATAGCTTCTGTATCCGTCATTTAACCACAACTTTTTGGGTAGTCATATGCTCGCATAGTCATTTAACCATTATTTGGATGTCTACATTTAACAATGCTATAATTGTCAGTTAAATGGTCACGGCTTATCTATAGTCGTATAGCCAAAACGTGTGTCTGTTAATCTACTGGTATACGTCGAAAAAACTCGGATAGACGGCATAGTATAAGATATATGTAGCCTATGTATGTGAGCACTTTAGCTTTTTTTCTAAAGCGCCCCTTAAGTAACTCCCAGAGACGCGTTAAGTACTGTTACCTATAGGAATCACCGAGGTAGCCTATATTATGGACCATCACACTTCGCTTTCCGATTAGAATCGTATCGAATTCCCATGGGATTCACATAACATTGAGAAGAGGCGGCGATTGCGTTTGACAGGTGGTGGGACACCAAATGAGAGGGGAGGGAAATGTGGGAGGACTTGTCCCACTCGACCTCCTTCCGGGATCACCGCCTCTGACATTGAAATGTACGTAATACATTACATTTAAGTAACGTATTGCAGCAATGCGATTTGAATCAAGTGTGATAATAGTTCGCGACTGAAATAGTAACCAGAATCGCTATTTTGCTCGCACTGAAAATATTGATTGCATACAATGTAAAATATAGCAGATGAGGCCACGACACATTATTTAGGTATTTTATGACAAGAATAGAAAATGTCCTACTGTCAACCAGTCAGTCGTTGATGCTACGCTTGAGTTTAATGATCATTCGGTGGGGTGGCAAGATCATTTTACGCAACGGATGAGAATAGACAGAAGTTTGTTGTTGAGTAACACCCACCTTCGCCTAGGCCGACATGAAATGTTAATCTGAAACCGTCCTAGCACAGCCAATCTCAAAGCCAATTTCACATAGTCCTACCTTTTTTATTAATCGTTTTCCATTTTGTAAATAGTTGTTTGTGACCGTAACTAAAAAAATTAGAGATGCTTAACGACATTATTGTCTTTTGATTTTTGAGGGAGGGAGGGAATGGAGGAAGGAAGACAGAGAGAGAAGGAATGAGATATATGGATAGACGATTGGATGTAGGTACGGATGGATGAAGAAACAGAGGAGGCAGGAAGAGAGGAGAAGGAGAGAGCTGTCGTGGATCACATAGGCCTATCACGTGACGACGCATCTCTCCACATTCGGCATTACATTGAGATGGGCATTATAATGAACTTAAGCGTCTACAACTTATTCAAGTCTAGAATTCCATTGCATTGTTTGAAGCCGTTCTGTTGTCAGGCGATTACAGCAACGGTCGTCATGTGGCTTACACTGGGCCCGTGCGTTCATGCGTGTCGAAGAGCGACTGCGACGTTCAGTCGGGCGAGTCGTGCTTCTTTCTCTACGAAGGGTGCTCATCGGGTCAATGCATGTGCGAAGCAACGCGAAGGAAACAAGAGAAGGCCAAGTTCTGCACTTCATCACGTACGAAAGACTCCCTTTTCTTACTCACTCGCCGGTCTCATCTACTTTTACTACTATTTCATACTACTTCTTTATAAATTCTTTATGTCCTAAGGTAAAACAGGATCCCTCAGGGACTTCCGTTTACTTAGATCTACAGAATTGTCTAGAATTGTCCCTATTCGTAGTGGTCTAAGTTGGCAAAAGTAGCCTAAAGGCCTCAGCGTTTGACGTTGGATCGTTAGCGCCAGGCGTTGAAACAGTAAGCTGGTTTCTCGAAAGCTCCTTCAGAGCGTTGCTGAGGTTCTGTTCCAGAGTAGGAAGGAAGGCCATGTCTTCAGTGGAAATCTGGCGAAAAGCGTAAGTGTCATTATTATTTTTTTGAGGTAGTTTTGATTCCTCAGGTGATAAGAAATTGTCCGGAAACTGAAAAATTGGGCTATCTGGAACAGTTATTTTTCCACCAGTTCAGGCATTAAGAAAGTCCCGCGAAACGCGACTGCATCGAAGCGCTGGATAATAATCGAGAGCCGCTGAAAAAGATAGCTGGCTTCTCGAGTGTCTCCGGATATTTTTTTGGCGCTGAGGTACTTCATTCTCCCAAGGACTTAGAGGTTACTAATATTATATTATGTTATATTAATAATAATAATAATATTATTATTATTATTTTATTATTATTCTATTTCTGGATGAATATAAAAACTGAATGATTCTGTTCCCGAATGGATATCACAATACCACTACGACCCTCACAAAAGGCAAAAGGTGTCTGCAGCGTGTGTAGGGTTGAGAGACAGTTGCATAACAGAGACGGAAGGGTCCATGTGGTGGGTTACCCTCTTGCCACTCCTTCATCTAGATGACGAGAGTACCGCCTGTTCTTTCCTCAAATACCAAGCTTAGCAACACGACACACTTGATGGTTTTAATAGATGTATTTAATATATAGATATATATATATATATATATACACCACTCATCCTATCTACACTTACTGGAGTTATTGGTGTCCTTTAGAAATGTTTCCCTGGTTCACGTTGGAGACGGGTTCCCAACTACGTTGATTACCCTTATCGTCAGAACGACCTAACGTCTCCCCCAGTTCCGAAACAAGTCCCTCTTCTTTTTCTTGATACGCTATATAAATCTTTCTAGAGGAGATTTCCTTCGCCATCCTAAACGCAAAACTCGTCTCTCTATTGGACGACAGGTCACCTGCAGAAACCATTACTAAACCCTGGTTGGTCGAGTCTTGACGTCCCTAACATAACGGCAGATCCCTAGGTGCGTACAGTTACTGTTTGACTAGCGGCTGTTATGGCTGGGCCTTATTAGTGTCATTGAATTACATTACTACAGTTATAACGCCTAATAGATTGCGCCGTTCGTATCCGTAGTCCTCCCACGCCTGTGCTGCCGGTCGATGACTTTTACATAGCGCTATCGTCCAAAGTGTCGTGCGTGACATCCCTCCAACCTTCAGATAAAATGTCATCGGCGTTTTTCCTCCGTTGTTCGTTCCTTCCGGTCATCGTCAACTCGTCAAACAGAGAACAAGAGGAAAACACAGTGATTACTGTACAATATATGCAATGCAATCCTAAGGCCTCGGACCCCGTTACTAGTAGTCCACTAGGCTAATATTCCTCGGCTCTAGGTGCGAGACAGGGGTCCGCAACAATATTTTTGGATCCAGGCCTGAACTTAAATTCTAATTTAAATTCTTGCAGGGCTAGGGCCCATCTCATGAGTTTCGAACTCTTAGGAACTGCTTCAGTGAGGAAAGACAGAGGATTGTGATCAGAATAGAGAGTTATGTCTGATAGGAAGATCCATGTCTAGAATTTCTTAAGCGCCCCAATTACAGCGTAAGCTTCGCGTTTAATGGTTGACCAGCGAGTCTGAACGTCCTTAAATTTGGCACTAGCGAAGGAAATTGGGGCGTTCCTGCCCCTCATCAGACCACTGAAACAAGCATGCCCCCACGGCTCTGGCACTTACATCGACGGAGAGTCCGAATTTCTTCGAGAAGTCAATCGTGTGTAAACAGACAGCCTTAGATAAATCGTCTTTCAGTTTATCGAGTGCCTTTTGATGCCTCGGTTGCCAAGTTACCTTGTTGTGCACGTGTTTCTGCGTAAGGTCCGTCAGGACCTGTGCAATTTCGGCCAGCGCTGGAATAAATCTCCGGAAGTAGCTGAAGAACCCCACCACCCTTCGGACGTCCTTCTTGGTCACAGGTGGTTTCATCTCGTCGAGGCTCGCTACCTTGATGAAATCAACCTTGATCTGTCCTGATCCGATCACGTGACCGACAAACCGGGTCTGGGGTTGTGCAAACGTGCACTTCTTCAGGTTTAAAGTGAACCCTGAAGCGCAGATGACTTTGAAGAATCTCTCGAGGTGCTCTACGTGATTTGACCACGAGGTTGAATATACGGAGACGTCGTCGACGAAGGGCTCCGTGAATCCATTGACGGTTCAAGTACCTTGGTCATACAGCGAATTAAAGAGTTTGACGCGGCCTTCAACCCGAACGGCATTCTTTTGAACTCAAAGAGTCCCTGTTCGCAGACGAACGCTGACAACCATTGGGTTTCGGGGTTCAGAGGGATCTGCCAGTACCCGGCCTTGGCGTCGAAACAGCTGATGTATTTTGCCCTACCTACTTTCTGTAGAACGTCGTTGACGTCGGGCGTCGGATAACAGTCCCCTTCAGAGTAGGCATTTACGTGTCTATTATCGATCGCCAGTCTTACCCTCTTGTCCTTGGTGTCCCTTCAAGACACATACGACAGGGCTTGCCATAGCGCTTGTTGATTCAGTTATGATCCCCTGATCTATCTTGATTGTATGCTGTTCTAATGTACATAAACCCGACTTCTCGGAAAACACATCTGCATATCTGTCTATTAGCTCTAGGAGTTGACTCCTCTCAGCGTCAGACAAATCAGCAGTTCGCCCTTCTTCAATTTAGGTGCTTGGTCGAGGTGCGACTCCTTCTGATGGATCGATCACCTCAATTGACCCGAAATCACTGTCGTGATCATAAACAATTGAACAATTGTTTACAATGGCTTGCTGAAGCCTCTCGTTGAATTTGCGCATTTTTTTGGCGTGTAAGTGTCTACGCTTACCTTCAAGTTCGACAATGTACGAATATGGGGACTTCACTTGGGTTACTACGCCTGGACCCTGCCAGCGATTATACAGCTTGGCGTTCTTGGAGTCCGAAGCTAACACAATCACCTTGTCTCCTACTGCGTAGCGCCTATCTAGACTTCGTAAGTTGTAATTCTCTACGTAGCGTCTCTATTCTAGGGTCGAATAATACTCTGCATACAGAGCAGTCATCTCTAAATTGGACTTCAACTGTGGAAGATATTCTTCCGGGGATTTTCCAATGCTGAATGGTAATTCTCGCTGCCCCACCCATGACTCCTTCAAGATGCTGAGGGGTCCCTTGGGCAATGTTCCATAGACCAATGTAAACGGGCTGATGTGGGTTGTGGCTGATGGACGTTCCCTTAGACTCCACAATACGAAGGGCAGCAACTTATGCCAACCACGTGGATCATCTTGGCATAATTTGTAAATCAATTCCTTTAGTCTCGCATTGGCCCTCTCGACCGTTCCGCTGGCCTCTGGATGTCCCGGGGTGTGGAACCTCGGAGTACATCCTAGACGTGTTAAAAACTCTTGAGTTAGCTTACTCGTAAAATTCGTACCACAATCCGTGCAAATTACCTGTGGCACAGAGAAGGCCATGAACATTTGCAAAAATGCATCACATACTGCCCGCGCGCTCATGGAGCGTAGTGGATATGCCATTGGTCATCTTGAAAACCGGTCGACAATCACTAAGGCATAATTGTATTCAGGCTTAGGAATCGAAGGGTCGTCCAACGGGATTAATGGGCATATACAATCAGCATTTACAACTGACCATGGAATTTCGTCATTGTGAGGGATAACCTGGATTGGAATGCGCTGATTGGTCTTCAGAGGTGCCCTCAACTGACAGACTGGGCAAGACGCACAATAATCACGAATTAGATTGTCCATATTCGAAAACCAGAAACTGAGGCGAATCCGATCCTTAGTGGACTTGAAAGCCATATGACCTGTAAATGGCGCGTCGTGTGCCATTTTGAGAACGATTTCTACCCGTTTGACTGGAAGACAGAGTTGCTTTACTTTATGGCCAACGATGATGTCACGATGATAGAACAGTCCATGTTCAACAAAGAAGCCCCCTTTCCTCGTTGGGCTAAATCAAAGGGTTCCTTCAGTGAAGAGCACTTCTGTTGCTCTAGTCTAAGGGTGTCGGCATCTGCCGTCCTCATGCTTAAGTCCGTAGACACCTCTTCGACGTCCAAAAAGTCTGTCTTTTGTCTTTCAAAAATAGATTTTTGTTTGTCCAGAGAGAGCGGGGTGGCAGTCCTACTGACCCCCTGATTCTGCCCTCTCTCTTCCCTAGCAAAGAACTCTTTCCCGATCAGTCGATCAGGAAACTCATGGTCTGATTTGGTCGGGGAGTTTGCTTGTCCGTTTGGTTGCCAGTTTGACCGTCCGTTTGTTTGTCTGTCAGGTCACCATTGACCGCTAATACTGTGTAGTTAATAGCGTCCTTCAACAAATTGCTTATTTGGGGAGTCAAAATTAATTCTTTTGGTAAGTCTGGAACAACATCAAGCCATACTCTTACACTGGGTGCTATGTTGACCAACCCCTCTGGACGTCGACATCCGGTTTTAACTTCAAACGGATGACGTCACAGACCTGGGAAATTCTCTGTACATCCGTAATTTTGACCTGTTTGTATATTGGGGCCTTGAGGGGTTCTACCAATGACTTTCTCACGAATGCTATCTGTGATCCAGAGTCTTCAAGCGCGTTTACGTTCATTAAATTTTCGATTCGTACCTTGACGTATGGCCTAATGTATAATTCGTCAGCGTCTGTGTAGGTATTTTGACTCTCGACTGTAGTGTCTTGTGAGATTTTCTCTACCCCTTCACTCACTACATTACTGATGCAGGCGTTACTCTACAATGGGGCGACGCTTTCACTTCCGGTGTCGCCAGACGCACACACGTTGATGTGTACTGACTTCCGGCTGGCGGTTTTATTCTGCGAGCAGTCACGTGCCCTGTGGAGTCCCGAAGAGCAAATAAAGCCAGGCCTTTCTGTTTGGCCTCTTCTGCTGACGATTTAACATCTGACCCCCCTTTGTACTGGATGCCTGTTTTCCACGTACGCGTGGCGTTGACACTGGCCTCATGACTAGTGCTGCCCCCGCTCGCCGAGTTAGGTCGAGTTGGGCGGGACTCCACGCGTGGGGTGCTACCGTAACCCTTGGGTGCTTCATAACCCCGGTGGTGGGCTGCTAAATATGTGTCAATAGACCCCCCCAATTCGGCATGCGACAGCCACTTGCCTTTCTCTTCTGCTAATACGTAGTCTAAGCAACTGCTGAGCAACAGGTCTTTGATCCTATCTGCCACTAGCAAGCTAATCGTCTTTTCAAACGATTCATCTACCTGTCTGCTTCGCAGATAGTACATCAAGGCGCTATGTAGCTTTGATGCCCACGATGAGTATGTTTTATCGTTAGATTTCTTCATGTCTAAGAATTTAGCTCTCAATTGGACGGGACTTGGTCGATATTCACGTAGAATGCATTCTTTTAAACGTGTATAGTCAGAGAGGTCTTCTTCAGAGAGACGCGAGACCAAGGCCTTCGCCTTCTCGCTTAGATTAGCCAGTAAGATCTTAGGCTGTAGGTCGGGTTCAATGGCACAAGGGTTGATTAGTCGTTCAGTAGTATAAAAGTAACAGGGTAGATCAGCTGATTCTGTAGGGAACCTGGGTAGCATTCCTTTTAGAGTCATTGCAAGTTTTTACTCGCGCCATTAATGACTTCTGTGATGCTCCTGCTTCCCTATCCTCTAACTGTCCTCCTTCCCTTCTCCACTGCATACTCTCCTCCTGCGCCCTCCTCCTCTCTCTTCTGTATTCACCTTCCTCTTCATAGTCTTTGTCCTCCCTTTGTTGTCTTCTGATCCTCTCTTCTTCCTCCCTCCTCTCCTTCTCTCCCTCTTTCCTTGTCTTTTCTACTCGTTACTCCTCCTCCCTTCTCTCCCTTCTCCTCTTCTCTTCTGTCAATTCTTGGTACTCTATTTCCTCTCTCTTCCTCCTTTCCTCATACTCTCTCTCTTCTCGCTCCAGTCTTCGTCTCGCCAGCGCACGTATTGCTATTACGTCGCTCAGCTTCACTTCTGAGCCCTGGCTGAGAGAACCTTCACTCTCGCCAGTTTTTCGATTGCTTCCGGGCCCTTGGACCATGCTCGAATAAGCTGGTCCCGGTCCATCGCAGCGATCACAGCTGCCTCGTGACCTGCCTTGGTCAAGCAGGTCACCAGCTGCTCGCTTGGCATTTTCCGAGCGCTTGCTCGTCTTTGGGGGCCTTGTCTGTCCATTTTAACCAGACTCCACTAATACACAATGGCACAAATATATAAACAATCACACACCTAGCAAGTACCCCTACTCTTCCGCCTTACTCGACGAAGAAAAAGCTACAGGCAGGCGCTTTAGAATCCTATTCTATCGCCTAATCTGTCTCGGCTATCGCCTCGGAAATTCACACAATCAAACACACGTCTACAGGGTCCTACCTCGCTCCGTTGGTTGCCTCGTGTCGTCCCTTCCGCTCGATCTCGTATCGACGTGATGCCGTGCCCTCTTCCATCGTTGCGCCTCGACCGCCCTCTGGTGACGTGTCGACTCTCTCGGCTGTCCTTTGCTTCTTCGGCATTGATGTCCTGTCGTTTATGTCCGTCGTGGCTCCCGTGTGGATGTCGCTGATGTGCTGACGTTTCTCCCAGCGTCGAAAGTGCTTCTTCGTCGTCTGCTGGTGATTCTATCGACTGCGCCAACGTCGCGGGTTCCACTCTCGCCACTCCTTCTTCTTGATGACGAAAGTACCCGCTGGTTCTTTCCTTTATCACCAAGCTCAGCAACACGACACACTTGAGGGTTTTTAATATGTATATTAAATGAAATATACACAAACTACTCATCCTATCTACACTTACTGGAGTTATTACTGTCTTTTATAAGTGTTTCCCTGGTTTACGTTGGAGACGGGATTCCCAACTACGTTGATTACCCTTATCGTCAGAACGACCTAACGTCTCCCCCGGTTCCGAAACAAGTCCCTGTTCCCTTTCCTGCTACGCTATATCAATCCTTCTAGAGGCGATTTCCTTCGCCATCCCAAACGCAAAAACGTAGAGATGGAAGGGACAGTCGTTTCTGACATCTAGCTCGAGGTGTCGGGTTTCGTTGTTTGACAGTTACTGTTTGACTAGCGTCTGTTGTGGCTGGGCCTTATTTGTGTCATTGAATTACATTACTACAGTTATACCGCCTAATAAATTGCGCCGTTCGTATCGGAATTGTTCATGATCCGTGTCAACGAGCCGGTTCAAACCTGATTTTCAGCTGTTTCAATTATTTCTTGTCCATGGGTCGCAGAGGTGGTAGGGGCAGGCGCCTCTATCGTCTGCCTCGAGGTGTCGGGTGTCGTTGCTTGACACTCCGCTGCTATTTGAATATTTCTCGCCGTCTGTATTGAGGCCGTCTGCCTCCGGCGAAGCCCATTGAGGTATCCTTTCTCAGGTTTCAGGTAGACACAGCTTCATCCGTAGTCCTCCCATGTCTGTGCTGCCGGTCGATGACTTTTATATAGCGCCATCGTCCAAAGTGTCGTACGTGACAGTCCATATACACGGCCCTGGAAAACAACCATGTCCGGGTTCACATAAGCCCCCTCTAACGACGAACTGCGGTCAGACTGACAACCAAGGCGTGGGCCTTTGCTCTTCTGCCTTCCATTGCAGCCAATCTTACAGGAGATGTCGTCACCATTGGTACTGGGCTACATGGATGATCTAACCCTAGGAGGAGAGGAAGCGACGGTGGCGGAAGATGTGAGAATGCTGGAACAGCGAGAGGAAGAACAAGGGCTTCTACTCAACCCAGACAAATGCGAGATCATCGATCGCCAAGACAGATTAGTTTCCGACCAAGTCTTTAAGCACTATGTGTCAATTTTCCGGAAAAAGCCTGTTTGCTGGGCGCGCCATTGTCCACCAGCGAGGCCTTGACGACATGTCTGGATTGCAGATGCAAGGAACTGGCCTTAGCAGTTACCAGACTAAAGTCTGTAGCCAAACACAACATTCTGCTTCTCCTCAGATGTTCACTCAGTTCCCAGAAACTGATATATACATTAAGCTGCAGTTCATGCTCGGGACACGCTCTGCTAGACAAATTCGACGACTTTCTTCGAAGCAGTTTAGAGGCAGTTCTCAACATCACCCTATTGAACAACCAATGGCTTCAAGCATCATTACCAGTAAAGATTGGAAGATTAGGAATTCGTCGAGTGACCTCGCAAGCGCTTCCCGCCTTTTTGGCTTCCGCTGCGAGCACCCGAGCACTGCAGTCTTCCATGTTGGGCATCACCTGGTCCGACGTCGACGAACTGTTTGAGAAGATGGAACGTCTGTGGTGCACCGAGAGCCAAATGATGCGTCCGGACAATGATGCAGCACGCAAGCAATCAAACTGGGACAAGCCGCTACTGCAGAAGGCAGCCGCCGAGCTAAGCATTGCCCAAACCGACTGACAGCTGGAGAAGGTGCTGCAAAAATCCCTGAATTGAAGCGCTAGATAACCATAAATAAGCGCTGAAAGTTCTGGATGGTCTCTCTCTCTCTCCCTCCCTCTCCCTCTCTCTCTCTCTCTCTCTCTCTCTCTCTCTCTCTCTCTCTCTCTTATCGCCTGATACCTGGCCAAAGAAGTTGATTAATGCGAGGCCATCTTAGTTTACAGGACCCAGAGTTTCAATGACTAAGGTCACAAAATATTATGATAACAAGATTGCAGTATATTTGGCTGTTATACTATCTGTTGCGATCTCGGCAGCAGTACCCACAACCTTTGCTGATCTGGTGTTGTATGACTCTGCCAGGGGGTCAATAACAGTGGCATTCTAGGCAGGGTATTTGCCTTCCTCCCTCCCATGGATGAGAGTCAAACCATCTGGGCGTCTTCCGTCAGACTTAGCGAGTCCAGTAGGCTCCTTTGCAGCCTGGTCGACCAGTCTTGACCAGGCCACGCCAAAAGATATAATTTAGCAAGGCGTGTCTGGCAGTACGACCCGGCCCAAGGCTGCATGACATGTCATGTGAGCAATTCCCTTGAACCGTGTTTGTATTAATTAAGGCATCGCATCAATGTGATTATCCATCACCAAATCCACGACCTCCCCCTCAGCACTATCATTGTCATCAGTCTATTATTATTGGTTTCCATCGCCATTAATCCTCCTCCTCCTCTTCCTTCTCTGCCTCCTCCTCGTTCTCCTTCTACTCCGCCTCCTCATCAGTCATAATCATCATCATTAGTCATCAACATCATCTCGCAGACAGCATCGCGCTTTCTCTATTGTTGAGCCCATGGGTTCACTCAAATGTGGTTTATAGTCGCCTTAAGACCTTTCGTTTCAGTCGGGATCACCCCTGAGTAGTAACCTTGAAGGGTGCTATATAAATTTTCGTAATGAATGAATTAATTAATTAATCTCCTTCCCCTCCTCCACAATAATCTGTGATTATGATCACTATCGGCGTCGTCATCGTTGAGCTATCCAAAGCCGAAGTCGTGTTAATTAATCACCCTAATTAGGCACCTAATTAGTCTTCTTAAATAATCAGCACACTTAATCCTCGTAATTAATCAGCCTGGTTTATCAGCAAATTAATCATCATAATTAGTCATTATAATTTAAAAAATCATCCTAATTCATCATCCTGATTAATCGCCTTAATTAATCATCCTAACTAAGCATCTTAATAAATCATCTAATAATTCATCTTAATTAATCTCGTTGATTAATCATCCTAATTAATTCTCATGATTAATCCTCGTGACGCTGTTGTTTCGTTTGACAGAGGGACGAACGAACGAGACGTGTGAGTCGAAGGATTCTTGTCGTGAGGGTATGACGTGTGTCGAGGGGTTCTGTCGGTGCATACGTGGGTCGGCCACCCCAGACGGGCTCTTCTGTCTCCAGCCTCTGCACCGATTGGTCGGCTACTCCTGCCAACCATCCGTCCACACTTGCCTTCAGAAATCAGGTGCACTGATGGATAGATGTTATTGGTATAATAATAATAATCATCATTATCATTATCGTCATTATTATATTATTATTATTATTATCATTATTATGGTTTTCTTCTTCTTCTTCTTATTATTATTATTATTATTATTATTATTATTATTATTATGAAAAAGAGAAAAAGAGATGGAAAGATGATCTGGATCTCAGTTCACTGTTATCTCTGATCACTTAAGTAGCCTATTATTATTATTATTATTATTTTTATTATTATTATTATTATTATTATTATTATTATTATTATTAATATTATTGTTGTTGTCATAGGTTTTCGTCCCCATCGGGCTGAACAAAAGAGCCCCTGAATAACACTGCATCAAAACGTTGTGTACAAATAGATAGACGTTGAAAAAGATGAGTTGTTTCGCGAGGGTCTCTTGTTGCCTGTGTCATACGGCGGCCCAGCTCTTGTAGAAACTCCATTCCAGTACGGTTTATGGGGCCCAGTGATTCGATGGCCACTGGCACAAAATCATGCGTGGTGGGGAGGGATGAGTACTTGTTGCACTTTCGTTCTGCGGCATGTTCTGCTGCTCCACTGGCTGTTGATGCTGTCAGATGTACATAAGAGGATGCACATGTGTGAATGGCTGTTGCGTCCCATGCTAGGTGTCTGCCTCTCGCCCATGGGATTAATGTGGCGCCATCTGGTCTCTTGCCATCGGTGCGGATCAGTCCCGATGGTTCTCTTGAGCTCGGAATGTCCGCTTTCAAGAGAACTCTCCAGATTATTTCATTTATGGCAGAGTGTCGTGCTGCTCTTCCCATTGATCTTCTGCAGACCAGACTGTGATGTCCACCTGGATCGACGCTCTCCCCGCATTGACATGGATGCGGTGCACAGAGCACTAGTCCTAGGCGAAGTCCTGCTGCAACCCTGACCGCCTCATTGTTTAATCCCAACCCGCAGGAAGCCAAAGGGATAGTCCAAAGCCAGTCTCCGGCGTGCGGGGCAGATAATGCTCGCATTCTGGCTTGACTAAGTGGGTTGTCGCATCCAGACCAGACTTTCGCTTTATCTTCGTTTATCAAAGGTCTGTCCCAGGTCTTCTGTTGGATCGGAACCGGTATCATCGTCACTGGAAGGGAATCCTTACGAACGTTGAACATTTCCTCCTGGTACACGTCGTTCCACTCTTCCACGGCAGAGATGGCGCCCACGAGCGAGACGGTCGAAGCAGCTGACGCCAAATAGGCTGAAGTTGCCAGCATCGATACCCGCCTGGTCCCGAGTCCTCCATCTCTAATCGGGAGCGAAGCCTGTAACCAATGAATGTCATTGAGCTCCGTGTTGAGGATCTTCTCCAGTCCTGTTTTAGTCTGATGGTCTATTGTCTCCAGTAACGAGTGGTTCCAGCATGGAGAAGTCCGCAGCAAGTAAGTCATCTTTGCCCCCCCGAAACAGGATCTCAGCATTATGAGGGCTGCTTGTGACTGGAGGTCCATAAGGTCTTTCAATATTCGATCAAATTGTTCGCTGTGTTCTTGCAAGGCTTCATCAAGGGCCTTCCCTCTGAAAGTGGAGAACCCAAAAGGGTCAGTTCCTCTGGTTTTATTATTATTATTATTATTATTATTATTATTATTACACCCAAAGAAGATATATGGTCCCTCAAGCCCTTAGAAACTAAATAACAGATGTGCGATCATTCGATCAAGCAACATGAATGTTGTCTATAATTGTAGTATATGGTTATACTCCTAACGACGTCATCTGCACTTCCGGTGGTCAGTGCGCATGCGTCAACGGATATAGATTAGATGGCTTCACGTGCAAACGAAGTATGTATTCCCTTTTACTCGCTTGAAACATGTATATTTTTTAAATAACCGCTAAGATTAATATTTTATTATGTTGCTGTAAAGTGTAACTGGTAATTATGCGAATGATGATGACTTAAGGGCTGATGACAGATGATTACTGTTGTGGTTTGTTAATAGTAAAATTTGTTTCGGAGTCTTAAAGCGTCACGAAGGTATTTCTAACGGCTACACTTTTTCATCTGCTACCAATCTATAGTCAATCAGCTCATGCAATCATGTGGCGTAGCTGTATACTCTAGAAAACGGTGGTACAAAAATTATAGCGCCGTTCATGCTACATAACTGATAGTTATGATGATAATGATGATGATGATGGTGGTGGTGGTGGTGGTGATGGTGGTGTTGGTTGTGTTGGTGTTGGTGGTGGTGATAGTGGTGGTGATGATGATGGTGGTGATGATGGTGATGATGATGATGACGACGACGACAACGATGACAATGACGATGATGATGATGATGAAGACGGCAAGATATAACTACTATGGTGATTACGATTCTGCAGCTGATGGGGATGATGATGGGGTAACCATATAACAGAGCTCAGCTTCTTCCTTTAGGGCGAGTGGATGAGTCTGGGTGTCATAAGTCGATCCACTGTGAACATGGCGCTGTTTGCCTGGACAGCCGCTGTGTGTGTCCCACCGGATATCTCGTTCCGCCTGGATACTCCAAGTGCATCGGACGCAATGGTAGGACCTTTCTCCAATAGCAGTTGAGTAGGAAAATGTCCGTGTACTTCTGCATCATATTTCTTAACATGAAACTTGCAATTAACCGACTTGCATATGTTATTAACATAATTGTATTTAGATATATTATACATTCTATCAATAAATTATATATTATACGTCGTCATAAAGTACACATAATCTGTATACTTAATCTTCTGATAATAGGGTAACCTTCCTAGCGAGATTACTGTAATTTCATGGGTTTTCTTCTCTCTTGCTCCCTAAGTTGCTGTAAAAATATGTTTCTGATGTTATTTTGTGTTATGGGAACAATACATATTTAGGTTATGGTTAAGTCCACAGGTGAATGTAAAACACGCATGTATATACATAGCTATGCATGTATATGTATATATCACTATATATGTAGTGACTAATTGTAAGTATTAGTGTACAGTGACAGATCATTGATGATCAAATAGGTTTCTATGAGAAGTTAGTTGGTTATCAGTGTTACCATAATCATTATCAATTTATCGTCATTGTGGTCGTCGTCATCATCAGTTGTCGTTGTATAATTAATTCATAATTTTAACATAATTATCATCGTCGTCGTCCACTTTCTCCTCCTCCTCCTCCACCTCCTCTTCATCATCCTCCATCTTCTCCACTTCTGCTCCGCCTTCTCCTTCTCCTCCCTTTCTCCTCCTCTATCTCCTCCCCACCTCCTCCACTTCCTCCTCATACTCTTTCCTCCTCCTCCTCCTCCTCATCCTCTTTGCTTCCTCCTCCATCTCTTTCGCCTCCTCCTTGACTTTACTTGTCGGAGAAATCAAAGCTGAGAAACTAAACACGTAAATTGCGCAGACATTCGTTCAGCAACTACAGTCGACGGACAGGAGACGACACCTTGCGTGCGTCTTAACGGCATAAATATTGCATCTGCAGTTGCAGTATTCAACAGACAGACAAACGCGGATACACACACATTCACGCAGGCATGTAAAGACAGACAGAGACAGCAACAGACAAATAAGATAGAGACAAACAGGCAGCAATACCCAGTGGTTGAAACAGTCGACGACGTGTACAGTATTGGCCGCTGTTAACTGCGTCAAGACTGTCAACTGATGCATTGGCTCAATAGGTAATGGGTAAAGTAGCATGTTTATTTGAACATCTCTGTATAAACTTCTCAGATAGGCCTATACTCATCCCGACTGTGGTTGATCCGTTGACTGAGGCACAAATAAGATCACATAAGTTCAACATTAGAACACATTAAAGTAGTCGTATTCCTAAGTGGTAACTCTGAAGTTTTAAAGCACTAAATAGAAGCTAAAGACTTTTGAGGATTGAAGTTTGTTCCACATTGTTATCTTATGGACTAATATCCTAGTTAGTGGGGAATAGTGGCTATGACATGGTTTCGGCGAATCACCATTGATCGCAATTGTGAACTAAAGCGTTGCTCTAAAGCTAAAGATGCATGATACCGGCGAACTCACGAGCGCTGCGTCGAATCAGAGGGGTTGTTCAGAGAGCTATGTCCAGGGAAGGACCGACCGAGCGGCCAGAGAGAGGAGGTAGAGATGCTACCGAGACGGGTATCTTGAGGGCGAGATGGCTTTGAAGGCGTAAGTTTAGCACGGTAGGAATTCTTGTGATGCTTCAATTTTTTAATGAAAAGAAAGTGTGTGGAGTTATAAGTTGAGCAGCCTGAGGCAGATGAAAATGGGTCAGTGGCGATGTTGGTGCTGGTAATTTGCGGAATTCAGCAGGAAGTTCTTTTCGGAGTCGAGATGTTGTTTGATAAATTAATCAGTTGGAGAACTTGGTGCCAATTATGATGACAGGGAACGGGTAGTGCTGATAACGCGTACATTAGACACCGCCTGATAGAAGTCATTAACTGCAATTGCGTTCTGAGCCTTGCCCTTCGAACCAGGCTATAAACTCTTGTTATGAGCAGAGGTCAGTAGTGTCCGCACGCAACATGTGCTACAGCCAGCCAATTTATGCCGACAAACGTCACCGTGGCCACACTGTACCATACCGCTGAGGCTCGGAGTAGAAGGCGAGAAGGTGTCAGATGAATGGAGGAAAGGGTCGGAAATAAAGGGACACAGGAAAGGTGTTTGATGGTCTGTTAGGAAGCGATGTCACCTTCTTCTAATGGAATAATTAAGTAGAAGGTCTAGACGGTATAACCTTACTATTCACAGTTGATAACCATGCATCGGCCATTTTGTTTTTTGTTCTGCTGATATTGTGCAGTATTTCGCAAATGCGGGTATAATTGTTGTAAAGTATGAGCGATTTTCCGTGTTAATATGAATAACTTACTTTCTTGCTTAAGATGTTGTTGATTGCTTTTAGAGCAGGGAAACTGAACTATGCAATTGGAAATTGAGTGGATTCTTTGGGATTTTTGTGCTGGAGAATGTAGGCCTGTTGACCGCCATTACAACCTCAAATAAAAGTGGATTGCTCGATGTAATGCTTAGTTTGTTGGTGTCTTTGATTGCAAATACTATCGCATTGGCTTTGCACCAAGACGTTTTTATCCACTGGAATTCCGATTTATGGAGATATAAGACAAGTTAGATCTAAGCGGAACCGTAGATTGTTAAATGGAAAAAATGCAATGGAAGCTATGAATGTTGAATGGAATAATGGATACACGGAATGACGGACGGAAGGATATAATAATCATAGTGATCAATAATGTAGAAACCATAGCATGCAATGATATTTTAACAATAGCCCTACTCTTATTCAACTGTAATAATTAAATAACTTGTAGAGCTCTTCATTTTCTCAGGACTCCATTGTATTGTATTGTATTTGAAACTTTGCAAGGCACCTTTGATAGTAGAAGCCATTTAGATGCACTCTCAGAGTGACATCCCATATGGAATAAAAAGGTCTTTAAGCAGCGGGAAAATGAAGGAGAGACCCCCGCCGAATTCTTAAAGCGTATACAGAGAGGGAGGGTCCTCCCAAGAGGAAGGACATACAATGGCAAAGGCCATATATAATAGTCCTTGCCCGAGAGAGTGGGGAGGACGAAGCAAAGGAGCTGAGGTGGGCTTGCGCTTCCGATCACCGGGGTTCTTGGGAGCCCGTACTTGCTGAGTTATGGTCATTATGGAAACATGCATGAGCAATAATGTTGTACCGGATTTGAGTAGCAACGGGATGACAATGCAGTTCAGTGGTCATATAGAAGCGCTCCAGACCAAGCCTTGACTAAATAGGATAGTCATGAGGTTGGTATAAAACACGGTTGCGTGTCCCCTAGGCACAGGGCGGATGGTGACAGGGCTGCAGGGCCAGCAACCGAAAAGGCTCGACGCTGACTACTGGAAGTCCGAGAGCGAGGGACAAGAAGCTCAGCCTTTGAATAAGAGCGAAGGAAGCCTCGGCGTTGGACACTTGATGTAGAACAGAATTAGTGCTCGAAGGTATCTGGGAGCTGATACCTCAGTGCAGCGCCAGAAGAGACCCGATATGAGATCCGCTGAGAGAAGTGGAGCCAATGAAGTACCTCCCGCATATATTCGGAAACATGGCCGAACCTTGGAATACGGCGAGTGAGGCGTGCCGCCGTTCGCAAAACCCACATGCATGGTCGCACCGTTTCTGCAGACGCTGTCGCAATATATCGTGGCCGGCCATATTGAAAGTAGAGAAGACTTCAACACGTACCAAAGTCAGATGTGACTTGTATTAGTTGGTAGCCGTTTAGGTTTCAGTGAGAAGGAGGGTGGTTGGGGGAATGCTGGTCCATTAAACCAGACTGGTTGAAAGGCAGAAGGTCGGATTGTTTTAGAACGGGGTGGAAAGTTAGGAACTGGAGAGAGACGAGTCTCTCAAGGGTTGACCAGAAAAGTGACAAGGGCTCCTCCAAGGACTTATTAACTTTCGACGGTTTTATATGCGCAAGACGCTATTGGCTATCCAGGAAAGCCACTTACTCTAGTCATCCAATGAAATTACAGCCTTCGTAATCTACGCCGAGTATACCAGCTCTCGGACATGCTATTGGCCGTAAAGAAGGACAACAAATCACGTCATCCAATGAAATGCAGCTTTTTTGCGTGCCTAATACAACTTTCGTATTGGTAGTCAAGAACTACAACAAGAATGGATATATTCCGCCAGGCGACTGCTAATGCTACTCGTCACTTAAGGAACCCTACGAGTGGAACTTGTTTAGTGGAACTTATTTAGTGGAACTTATTGGCGGAGAGAGCTAGAGGCGCCGACTGTTCTTTCTGCTTAGACGGTCGCGCCAATCGCTTGATTAGGAACGAAAATTAGATATTCGTCGTCGGCGCTCGTACGGGGCACCATTCATTTCGGGCCAGTTTTCTCGTGAGCGGGCGCCGGTACACGTTCCCGATTTCCCGACGATCCGCACCGAAGCCTTCGTCCCCTTACATCGCGAAATGACCAATGAATAGCAATTAGAGGTTTATGATTTATCGGACGCCCAGATTCGAATCCGAGAGTGGCTGAAGAATGGGAATGGAAGAGCGGAAGAGGGGAGAGAGGAAGGGAGACGGTGTGGGCGTGTGGTGGGGTACCCATCGGCTGGCTGGGTTGGGCTGAGCTGGGCTGTTCGGTGGTCGACATCGGACGCGAAAGACCAGAAAATTACCGCTTCGGTTTTGTGATTGCGTTTCGCCGTCGAGATAGGCGGACGGACGGATGGACGCCGGAAGTGAGGAAGGGTGAAGAGAGATGCGGAAGGGCGAAGGGAGTGGGAGGGGCTTAGAAGGTACGAATGGACTTCGGGAAGTGGAGGGATGGATGTAGTGAAGAGGGATGGGTGGAGTGAGGCGGAGGAAAGGACTGAGGGGGACGGAATGGATACAGGACGAACGGACTGGTATGCAACGCAGCTAAGAATGGGGGAGATTGGATGGACGGGAAGAGTGGGACGGATGAAGGGGCGGGTGGATGGGTGAATCAAGGAAAACAGGGATGGACGGATAGCTGGATCGACAGTCGGACGCGCTGAGGGAAGGGAAGGGAAGGGAGGGGCGAACAGAGAGAGGGACGCCAGAACGAACGGGGGATTTAGCGAGAGAATGGAGATGTGAAGGAGAGAAGCGAAGGAAGGAGGGAAGCAAGGAGAGGCAGTGGGACAATGACAGAGACGGAGCAGAGACGGAAAGGGAAGGAGTGGGGGTGGATAGAAGGCGGAGGGGTGGTGTACCGAGTTAAATGGCGGAGCGCGCGTTCGTTTGACGGATTCATCTCTAACACACGGCGACGGATGGACCCAAGCCTCAGGTCGCCGCTAATGACGACGGCCGAAGACTAGCCGCAACGAGCAAACTGCACGCGGTCCACTCAGATTCTCATATGTAATAAGCTACCAGCCTACCGAAGATCACTGTTACGGGTGGTCTTTGAAATAGCAAGCTATATTAAATACTGTCACGCTTACTTGGGATTTAATGTACATGTCGTAATAAAATCTGATTGAATAGTTAAAGACGTCACTGGTATATAATTGATTTTTTAACAAGAGGAGATAATATATATGATCATCGGGTTTGCTGGTTATTACTCTGACACCCTACCCCAATAACTTTCTATAACCATAACCAACCATTTTTATTACAATCCTCATCCGAAGATAAATTTGACAAAAATACACAATAACAAGTGAACAGAAAAAACAGCTGAGGACCAATAGGGAGAAAAAAGAAACCCCTAAGGGATCAACAAGGTACCGCTAACGGGGCCCACCCTATCTCACATTAAGTATACATAAGCAGCAGGAAGGTATTTTAATTACAGTACGAAGGTAACTTATAACTTAACTAGTTAACTACAGAAAAGACTGGCACCTCACATTTAAGCTGTAGCAACATTAAATAAGTGACCTTTGTATTTCTTACTGAATATTTTAGTAGTTCGAGCTAAGCGAATGTCTACTAGAGTCATGTTCCAAATTAGAGGACCAGAATATCTTATAGCAAATTGCCTAGTGTTTGTTCTACAAAAGGCTGGTCTGTAAGAGTCAATGGAGCGAATCTGGTGGGGATTTATAGATGATGTTTGTATAAAATAGTTATCAAAACACGATGGAAGCAGGTTATTAGTGTATTTATACATGAGCTCATTAGTCTGTAGGGAATCTTTCTGTCTGTCTGTCTCTTTCTACCTCCCTCTCTTTCTTTCTCTCTTTCTTTGTGATCTGAATAAGATGTAATTGGTCTTGGCTATATTTAATGATAATTTATTAGAAGAAAGCTATTCACTCACATGTGAGAGTTCTTGGTTCATTTGATGAACTAGTTTTTCAAGAGATTTATGTGATGCAAAAATGTTGGTATCATCTGCGAAGAGTAAGAAATGGAGTAGTGGTGCAGCATTGGGTAAGTCGTTAATAAATATCAGTAATAACAATGGTCCAAGAATTGATCCTTGTGGGACTCCATAACGTATTAAATTAGCAGAAGATAGGAAACCATTGCAAGAAACATGCTGGTATCTATCTTGCAGATAATATTGAAACCATTTTAGAGAAATTCCTCTGATACCTAAGTTTTCTAGTTTTTTTATTAATAGTTTATGGTCCACAGTATCAAATGCTTTCGCAATGTCAATAAAAACTCCAATAGAGAACTCGTTTTGGTCAATTGCATAAGATACTTTGTCCTGGAGATCTATTAAAGGCATCATTGTAGAATGTCCTGCTTGAAATTCAGGTTGAGTTTTTTCAAGAATTTTTTAGAGAAAAAAGATAATATAGATATTGGCCTATAATTTTTTGGTTCATCCCTTTGCACTTGCTTTAAAACAGGAACAACTTTTGCAATTTTTAGTTTGACGGGAACTAATCTAGTTGTTAGGAAGCAATTAATGATATCAGACAAAGGAGCAGCAATAAGGTCAAGAATCGGATTAATTAGAATTGGATCTAGTTCATCAATCCCAGCACTATGGGTAGTTTTAAGGGAACGAGCCAGAGTAAGCACTTCCTCAGAAGAAGTAGGATAAATTGCGAAGGAATTAGAAATCGGAGCTTTAATAAAGGCCGTTACTGGCTTATCACTTAGCGGAATTTTATTTACTAGTTCATGAGCTATATTGCTGAAGTAAGAATTAAACCGTTCTGCGATTATAGCTCCATCCGTGACCTCTATG
Organism: Bimastos eiseni; assembly: GCA_959347315.1. Classification (NCBI taxonomy): domain Eukaryota; kingdom Metazoa; phylum Annelida; class Clitellata; order Crassiclitellata; family Lumbricidae; genus Bimastos; species Bimastos eiseni. Next base: position 12,799,400 of record OY365815.1, read on the forward strand.
TCATTTATGGTTAGACATTTAACAGTCGAATCAAGTTTGTTAGTTTTTAATATCTCTTTTATAGTCTGTCAGGTATGTTTTAGATCATTTTTGTATTTCAGAAATTCTTTTTTATAATAATCCTTTTGAACACTAAAGTCACTGTAGACAAACGTTCGATTCGAGTTAAAAAAAATTTATTTGCGTCTATGTAAGTACAATATATGCAGCTATCAAAGTTAAATTCATCGTGTAATGTAGGTATATTTGCAATTATTAAAACTAAATGGAAACTTAATTAATAATGTGTGTTTTTTTGCGTATTTCGTAGTATTGACCGCTGCGAACTTGCAGTGTAGGTGACGCGCAGTTCGTCAACCGTATCATTTAATTAATGTGTAGGCCTAGACCTATTTTAGCTCTGCGTCAAAGTATCTTTATCACTACTATAGCAACGTTAAAATCAAGTATGACGCAAGATTATTCACGGGTTAACAGCTAGAATAGTTGCAGTTGAATTGTGAGCTAAAATATTATCCGACCCGTGATTCTTCACGGGTTAGCAGCTAGTTACTAATAATGACGATGACAAAAACAATAGTGGTAAAAATGACATACATACATACATACATACTTACATACATACTTACATACATACATACATACATACATACAGACGGCGAGGAATATGCAATTATCAACGGCGTGTCAAGCAACGAAACCCGACACCTCGAGGCAGACGCCTGCCCCTTCCATCTCTACGACACACAGACAAAAAATTCATGAATCAGTTGAAGATTTGGCCTGGACCTGCTGGTTGACATGGATAGGGGACAATTCCGATACGAAAGGCGCAACCCACTAGGCAGTATAACAATAATAATGAAATTCGTACCCTGGGACCTGTTGCCCGTCTATGATACTGACAAGGCCCAGCCATGATAGCAGCTAGTCAAACATTAACGGTACGCCCCTAGTGATTGACGTTATGCTAGGGACATCAAGATCCGACCAACCCGGTTTAGGAATAGTTTCAGCAGGTGATTTGTCGTCCAATAGAGATACGAGTTTTGCGTTTGGGAGGGCGAAGGAAATCGCCTCTAAAAGAGTTCTTATACTGTAGCAAGAGAAGGAACAGGGACTTGTTTCGGAACTGGGGGAGACGCTAGATCGTTCTGACGATGAGGGTAATCAACGTAGTTGGGAATCCCGTCTCCAATGTAAACCAGAGAAACATTTCTAAAAGGATAATAATATCTCCAGTAAGTGTAGATAGGATGAGTAGTTTGTATATATTTAATTAAATATACATATTAAAACCATCAAGTGTGTCGTGTTGCTGAGCTTGGTGATAGAGGAAAGAACCGGCGGTACTCTCGTCATCTAGAAGAAAGAGTTGGCGAGAGAGGAACACCGCGCCACATACATACATACATTTATACATACATACTACGCCCGATTATAAACGGACTTATTCGTCAGGCCTAATATGTTTCAATTTCAAATGTAGTGTTCAGCAATGATTATTACCAGAAGGTCCATGCACACTGATTCCTAGTGCAGACCCTTTTCCGTACTCTGATCCGTGCAATTGTCCTTTTTCAACAACGAGTAAAGTGGATCAGAGAAAATGGGAGGAGCAGTAGAAGAAGGCGAGAGGGAGGTTGAGATGGAGAGAGATGGGATGAAGAACATGGGAGCTCATTCCAGGCCACAACGGGAAAAGAGGAAGCCATGGTGATGGAGAGGGAGGGAAGGAGGAAGGAAGAGAGGGGGAAGGAACGGCGGAAGGAAGGACGACAGAGTAGCGCCGAAAATGAGATTGATGGTCTGGCAGCAGACGAAATCATCGGGATCTGGCGTCGTGGGAGACGGACTGATGGAGGGACACACGGAGGGACGGACAGAGGACAGACGGAGGAACAGACGGAGGGACGGACGGAGGGACAGACGGAGGGACGGACGGAGGGACAGACGGAGGGACGGACGGAACCACTGGTCAGTCGAGTTGTCCACTTCTCCTGTAATTAGACGAGCAGAATGACAGAAGAAATGACCACTACACAACACAGCGCATGATACAAATTATATACACATTCATAAAAAATATACATTTATATACATGCATGCATACATACAAACATGCATGTATACATAGGCCTACATGCACGCATACATGTATACATACATGCATACATGTATACATACATGCAAGCACACGTACGTATGTACGTACGTACACACATACATGCATGCATACTTACATACATATATACATACATACATACATACATATTTATACATAAATACATACATACATACATGCGTGCCCTTCCCTCATCCTTACGTGTTGCCATTCTTTCTCGGTCTCCTCCGACGTCATTCTCCCTCGTCAAAATCTCTTTTCAACTCTCGGGGTTCGCACTGGGAACGCTACTTTATGGCCAATACTGGTAGCGGAGCTAGATATATGCAGTACAAAACAGTACAATACAGAACAGTTATGATTGCAAAGTTTAACGACATCTCATGACTATATGCAATGGCCGTTGCATCTTTAAAGGTAAATTATTATTAGTTGGCTATAATAGTTTGAGGAAAGCTTCTTCTATATCCTTTCTTTATTTCAGAATCCTTATGCTGCTGTCATATTTGCCAGAATAACGATTTCTGGTATTGTGGATAAATTAGACGTATGACAATTCCTCAATTTCCTTTCTATTCTTACAAATGTAGTTTTGTTTCAGCCGAGTTCGTACAAGCAATTTATCGTCACAAAGAGTCCTTTAGAAGCTTTGCCTCGGCACTTGGATTTTCGTGTTCATTGTCGATTTGCTCTTTCGTCACAAAAATGAACGATGAATGAAATTTGGTCCTAAATTATTTCTCCGTGGGCTCCGACACCCATGCCTACTAAAGGTCAAAATAAAGAGAGAATGATCATGCCTCAACTAAATGTTGTTTATTTGAGTGATTCAGTGTTGTAGTCGTTTTGTGCGTTTTATCTGGGAACTTTAAACGACCTTGGCTTAAACAAGGTCATTTCTCGATCATTTTAAGAAACTATTTTGTGTTTACCCAACGTGATTTTAAGTTGAAAAGGTCAAAAATCAAGGGAAACTACCATGACTTAGAATCGTCAAGATGAAGCAACATTTTTGCTGCGATATGGTAATTTTATCTATTGAAATGTGTTAGCCTTTTGGCGTTATGTCTTCTGAAATGTAGCCGTTATCAGCCCGAAAAAACAAGAGACGATTTTTTACCTTAAAATAATCTTGGATTGTCTTACATTAAATAGCTTTGTTTTTTTACCGCGGGCCTACTAAGACGGATGAAAAAATTTCATTAAATATTATTGTCCGAGATCTGACCATATTTCTCTAATTCTTACTAGATTTATTTTTTTCTGACCTTGTTCTCCGAGGCGTCTATCCCGTTTAGCTATAGGAGCAACTTAATCGACACAAAGTCATTGCAGCAGCTTCCTTCCCCAAAATTTTGACTGACAAACGGACAAATATTATTCGAGGATGAATAACAGATGGAAACAAGTTAATGGCGCACACATTGACACCGTAAATGGAACAGAATGGTTCAACTACAAATAATAAAAGATTTTTAAGGTAAATTATTTTAAAAAGTTAATTTTGCCTAATTTCTCAATGAGATCTCTCCCACTTTATTTCTTTCAATCCAAATCGAACTGTTTGCTCAGTTTTGTGACAAAAAAGTGTAAGTTGAGAATGGAGTCAAGTCCCGAGCATACAGCGCCTGAAGTCGTTTCATTTGAAAGGTCTATATGCAAGCTGATTCACAAAATACACACAAATACATACAACCATTCATATAGACACACCCAGACAGACAGATGGGCGACCAGGAAGCAATCATACATACACATATGATGATGATGATGACGACAACGACGACGACGACGATGATGATGAAGACGACGACGACGAAAATGACGACGACGATGATGATGATGATGATGAATATGATTATGATGATGATGACGACGACGAAGACAATGACGATGATATTGATGATGATGATGATGATGATGATGATGATGATGATGATGATGATGATGATGATGATGATGATGATGATGATGATGATGATGATGATTTTCGTTCATAATTAGTAATTCAAGGTTGGCACATTGCAACCTAGTTATAATATATTTATTATTTAGAATAGGGTTTGACGTTGATGACAAGGGTTATTCTCTTGATATGCAGACATATAATTACATGCATGCACTCATACAGTTTACATGAACACAAATAGGTGATATACATACATATAAGTATGTTGCTTGGCTCATCATTAATGTGTGCATATATATATATGTATCGTTAAAATATATACCAGCTTTTCAGGTCTCACAGAATAACTATTCAGAGGCGCTTATATGAGAATGCATGCGTGTGTACGTGCATACGCTCGATTTGCATAAATATATACATAGGTGAATTTATGTATCGCCTTTTTCATACAACTCCCATAACGCAGTATATATATATACACTCATGGATGCGTGTATACGCGTGCCCGGCATATAATGCATGATGGTGCGTTGCAGTGTAATTCTGTCGTTCGCCTTTTCATCAATCAACCCATTATTCTGCGGCTGACGCGTAAATGCCGGCTTTTCTGGTCCTCCATTGTCGTCTAGCTGTGTCCAGTGCGACCTGGGTAATCCGGGGTCGCCTGACTGGAGCGCCGATGGTATGTCGGGCGGTCGGTCGATCGAGGCCTTCTCTTAGATCACGGTTTGATGTGCTCTTCTGCCGAGGGTGAGCGTGCTAGGAAGGGGTATGAACAGGGTGTACGTGAGAGACTGAGAGATATAGAAACAGTTTGAAATGCTAGAACTGAAGGAAAGAGAGAGAGAGAGAGAAAGAAAGGATCAGACAGACATCTTGCATACATTCATACCTACATAAATACATCAGACAAACAGACAGACAGACAGACAGACAGAGACACGTGTAGATAGATCGATAGGCACATAGAGTGAGTGAGTTAGTGAATATGTAAGTGAGCCAAAGCAAATAGAGCCGAGAGAGAAAGAGATGGTTACATTCATAATTTCGACAGAAAGAAAGGAAGAAAAAGAAAGGAAATGGAAATGAAGGAAGGATGAAGGCAAAAAGAAGGAATGAATATAGAAATGAAGGAAAGGATGATCGAGGAAAAGTGAAGGAAATAGAACAGAAATGGCATGAAAACTGCAATATCTGTAAATAAGTAGTAATTATATATATATATTTATTTATATATATATATTTATAATATTATAATATATGTAATATGCAGATGTGTATGATATAATATATTATCATGTACAGAAGAAAAAGGTAGAGAGAGGGGTATTTTGAGACAGAGGAACAATAGGATACAGAAGAGAACAGAGGCAGAGCGACAGAGACAGGTAGAGAATGCGAGAGATAAAGTAACAGAAAGATAATAAGAGTTAGAGGAAGAAAGAGAGAGAGAACGAAAGAAAAAGAGAGTGTGGCAGAGATACATGCACGATTCAGAAGGAGCAGTTATTCAAAGAGAAAGGAGTGAGTGAGTGGGTAAAAGAGAATGAGAGACAGAGAGACAGAGAGAGACAGAGAGAAAGAGACAGAGAGACAGAGAGAGCAAGAGAAAGCGAGAGGAGAGGAAGGAGTGAGAGGGTGAAAGGCAGATACCGTGGAGATGCCAGCATTCCGAAAATGACACATCCTGATAAAAACACAATCCACTTCTGTCGAGAAGTAGATTAGATTTGTGTGGAGCCCCGGGCAATTCCACATTCGTATATCGGACAGGGTAAGGGGAGCCGCGTCGTATGGGGTGAGAAGGCTGGCAAGGAGGGGAGCAGGCTGCAGGAATGCGGAGCAATAGGAGCGCACGGGAGGCTATACTTGAATAAAGGATACAGCAGAAGCGATGACCAGTTCAAGGAAAGACAGAGACAGACAAACAGAGAGAGAGAGAGACATATCGATGGAGAGGGAGAATGAGAATGGATGGACAAAGACAAGGATTGATGAAGGAAGCCAAAGAAGAAATGGATGAACGGAAGGAAGGAGGTAATGCGGAAGTGATGAGGCAGATTCAGCGAAGAAGCAACGGAGAACCAGTATGATGAGTTCGATATCCATTTGCATAGGGCTTCTAATATAAGAGGATTGAAACATTAAACGATGAACGAGGTTCGAACTGGAGAAGATAATGAGAGATGGAAAGGGAAACAAAGAGAGTGACGGGGTAGCCAGCCAAGTGGAGGAGCGCTGGCGGGGCAGATGCAGTCATTCGTAATTGTGATCTTCAGAGAACACTGTTATAGTACAACAGGGAGATGTGAATGCTTCTTCCATACAGTCGATTGAGATCAAGTTTTTCGAACGGAATTATGTCGATAGAAGCGAGACTAGAAGCGAGTCAAAGCAAAGTTAATAGAATACAACTGGATTGATCTCGAAATTAATCTACATTATCTGAGTATTGCAGATGAACTTTCAAAGGGACCCCTAATAATAATAGGAACATAGATAGTAAATATTCATCGATTTTTGAAATTCCAAAATCGGTTTAATTCTGACATATTTGTCCACAAATTTGTAATTTATAAACATCCAGTTGAAAATTCTGTATAGCTGAATTTTAGGCCGTCCTCAAAACTTGAATTTTGATGCAATTGATGTCATTATGACGTCATTCCTAAATGTCAGGAACTATTATATTTATGCAGTGCTATATAAATATGTCTAGATTGAAATGACTTTGGAATTTAAAAAATCGACGAATATCTATATATTTTCATATTATCATTATAGGTCCCCTTATTTCCAAACACAGTGTATAATTGTATACGCATGTGCATAAATACATACACACATGCACGCATACATACATACATACGTACATACATACATACATTCATACATACATACATACACACATACATACATACATAAATACATGCATACATTCACACATGCATACACACATACATACATAAATACATGCGTGCATGCATACATGCATACACACATACATACATACATACATACATTCACACATGCATACACATATACATACATAAATACATGCATACATACATACATACATACATTCATACATACATACATTCACACATGCATACACACATACATACATAAATACATGCATGCATGCATACATGAATACACACATACATACATACATCATTTGATGCTTTAATAAATACAGAGTGTTGTAAATAAACATATATACGAATGTATGCATATCATCTATCCATCGATACACATACACCTATGGATACGAACGCACATACGTAACTATGTACCCATGTGCATACATGCTGCCATGGGCACATATGCACACAGCGTATACCTAACTTACATATTCACACTGTAAAAGCAAACATGTAACGTAGCACGATCAATCATCGTGCATGTCTCTTACAATTAAAGCTGGGCGATATAAAATTACCTTTCTCCCTACATGGGGTAATGCATGCAAGGGTAGCCTGCAGTAGATATCATGTATGTATATATGTATGTGTGGGTGTGTGCGTACGTTTGTGTGCTTGTGTGTTTTCGTTTTCGTCGGACATTCTGCCATAGTTGCGTCACCGATAGGTATTTTGAAATAGTCGGAAATTTCGCCATATAAATTCTTGGTTCGTCCGATGCTTATAAGTGTAGTGCAAAGAGAGTAATAAAATTAAACGTCATCATGTAGCGCCAGTAAGTCCGTGCGCATAGTAATGTGTATATATATATGTCTCTAAGTATGTATGTATATGTATGTGTGAATAGGCGTAGTTTTGTGTGTAAATACATGTGTATGTATGTGCGTATAATTGTATATATGTGTATATGTGTATGTATGTGTGTTTGCATGTGTGCATGCATGCATAGGCCCTATGCATGTATGTGTGTTACTTTTAGGTGTAGGTGTATGTGTGCGTGTGTGCGCGTGCGCTCGTGTGTGTGAGTGTGTGTGTGTGTGTGTGTGTAGATGTGTGTCGACTACGTTCGGTCGATAGTCGGCGCTGCTTTCATCGTCCCCGCCGTAAAGCGTGCGCTGCTGATCCGGGTCGCACATCAATCGAGTCGTTAATGAAGGGACAGGTGTCCTCAATTCATACAGGTGCGCTGACTCAGCTCAGCTCCTAAATCTTCCGAATGGCTTCGGGCGAATTCTGAATGACACCAGACAAACACGCGCATACACGCATACATGCAGACTGACAAGAAGGCGGTGACACAGGGCGGTGGACATACATAGAAGCAGCCTGGCAGATAGTTAGACAGATAGAGGCACAGACACACGTACAGAGAAACGAATACGCGAGTGCTGTATTGACATGAAGAAACAGGTAGATGATCGGACATAGAGAAAGACAGATGGGAAAGTCTTTCTGTCGCTTTATGGCTAAATGGTAGTGTGACTGACTCTGATTGTATTGGAAAGCAGAGACACAGAGAATCGGGAGATATTAAAAGGAGATATTAAAGTGGCAGAAGGAGAAAATGTGGATGGGTGGGTGGATGGATGGATGGATGGGTGGGTGATTGGGTGGATGGATGGGTGGATGGATGGGTGGATGGATGGGTGGATGGATGGGTGGATGGATAGATAGATTAATGAATAGGTTGATAGAAAATAGAGAGGCAGAGAGGGAGTGACTGAGATAGATTTTCTCGTTGATTTCAGAAGTCACATCGCTCTGAAACTGGGGGTGCGATAAGCACGTGTCATGCCCAGCACTTACATGTATCTCACGTAGCATTAGAGACTGTGGACATGTAGAGACTAGATAGAATGCCAGTTGACCGAATTCCATAAATTGGGCTGTCTAATAGGCAGGATTCGAAGGAAAATAAAGAAAGGCACCCCAAGAGAGTTGGATGGACAGATCGTGTAAACGAGGACATAACATCTCTTGGAAATAATATCTCTTAGGTAGCAGTGAATGGTGGACTTGGTAAATGACCGGGGACTTGGAAGGTCAATAATTTGTACCCATCGCATCCAAATGGCTGCCGTTAGGAACATATTTTGTTGATGATGCGATTGATAGATAGCAACAGAGAGGAAGAAGAGAGAGTGAGAGAGAGAGAGAGAGAGAGAAAGAGAGAGAAAGAGAGAGAGAGAGAGGGGGGCAGAGGCAGAGACATTGAGATTTGCTCAATGCTTTCAGAAGTCGTCTCTCAACTGCTGTATCCATTTGCCGTCGTTGCTGTAAAACAGTAAATAATTCTGTCGATTGAACTGCTGAGTAAGAGTCTGATCGTCGTCCGAATATAATTATTGCTCCGGTTTCTTTGCTTTGTCTAATTGCCTGAGGCTAATATTGTTTCTCACTTCGTTCTCATTTCACGATTAGCTTCTTTCTCCGTTCCTCCTTTCCTCTGTCTTTCTGGTTCTGTCAGTCTCTCCCTCCCCCCTCTCTCTCTCTCTCTCTCTCTCTCTTTCTCTCTCTCTTTCTCTGTCTCTCTCTCTCTCGCTCTCTCTCTCTCTCTCTCTCTCTCTCTCTCTCTCGCTCTCTCTCTCTCTCTCTCTCTCTCTCTCTCTCTCTCTCTCTCTCTCTCTCTCTCTCTCTCTCTCTCTCTCTCTCTCTCTCTCTCTCTCTCTCTCTCTCTCTCTCTCTCTCTCACTTAACTGCAACTACTACTACATTTGTTCTAGATTTCTGCCCCTCTTGCAGCGCCCAGCCATCTTAGCATGCTTAGGCCTAGTAGCCTATAGTAAATAACACAGCGCAATCATGCAGCTGTATGTGATAACGCTCTCCTTACTAAGAGCGGGACTTCAAATCCACGAGACACTGAATACGGTCAAACTCTATCTACTCAGATGTTCTATAGGACTAACATTTTTAAAGTGTCTCAAATAAATGCCCTCCATACTAACGAACTCATGTATAATACTTGAATAATATACAAATGTAGGCCTATGTGCCTGTTTTGCTAGTTGCTGTGACATTATTAGTTAAAACTGACAGTTAGCATCAATATGGGCCAGTGCTGAAAACGCCTCTGAATAGTTATTATGTGAAAGGCGCTGTATAAATCTAAATATACAATACAATACAATACTCCCAATATGCTTCATTAACTATACTTCACTCGTGTATTTTACCCGCTCTGCTTGCAGCTTTAGAATAACATTTTTCTTAGTATAAAAACCTTTAGTCAATCTGCGTTAAAATATAACGATCCATGGATGTTCGGAAGTCCAGGATTCTAAATCTTTCAAATTATTAGAAACTAAATATTGACGTCTAATATTTGGGTAAAAACCTCATTAGAAATGAGAGGCCTGCCTTTGCAGGTTCAGATATGAAAACTACGTAGGTCTACCACCTATAGTCCTAGTCTCAATCGCTGTTTGTATTCTCGTTTGTCCCATAGGGAATTTTTAATTTCTTCCCTTCAGTTTTTCTTTCAGCTAATTATCGATAATTGTTTGTAGTATATCGATAAAATGATTGGTTTTGGGTATACTTATCTACCGACCTACCTATCTATACAGTATACATGTCTATCTATCTGCCTATCTCCTGCCTGCCTGTACCTACATACTTACCTACCTATCTACTTACTTTCAAACAATATAACACGGTTGTCCAATTGTAATTTGATAATGTCCTCAAATAGTTCATACGTCTATCACAGAGGTTAATCCTCCTCTGATTCATCATAGAGATATATTACAGTGTACCAGCTGATAAGACTGCTGTTGTATCGTCTAACTGGGAATGTGTCAGGCGTTAATGGTTTGTTGTTTCCGGAACTTTACTCGCTTGGCTGTGTGGTCGGATTACCTTAACCCTCCTCGTCGCCCGGGTGAAAGTCTGATTAGAATAAAGAGTAGGAACAGAATTTTCAATGATTATAATACATTACAACATTCAGAAATTCACACGTATAGTACATATGCAGATAATATCTATGCGCGTTGTGTATGGGTTACATGGTTAACGCGCTTCAATGTAGATACACAGATTCGTTCGTTTAGCATGATGTAGTACTTAGGCCTAAAGTTAATGTTAGCACTGATGAGGCAGTTGAAGCGACAGGCTAAGAATAATAATTATTACGATTATACTGAAAGTTATCTTAGCGGGTGATGGTCAGTCACGGTCAAGTCCTATACGTTCGATATCTTCCTGGTTCGTCGTTTGGTCGTTTGGGTTATCGATCCTTCCTAGACATCGCCACGTCATCGGGCCTTCTCCATCTTCCGTTCCACGTCCTTCTCGTTCAACGGTTGGCACTTGACTAACTTCCTTTGTCTATTCCAGGCCAGAATCCTCCGCTCTATTTTCAATTCCTGCACTCTCTTTTCCCTCAAGTTTCTCAGCACAGCTGTATTCCTACACCAGAATGATTCACAGTCTGGATACTCTAACACGTGCTACCCACGATTGAAGAATCTCTTCTTCTAAATCCGTATCCTTCTTTCCTGCCCTGTCATATCATCTTTGACTTAATCAGACACTAGCTGCGTGAACGTAACTATAATGCTACATTTGTATAGCGCACTTTCTACTCTGTTATATGTCCATACAAACATACATGTACAATTGTACACAAGTATTTAAACAATTGGTTTGTGCGTGTTTATGTATGTATTCTGCGAAGATATTATGATTTAGCTATATATGTTTAAATTACGTATCGTTCGCCTGCTCTGTTGGTGTTGCTTAGTGGTGAGGAATCTGGCGATTGGGTCGTCGTGTGATGAGATCAACGCCAGGAGATACTGCTCTCCGCTTCTCGTTTGCCATCGTTGCGACTCAACACAGGAATACAAATGCGTCCGATGTAGGTTTAGATCTACCCAACGTCTTGCCTTTACCTCTCTTTCTGCACGTATGTTTGTCTGTCTGCCTCTTTCTGGCCATCTACTCCTCTGACTCTGTTTGTCAGTCTGCTATTCAGTTAGTCAATCAGTCAATCTGTCAATCAGTCAGTCTCAGCCAGTCAGAAAGTCAATCAGACAGTCGTGCAGCCAGCAAAGCTATTCAAGTTAGTCAATTTGTGAAGCTAGTCAGTAAGTTAGTGAGTCAGTTAGTCATCCAACCATCCAGACAGTCAGTCAAACCTCAGTCAGCCTGCCATCCATTCAGTCGGACAGTCAGTCACAATCAGTTAATAATTGATCATCAAAACCAATTAATCGATCAATCGGTCATTAGTTTAGTCAGTCAGCTAGCCTATCAACCGATCGACCAATCAGCCGATCAATCAATCAATCAACCGATCGACCAATCGTTCGATCAATCGGTCAATCGACTGATATATCAATCATGATCAACTGATATATCAATCATGATCAATCAATTAGCCAGTCTGCTTGTGTAACCAGTAATTCGTTTGCTTTCAGTTCTCAACTCGCGGGACTTCTCGATCCTCACGAATCCCTTCCTCTCGTCATCCGCTTCGTCCTCCTCTCAGCTGCTGATCCAGTGGACCTCATCCTCTGCCATCCTCCGTCTCTGTCCGATCCTCTTCATCGTCCTCTTCCTCCTTCTTCTCCTCCTCCAAACCGTCCTCTTCTCAGAAATCTTCCTTCCATCCGGTATACTTGTTTATTTCCAACCTCTTTCCTTCTCGATACAGATCAACCGCATACAAACGATATTAGATTTCAGCGCAATTGATCCTTATGACCCATGTCCCGTATCTCTTCTTCTCTGTCTGTTTGTCCGTCTATCTGCGTTTGGTGTATCTGTGTTTCTGTCTGCGGTCTGTTTCTCTATATGTCTGTATGTAAGTATGACTATATCGTGTTTATCCACATGCGTCTTTCTCTCTCATGTCATAAGTATTTCTATTTTGTCTGTCTCCTGTGTGTGTGTGTGTGTGTGTGTGTGTGTTGGTGTGCGTGCTGGTGTGTTTGTGAGTGTGCTTGTGAATGTTTCTGCTTTTAATCGTCGTAAGTCACTCAAGATGATTGAATTTCAACCGAGAAGCCATTGCTCAAATATTATTTCGCATATTCTTTATATACCATACAATACTATTGATATATCGTATGATAAAGACTCGGTCAGTGACCTATATGGACAGTACAAACGAATCGAGTGACCTTTGACTGCTTCGCCACAAATGGTCCTACTATCCATTCTGCATGATGTGAGCCAATGTGAGGACCCCCGTGCACAGGACATTCTAGAGTGCAGTGTGGTCAACAAACTGCGTTTTGCAACAGCCGCTGACTTATGCATTCTTAAGCGCACTGCACCATGCCTGATGACATCAGGCACTAATATTCGTCAAGCAAACTTCCATTAGCCACGTTGACGTTGTTACTAGAAAATTTACACCTCTCCGTCCATAAAGGCACTTATTGGATGCTGTTGCCGTAGCTAATCTACTGATTTACTCTGACTGCATTGTTGCCAAAACAAAAGTTATCTGATTCTGAGTGTTTCTTTTGCCAGAGGAAAAACTTGTCAAACGCTATACTGATCCCATCCATAATATGGACCCACCATGGCAACATTGTCCCCAGAACATTAACTTCTAAGCATGGCTACATTATCCCCAGAATATTGATTTCTATACGGCTGCGTAGCTCCCAGAACAATGGCTTCTACATGGCTATAGGATACATTGTTCCAATACCATTAGCTTCAAAGTGACAAAATTCTTCCCAGAACATTAATTTGTACCTGGCTAGATAATTCCCAGGATATAAGTAATAATAATAATAATAATTATTAATATTATTATTATTATTATTATTATAATTATAATCATTATTATTATTATTGTTCAATTAGGTATTTATGTAGCGCCACTGTAAATGCACAAGACATGAGTCGATGGCGCGCCAAAGCGACGCTGTCATGAGGTCAACCTGCAGGAGATGAGTCCATTGTGATAGAGAGACATCTTCTATAGAGATGGCGTACAAAGGTCAGCGCACGTGACCATAGGCACGTGACCATAAGCAGCCAATCAACATCTTTGTACAAATACCTAACCCTGTTCGCACACTTTGGGCGTGATGTCTGATAAATGACCGGTAGAATGGCTTGGAGATTATATGCTTCGCCATTCGATATATGAGTTTGCTGAAGCTAGGCTATACATTGTGTGGGGATTGGACTCCTGACTGCCTCAGACGAAGGAGCGCCTGGCAGCAGAACAAAGGGAGGCTGAGGCTGATGACACAGAAGCACAATGGATGAATGGACCGACATCACAGAGCACGATGCACCAGGAAACAAAAGAGACAGAAAGTGTGCAAGAGAGATGCACGGAGAGCGACAGTGAGTGAGATTGAGCGATGAAGTGAGTGAGTCAGTCAGTCAGCGAGGAAGTGAGTAGGTGAGTGATTCAGTGAGCGTGTGTGAGTAAGCAAGTGTGGGTTAGTTAATGTCAGACAAAAGTTGAGAGACCAAGAAAAACAGAGGGATAGAAAAATTGCTAAGTAGCTTGATAGATGGATGAGTAGCTAGTAAGATGGACAGATTGAAGATTTATTTTGAAAGACAAACAGAGAAAGAGAGAATAGGACCATATGCAAAGAGTCAGATGGAGAGAAACAGATGAACAGAGGTAGGGCCTCGTGGTTTACGCGATTATGCATATTTTTGCATAAATTGGCAATTTTCGCACAAATTCTTTAATGGAAAGTTTTCGCAAATTATTTAATAAAGTTCGGAAATTTCGGTCAGTGTCAACTATAATTGGCTTTTTCAGGCTATTATAAGCATATAGGATTATAGGGGCTATAGCTTACCGACCAGACGACGTAATTGTTGATGACTCGGACTCGTTGTTTATGCGACTATGCGATTTGTCACATAATTCACGAGAAAATTTCACATAATCCACGGGGACCTACACAGTGGCATGTTCAGAATAAGAAGACGATGAGAAATAGACACAGGGAAAAAGGAAATGAACAGCAGCGAGGTAGAAAGGATATGAGTGAAGGGAAAATGTACTAGCATGACAGGAACACAGACAGAGACAGCGAGCAAGACATAGCCAGACGAATGCAGAGAGTCTAGGACACACATCGTCCTCTACAGAACCGTCATGACGCAACTTTGCAATCGACGGTATCCAGATTATGAAGGAGAGTATGTCACAGACATCAGGGCCTTATATAGGTACATGTACGTATACAGCTAATATGTTTCATTTAGACACAGGGGCTACGATCTCGATGCATCGGGGGGGGGGGGACAGGTCCCCCTCACCTTTTACAGATATGGGACACGTTATACGTTTGTGTCCCCCACATTTTATTATTACAGCAGTTTTATATAGCGCCCGTCAAGGTCTTCTACTCAGAAGCGCTCTCAGCCAGCCCAACCACGGTCAAACAGGACAGTCTTAAGGCCAGAGAAAAACAGAGTCATTTCTTATCCCCTCTCATTGGGTGTCCCCACACCTCTCAAACGAGATCGCCACCTCTGTATATGCATATATTTTACGCATTTTCTCTTGCTTTCTCCGTGTCTTTCTTTCTTTGTCTCTCTATGCCTCTGTGCCTGTCTCTCTACTAATGTCTCTGTACCTGTGGCAGCCTCTGTTGTATGTGTCCGTCTCTGTCTGTCTGTCTTTCTTTCTGTCTCATATATACACGAACAAACTTGCCCAGTTACTATAGACCTACAGAAACTCAATTTGCGTGGAAACGATTAGTCATTTAAACTGAAGGGACGCCTTGTTCAGGTCAATCAATTCACGACAGCGCTTAAGCAGTGGAACAAGATCAGTCGAAAGCCACGGATAGAGACGGGCTCATTCCTTCTTTCCTTTGTTCATTCGTTCATTGGTTCATTCGTTCAGTCACCCATCAATTAATCAATCGATCAATCAATTAATCCATATGTCTATTCGTTCATTCCTTTCTCATTCATTTTGGAGATTCCTTCCTACCCTCTATGCTTTCACATTATCCTTACAAAAATGTATTTATTCTTGCTTATTTATATATTATCAAGGTTATAGGGATACCACTAGGTTTAGGGTATGAAATGTCATGCGCTTTGAGTTAAAGAGCTCTGCAGAATTTCATTTTAAAAACCTAAAATTTTAGATTATTCAATATCTGAAAATAAACTCAAAAGACAAAATTTTAGGTTTTCACGATTTTATTTTCAGTTTGAGTGGTTGTATTTTTGTAGCTAATTAGAATATTGCTTGTGTATTTTGTATGTAATAATCTGCACTCATCAAACTACGTCGCTAGAAGTCAAATAGGGCAGGGTGACCGTTGAAGGGTGCATGGGATGTTCTGGGTCAGAATTTTGTGTCTGCGTATGCGGCTGTGCGTACACCTCTATTTTCATGAGTGTACCTCTATATTCATATGTATTTTCATATATATATAGCTCTTTTTTCAGAGGTAGCCCTGTGTCTCTATTATATATATATATATATATACCTCTATTTTCAGATATCTACTATTTTTCGCCACCGTTCACGCTGACATTTGAGGGACCACGCATGTCTACGAGACTATTCGTTATCGTAATTGCACATTTATATAGCGCCGCTTGAAGAAACTCGTCGTATTCAATGCCATATTATTCAGATGCTTGTGGTTTTTGTAGCGCTTGCCTTTGTCTAACACACTGCACACTCTTTTATGATGACTGGGACAGCTCTCCACTGGAAGAAGAAAAGAAGTGAAGCACATGAAGCTACAGAAGTCTATCGTATGAAGATATAGTATGTCGATGAAGATACAACTGTTCATAAATCGTCATTGTCGTTGGCCGGAAGTGGCCGGAAATGTGTTTCGGCAGAGGTACTTGTGCGTACTTAAGATACTTGCGATCGCAGCCGAACGGCAGCAGTTTCTGTCGTCTGGAATTGTGAAGCCTTTCAAGTAATGGGCAAAGAATTATCAAAAAGAGAGCAGCGTATTTTTAACACATCAAGAACGATCTGAAATACCGTTGACCGCGTGTTACTCTACAGTAATAGACGGCGATGATATAAGATCCGACGTTGGATCTTGAACTGTGTCGAAGCAGACGAACTATCAGCGAATACAAGAGTGTGAAGAACGAAGTATAGGAGAACTAAGGAGATCTACGAACGATTTAATATGCTAGAGAGGAAGGTTACGATACCTAAGATTTTACAGCAAATATTTTAATGTGAAGAGGGAATGCCTACAGTCTAACATCGATATAATTATTGCATCGCAAGTAATTTGCTACGTCTGAGAGCGAATTTCAATAGCAGAAGATGAACTCCAACAAAAAGGTTTTACAACCTTGAAGCGGAAGTGATGTATATGTATATGGTGGCAAAGAAGAGAGAACAGATGAATCATGAAAAGTTTACGTTTTGTTGTATCCACAACTGAAGACGAATAATTATAATGAATCTAGTATGAATGAAACAAATGATGAGCGGTTTGATTAGATTGATTCTAGGTATCCACTATTTTCAGCCATGTTGAAATTGTATCCGAGGTTTGTTAAATGGTGTTGTTTCCCCACATAATTATGTCTCTTCCTGGACCACTTATATTCACAAACGCGCGCCCACACACACACACACCCAGAAGCCCACCCACTTAGACAACCCCACCCCTACCCCACACACAAATACACACATACACACACACACACCAAACTGCCTCTAGCTGCATTCAATCTCGACGTCCACTCCTGTCTTGTCCTGCTGTTTCTATTTTTATTGCCTGTCGTTAAGTTACATTCTGTTTTATACCTCTCTCTTTCCTCTGACATTCGTCCACTATACTCTTTCTATTCTACTTATATAGCGCTCTTCTGTCGTCTCCCATCCGGTCGATCCTATATGTTCGCGCCTGTCCCTTCATCTCTCTGATGGTTCTTTCAGTCCTGCTCATTCTCATCATCTGTCACCCTTTCTCTTTCTCTGTTACTGCAATGGAAGACAAAATAACGAGATTCAATCTATTTTTATGACCGCCAAAGTCGCCAATTTTGAGGTTTCATCGCGTCGCCATTTTCGGTTGACCACACTCTGTAGAAGTGGTGCTGATGCTCCACGAAAAGGCAATTGTCTGTTAATGCTTGGGTTAAACTGTTACGGAATTACTCGTATTGCTTTGGTTACATCGAAGCATTGAGTTGTATGTAAATTATACGTAGGAATCTTGGCGCAAAGTTTGATCTGGGTTCATACTGGTCCGGTGCATGTACCTATACCTTGCTGAGAACATGCGTTCCACGCATCTTTGCGCGTGCAGTTGCCAATTCGCAAACCTTTGGTAGCCTACTTATGAGATGACCGTACACGCGGGCCAAAAAAGACGTGGCACTCATTCAAAAAGGCAGTGCTGGTGGCGGAAGCTACTCAATCACTTCAGAAACTATAGAAGTATGAATGCAGTAACGTGTGTGTGAATGATCCAACGCCGAGTCCACTGCAAATACGGCTGTATGATTACTCGCAAGATGGCGACCTCTGTACGATTGCACTACTTCGAACAGCATAGAAATTCATTCGTTAAGTTACATACATTATGTATCCGAGCATTTAAGAAGTCCTTCTCGCAGTATGAGCCACCAAGAAGTGCTCCTTAGTGCCAGGTACCCTAGACAAAAATTAAGAGTATGCGGTGGGAGAAATAGATTGAGACACCACCAGAGCAGAGAGAAGGGGACCGTCCGTTTAAGAGGGACATACCAATGCAGGCAAAACATAAGGGACAATACGTCAATATCACTCTAATTTCATAAAGGCATTTTTATAAGTTTGAATTGCACGCAAAAAGGGTGTGGCATGGTAGGGCCTACAAACAAGACATTGACCCGGATATAAACTACTATAATCAGTTATCACCATGTTCAAGTCACTATGTAACTGCTGAAGAAGCTGGTGTTAAGCTTATGCAGCCTCTTCAAGCTTTCAGGTTGTTGCATGTAAACTGTATGAGCATGATAAATAAGGTCTCTGAGATTAACATTCTGTTGTCTGTAATACAACCAACAGTGTTGGCACTAACAGAAACCTGGCTACAGTAGGATGATATTAAGCTTGTAAATGTGTCAGGCTATACCTTTGTTCACAGGTGCAGACCTGTGGGGAATGGGGGTGGTGTGAGATTTCTTGTAAAAAAATGACTGCATATTTCTTGGAATGGAATGTGGAAGGGTGGAGAAGAGAAACGGGTCGTACGGAAGTTTATTCATGAAAATTGGGCAATGAACATGAAAGGATTGCATAGTTGGGGGTTATTTATAGACCTTCTGGAAATGATCTTATGTTGTTTAACCAAGAGTTTGACTCTCTGCTCTCTAACCTTTCACGGGTAAAAGCAGACGTATTCCTAGCAGGAGACTACAATATAGATTTATTAAAGACCAATTCACATGCCCTTACCCAAGCGTTTTATAATGTGCTCTTCTCGTAACGCTTTATACCAACCATCTTCAGACCAACTAGGATCACAAAGGACTCAGCTACCTTAATAGACAATATCTTCACCAATGTACTTACTGACTCTCTAGACTCAGCAATAATAGTTGAGGACATATCAGACCACCTCCCAATATGTGTAAGCTCCAAAGCTCAAATTCCACTTTTGAAAGTTGCTGCAACTCGTCGGAAACGAATCATAAATGACCAATCCCTGCGCAAATTTCAGAACCTGTTGTGGAAATCGGATTGGACTGAAGTTTACAAGAACTGTAGCATGCAAGACCCAAATCTGGCTTATACGACATTTACGGATCGATATAGCCTTCTGTATGAACAAACCTTTCCTGAATTCACTTACATTCCAAAGAAGAGAGATGTTGTTAGGCAACCATGAATGGCGGATGCCCTTTTTAAATCATTTAATAAATAGAGCAAAGTTTGTCTCCTATAGAAATATATTTAAAAGGATCAGAAAAGAAGCAGAAAAACAATATTACTCAATGAAGTTTTTGGAGTGCGAAAATAATTTGCATAAAACTTGGCATATAATAAACACTCTACTGCATGGGGATGAATCTAACACACTGTCTGATGAATTTGTTATTGATGACAGAGAATGTAAGGCGAAGGAAGTCATAGCAAATAAATTTAATGAGTTTTTCACAGAGATTGGATCCAAGTTGGCCTCTAACATCAGTCCTACGGCAGCTTCCTATATGGACTACCTAGTAAACCCTGACCCTAATTCCATAGGAATTGAATTAGCATCACCTTTTGAACTTGTTTCGATTGCTGAGGGACTCTACCACACGCATTGTGAGAGCTTGGATGGTATTAACCCTACAGTGGCAAGATAATTGAACCTATATCGATTGAACCTATATCGGCCCCTCTGGCAGAGATAATTAATTGCTCTCTAACATCAGGTACAGTTCCGACCACACTTAAGCTTGCTAAGGTCGTTCCAATCTTTACAAGTGTGGAAAAAAGTATGTAGAAAATTATGGGCCAATCTCGATATTACTTTATTTTTCTAAGTTTCTTGAAAAAATTATGTACCTGCGATTGATGTCCTTCTTAACAAAGAAGGACATATTATATGAGGGACAATTTGGTTTCCGAAAAGATTTTTCTACTTATATGGCTGTCCTGGAAATGTGTGATGAGATCACTGAGGCTAGGGATAATAACAATTACTCAATTAGTGTGTTTTTTGATTTAACGAAGGCTTTTGATACAGTAAATCATGAGATTCTATTAAGGAAGCTGGAACATTATGGGATTCAGGGTATGTGTCTGGTCTGG
Source organism: Bimastos eiseni (assembly GCA_959347315.1). Taxonomy (NCBI): domain Eukaryota; kingdom Metazoa; phylum Annelida; class Clitellata; order Crassiclitellata; family Lumbricidae; genus Bimastos; species Bimastos eiseni. The sequence goes on from OY365815.1 coordinate 12,820,096, forward strand.
CTTACTGACCATTTGAAAGACAGAAGGCCAAGTGTCCACTATAACGGGTGTGCCTCACGTATTCTTGACATAAATTGTGGTGTCTCTCAGGGCTCTATTTTGGGCCCGTTGTTATTTTTGTTATATGTGAACGATATTCATCATATTTCATCAGCCCTGAAATTTATCATGTTTGCTGACGATACGAATGTATTCATGTCTGATAAATCACTGAAGGAATTGTATAACAGGCTAAATGAGGAGCTTGCATAGGTGGGGACTTGGTTTAAAACAAACAAATTATCGTTGAATCTAAAAAAGACCAACTACATTCTTTTCAGTCCTAGGAGGAAGATAGTCTTTGATTGTGAACTACTCTCTTGTATAAATATCGATAATCAAAACATAAATTGCGTGACTGCTACGAAGTTCTTGGGGGTTTATATAGACCCTCAGTTAACATGGAAACAGCATATTCATCATATTTCCCAGAAATTAGCAAAAAATATTGGTTTTATTTCCCGCATCCGACACCTTCTGTATAAAAACATACTCCTTACGTTATATTATTTCTTAATTTATCCGTATATGTCATACTGCAACCTTATCTGGGCTTCCACGTATCATACCAGATTGACTTGTTTGGATATTTTGCACAAACGCATTGTGGGCATTCTAAGTAATGTTCCTTACAGAGCTCACACTAAGAGCTTATTCATTAGTCTGGGGATATTGACAATAGGAAGAATTAATAAACTTCAAGTAGGAGTGTTTATGTACATGGTTCACAGGTTCTTAATACCAAGTGGTTTCAATCGACGGTTTTTTAGAAACCTAGAGATCCATGACCATCAGACGTGTACCTCAAGTAAGTATCACCAAATTAGAGTACATACTACGATTGGGCAGCACAGCATAAGAATTCATGGTCCGTCCTTCTGCATGCTGCCTACCCACTTAACTAATATGTCATCATTACACTAGTTTAAAAATAACTTTAAAACTTTCTTACTGAACGGTTAGATAAAGTTACTTGTTGTGCTATGTTTTGTCAGTGAACAATAAAAAGAATTGAGTTAATTGATACTAATAGGATATATATATGGCAATTAGTATAGAAATGCCATGAAATGGTATTGGGAATGAGTCAATGACAATAGGTGGGAACTGCAGGGATAGGAATAGGAAAAGTAATATCGTAAAATAGTATTGAGTAGGCCTGCTGTTATAGGCGTAGGATAGATAATAGATATGAAATTTTAATAGTTACTGCATAGTAGTTGGTATTGAGAATCTAAGTGAATGGTCGGCGATAGAAATCCCGGCGCATAGGCTGAGCAGTCACTGACCTCTCTAAACGCTACCTTTAAAAAGCAGCCTTCCAGTTTACTCTACCGAATCTTGTATTATACTAATATCCTCGTAGGTTAATTGTGGGATCGGCTCAGGCCCTCTGTCCCCCACTCGAAGGCCTGTCTAAATCAGCAGTCATATCTCCCCATCTTTTCTCTTCTGGTTTAAGCTAATAAACAACAAAGAAAGTGAATCTGTTTTGATTCGCGTAAACGTTACCAATTTCGAACTTGCATCGAGACTCGATTTTCATTTTATCACTTTCGAATGCAATTGTAAACGTAAAATCTTAAGAAATTCATCAGCTCCAACAAAAGCCATGACCAGGGAGACTAGCTTATTCACTATCCTAGAGTCCAGGTATAGTGGCGTTGATACTTTGCGTGTTAAATGCTAAATTCGACTGCGATATGTAGGGCGTGGTCTTCCGTTCCTTAGATTTACTAACCAGTAAGCTTAGTTGTACTTGCTAGGATCTTACTCAACATTTAATTCAGAACTAGGGTAGAGGAAAATTCGAGCCTACGAGAAACGCAAGTATTCGGTTCCACTCATTCGAATATAACAACATGTACAGGGGTCTAATGTACGGGGGCCCTAGAGTAATGGATAGCACACTATCGGGCAGCGCAGAGGAGGCGAGTTCTATAATTCCTGCTGCTCCTATTTCGTCTATTTCGTCTAGTCCCTCCTTCGCTAGGCGGAAGCGTCGTTGGACAAGCCAGATGGTATGACTTGGTGGCCCTGTGTAGCCGCCGACAGTTAAATTCATGATGTGCGATGTGTCACTGGATTCTTTTAGCGATTTTTTTAAAATATTGACTAAAGCGTTAGCTAGTCATACAGTTTATGGTTTCGACGACAAATGTCGGCGCTGAGGCCGAAACGCTTCAGACGATTGATTTAAGTGCGGTCGATGCGCACAAAACCATATCATATGTTCTCAGTGCTCCTATCTCTGAGCCTCTTTCTCTTTGTACGTCCGACTATGCCTCTGTGTATCTGTTAGAACTGGGCTTCTACAACCAATCATTCTAAATTATCTTTTTCTCTCTAAATTTTCTTCCCATCGTTCTTTTTCTTTTCTTTAAATGCGCTGCTTAACAAATGTTGGAATAATTCTAATAATAAATACCTGCTTTCTTATTTTTCTTCCTTACTTTCCTAATGCTGTCTGACACTCATTCCATCCGTATGTTGCGCCTCGATTTGAATATATACCATGCATGTGCACATCGAGGGGGGGTAGACCTACGACAAACCATGGCGTTTCACAAACTACTCATTGGAGATGCTTCTCTCCGTTTCGAAGCGGGGTACACATTATTTCAATAACTCTGAGGTTGAAATCCCCCCCCATGGCAATTGTTTCGAGATTTTGGCTCCATCTGTGTCATTAAGATGAAGAAGGTGGTGGGCGGGTTTGAGGTTTGTCAGTTTTTAATCAAACGAAAATGTCAATATTACAATTATAATTATTATTATAATTATTATTATTATTATTATTATTACTAAGCTTATTATAATTATTAAGTACCTAACCAACAGCGTTATGGAGAGTGCATTGGTTGTACTCTGTCGGTGAGAAAATCAGAGAGCGAAGGAGAGGTCGACTGACCATGCACATTCAGGAAACCGAAATATCTAAATATTGACGAAAACCTTATTTTACCGAAACCAAGGACGAAATGAAGCGGAACGCGTCACATTCCTGACCGTGGTTCACGCTGGCTTTCAATGGACCTCTGTCTCTCTTCTCTTGTATCTGTAGCTCCTTCTGTTTGTATGCCTTTGTTTCTTTATCTTCTCTTTGCCTCTTCTTTCCGCCGTCACTTCTTCGTTTGACGACCTATGTTTGTGTGTTGACGTCTCTGTATCTGCCACTATGTTTGTATGTCTCTATGTGCCTGTCTGTCTCATCCTGTCCTGCTGTTATTGTAACTGGATTCTTTCATATCTCGAAGGAACTGTTTTGCAAAGTGGGGTTATAGTCGTCTTGACTGACGGTTTTTCTCACGTATCGCTGACCAGCGTTGGACAGACGGATGACCAGCGCTTGACCAGACGGAAGGCCATCGGTCAATATACATGTAGATCCAGTTCGCACAGAAAGTATTAGAGAAAGTGATCCTTCTGAACTCTCGCTAACCAGATTGATGTGGGTTAAAGAATGACCAGATGAATAGACGGATGAATAGACGGATGAATAGATGGATGGTGTGAACGGGAAAACCATAACCACAACCATAAAATTTTTCCTCATATCACAAGATAACAACAAAAACACTTATTTCACAATAACGAGGGAGCAAGGGAGAAGAAAACCCTGAAGGGACAGTAGTCCCGCTAGGCGGGTCACAGTTTTATGAGATGAAGTATACAGGCAGTTGGTTGAAACTAGTACAAACTGTGAATTAGTTTGAGGCTTATGTTTAACTCGTTAACTAATAAGGCAAAAGTGCAAGAGAAGAAAGATGACGGAGAATAAGTAAGTAATCATTGAAAAGTTTCAAACATTATTAAGTAGGCCTAAGGAGTCATTAATGGCTACTATTAGAAAAGCACGTTACATCTTTTAAAATGCAAATTATGTTAGTTTATGAACGAAGGATGGATGGTAAGCTATTCCAGATCATGGGTTCAGTGTGTCTGATCGAAAAGTTTCTAGTATTAGTTTGGACAAATATCGGCCCTATAGGTTTCGGCCGCACGCAGAGCGTACGGCTTAACTTCAGATGAGTGGACGAAATAATCAGAGAAAAGAATAGGAAGCTGATTGTTAAGATGCCTAAACATTATCTCAGCAGTTTGGAAGGTTGCTACTTGGCTAATATTTAGGAGTTCAGTTTGTATAAAAGTAAATTAAGTTGGAAATGAATGGTTAGACCCATTAACCAAACGATCTGCCCTCTTCTGGAGTATGATAAGCCTTGTCAATTTGAAGGATGATTGGAGGCCCGAATGAAGTAGGCCTAGAATAGGATAGACATGAGTGAATCATTATAGGCATTGAATAAATTAGTACGGATTATCCTAGCAAGTAAGTGGGTGATTCTGAAAATAATTCCCAAATTTGTTATTATCTTAATTGATGTATTTTGGATATACTCCTTCCAAGTAAGGAGTTGGTCAATATGTATTCCCAAAAATATTACAGCGGAAACTATGAGGTTTTGGCAGATTATCTATAAAGTGTACTCGGATAAGCAAATACCGGTTTACGGTAAGAGAATATGATTGGTGTTCCCTACGCTTAGGGAGAGCTTAATAACGGTGCACCAGTCGTTAACGAAAACGAGCTCGCAATTCAGTAATGTAAATAGTTAGTTCATCATAAGATTTGTTTGTACCATCTGCACACAATAAAAATGTAACGAGTTTAGAGACGTTGGGTATACATATAGGTCGCTGTTGAAAGCATAGCAAAAATAATAATGAACCGAGGCGAGAACCGACCCTTGAGGTACACCATATTTGAGGAGTTAAAAGGTGCACGTAGTCCATTACATTTTACTTGCTGGTGCGTATTCGTTAAGTAACGGTTTTACCAAGAGCGGGCGATGCCTTCGAATCCCTAAGTTGAATAAGTTAGTTAGTAGAAATTCATGATTGACCGTATCAAAAACCTTAGCTATAGGTCGATGAAGACACCGACAGTACATTCATTACAATCATTAGATGAAGAAACGCTATCCCGTATGTTTAATAGTGACATTGAGATGGAATAGCCTGACTGGAACCCATATACCAAATCATACAGGCGTACGTACAGTACTTTTTTCAAGTAACTTAGACAAGGTAAAAAGGATATGAACCTATAGTTAGCAATATCATCTTTGGACCTTGTTTATGAATGGGAGTATTTTATACCATTCATGCATGGATGGATGGATGGCTAGATGGATGGATGGCTTGGGTAGATTGATGGATTGGTGGATGGTTGGATGAATTGATGGATGGATGAATGGATGGATGAGTTTGAGCATAACGTATGGGTGGATAGATGAGTGGATGGATGGATGGAAAGATGGATGCATGGATGCATGGAAGAAGGGATGGATTGATGGATGGAAGGATGAATGGATTGATGATTGAATGGATGGGTGGGTGAATTAATGAATGAATGAAAGGAGCGATGGTTGGGTAGGTGAGAGGATGGATGAATGGATGGTTGGATGGAGAGATTGCTGGATAGATGAATCGGTCGGTCAATGGCTCGACGGGCCGAATCATCAACGTTCCGCAATCATTTTAAATACAGTAACGATGAATGCTTGTGATGTGGAGAGCACAGTTTACATAATTTCAAAGAATAGCTATTAATGATCTGATGTTTCGGATTCGCCAATTATAGGTCTATCTCTTATAATGAGGCTCTATAATATTAATATTCGAAAACGTAAGGTGTGTCTTGGGATATCTCTAGCGCCTTTCTTCACCATTCTGTCGTCCGTTGAACATAAAAGCAGTGTGTGTGTGTGAAGCATCCTCGTTGAAGTTCGAAACTTGAAAGTTGAGACTTGATAGAACGTAGATTTACTCATGTGGGATCACTGTTGATCGTAGGGCAGTAAGCCATGGAGAGAGGAGGCGAACCTTCACCACTGTATTTAACGGGTGGTACCAGTCCCAAGTCAGGACAAAAGATGAAGATCACGCGAATCCTTTTTCTTAAGATGCAGTCGTCGCTAAACAGGAACCATACCATCGTAGAAATAGTTACAAGATAATAGACGGAGAGATGCAGAGATGTACAGAAAGAATGGACAGCGGGATAAGAGAGAGAGAGAGAGAGAGAGAGAGAGAGAGAGAGAGAGAGAGAGAGAGAGAGAGAGAGAGAGAGACAGGGAGACAGCGTTGGTGGGAAATGTAACGACAAATGAGCTGATGACCGATCTAGAAGAATTGCGAACTGACACAGTGTCACGTACACTGAGCAAGAGAGGCATATGGACATAGAAACAAAGGGAAATACATACAGACAAACATACACAGAGACAGAGACGAGTAAATGATTGGCAGAATAATCTGATGCCCCAGTAGGAACAGCCTCAGATTGCGATTTACGGGCTCGACCTGACCCTTATGTCACGGGTGAAGAACAGGGCTTATCGCGCCTGGAGACTCTGCAGAAATCGACACCGTTTCCTTCTTCCCCTCCTCATCTACCCTCAATCATTCCTCCACCCGATGGGAAATTAAAATTGGTTATCTGTCATTTATTTTTCGAGGAAATCAAGTATTAAAACCAAATCCTGTCAGATTCGCCCATTGGCTTCTCCTTAAGCGAAAAGCTATAAATTTCGGATCTGCACAAGTGGGTCTGAAAGTTATCTTGCGCAATTTTTAAACACCTGACGAACGCTGCATAAAAATAATTATGGTCCATATATATGGCATCAAAATTCTTCAACAGGTAGTATTCCTCTAAACGATGCATCGATCTATCTATGTATTATTTTATCTCTGTGAACTCAGAAGACTTCTTTCTTTAGGCTACTTTGAGAGCTTTAAGCAGATACTTACAACATCTTTATTATATTATGAGTCTTTGACCAAGGCATTGATCAGTTTACATATTATTATAACAATAGACTATGGCTAATCGTTTATTGAATTAAACTATAACACGCAGGATGTGCGATTACGTGAAATATTATAAAAGTAGGCCTATGCTCATAAGTGGTCAGCCCTTAGCGTTCAATGTGTGCTGAACGCGCGAGTTCGAGCCTCGTCCGATGTGTCAGTCACTGTGTAGGGACTTTGAGCAAGTCCTTCGCGCACAATTGCTCTGCAGTACAACTGCAATTGCGCCGTCGAGGCGTGTGTGTGTGCACTTCTGAGCAAAAGATGCTGGAAGAAGGGCGGTATCAACTATCGGGGAAAAAATATTAAAAAAATTAATAACTATTGTATAGCCCTTGCACTGAATAATTTCTACCATAATGCTGCTTTCCGTTAATGCAGTAGGCCTACTGGTGTTATGTGACAGAATCGAATCCTACTTAATACAATACTGTCAGACAAGTTACATATATTTCTTAATAAATAACTTTTCAAGATAATTTCAAATGATTGTATTCAGTAATCATTGCCCCAGAGTTTTATGTGCAATGCAGAAACTGATTACACCAAAAGTCTATGTAGTGTTGTAATCAGGGCTGCAAACATGTTGCTTCCTCCCTCTCTTCTTCCCTCTACATGTAGGCCTACCTCTCTTCCTCTCTCACCGTCTCTGTCCATCTCGCTCTCTTGATGTCTATCTACCTATCGATCTATCTATCCATCTATCCATCTATCTATCCATACACGTACATACATATATCATCAATCGATCAATCAATCAATCATTCAATCAATCAATCGATCTTTTCGATAGATCCATCTATCCACCTTTTGTTTATCTGTACATCTATTTTTCTGTCTGTGTCTCGCGCCGTTCTTTCGGGTTCTCCTTCAATCTTTACCTATCTTCTTCTCTCTCTCTATCGGTCTCCATCCATCCCTGTCTGTCTGGCTGTCTCTATCTGTCTGCCTGTCTCTCTTTCTATCTCTTACTCCTTGTCTCTTTCTTTTGTTTACCCTGCTCAATCTATCTCGTTCTCTTACTATCTCCGTAACTTCGCATGCTTAATATTTTATCCTCTGCGGCATCTACCTTAAAGACTAGTTTTCCTTCGTTCATTCCTTCGTTCATTCCTTGCTTTCACGTTCCAGGGTTTGACCATGCATGACGGTTTGGTTCTATTTCTCTGCGAGTGTTTTCTAACAACATATGTCGACATACATCTCAGTCGTGTATGCATATTTTGTATGCATGGGTTGCATACATTTCCTATTCATCCTTTTGTTTCTGTGTCTGTGTCGAAGTGTGTCTATCTGTTTCTCCATTTCTCCTTTCACGCCCTCTTCCATCTCTCACTCTTACACTGTGTTTATGTTTATAATATATACATATAGATACATATCTGTAAGATATATATATATATATATATATAACTACATATATATATATACAGGGTGGCGCAAAGAAAGTGGGACCGTCTCGTGAAATCTTGTGCAAAATATAAGAAATTATGTTTTAGGCGGTTTTTTTTACTGTAAAATAATCCTTACTCACTAACCCAACGTATGACGTCACTATTTTGTGAAGTTCAGGCCGTCATCTTCATAGTTTAGGTCATTTTTATAGTTTATGTAATTTTTGCACTGTTTATAAAATGACAAAATAACAGCAGAAGATCGTATTCTCATAAAACATTTGCGAATTGAAAAACAATGGGGAGCTAGGCGAATGATTACTGAGTTTCCAAATAAAGCCTGGAGTAGAACAAGTCTTAATCGACTTTGTAAACTAATTGATGCCGATGGTACGACAGCGCGTAAATCTGGAAGCGGCCGCCCGAAGTTCGTTAGAACAGCACCAAATATTCAGCGTGTGAGTGAGCTGATTTGTAGCCAGGATGATGATCCTCACAGCCACAAGAGTCCACGGGAAATTGAAAGAGAAACTGGCATATCACGAAGAACAGTGCAACGCATTATAAAGCAAGATTTGCAACTTCAAACATACAAACGCGTAATAGGGCAGGTTATAAACGAAAACTGCAAATTTAAACGCCTGCAGCGAAGTCAACAGTTACTTGACAGATTTCCAAACGAGAGAAGTGTACGAAGTATTTGGTTTACAGACGAAAAGACATTTACTCTCGCCACACCGGTTAATTCTCAAAATGATCGTGTTTATTCTGATGCAATAAAGAAACAACAAGTTCCAGCAACGAGACTCGTACGCGAACGTGAACATTTCAGTCGCGGCATCATGGTTTCGGTTGGTGTGTCTCGGATGGGAAAAATCAGTGTGGTGTTTGTTGAACCTGGAGCGAAAGTGAACAGTGAGTATTATTGTAATCACGTCTTAATACAAGGATTGCTTCCGGATATTCGAGCGAGATGTAATCGGCAAAATTGGACACTGCAACAGGACGGAGCTCCTTCGCATACGGCAAGAAACACGATAAACCTTCTTCTTCGGGAGAATGTCAGCTTCATCGAACCAGACATGTGGCCCCCAAATAGCCCGGACCTAAACCCGGTAGATTATGCTATTTGGGGTGCCCTCCAGCAAAAAGTCTACCTTCGTCGTAAATTTGCAACAATAGATCAATTGAAATTGGCCATCGTTGAAGAGTGGCAAAAACTCTCTCAGCGGTTTATAAACCGAAGCATTGACCAGTGGCGCAGACGTTTAGAAAAAACTGTTGAGAACCGAGGAGGACACATTGAATTTGATTTCTGATTTTGTATAGACTATCATAGGGCAACAATTTACTTGTTTTCATAGAAGAAAAGTTAGCAAAAAAAATTATTTGATATTATACTAGGCGGTCCCACTTTCTTTGCGCCACCCATCATTACATATATTTACACAGAGAACGCATAATTATACAAATATGTGGGTGTCTAATATCTGTATAGTTTTAAAAGATAGACTAATCTATAGAGGCTGAGGCAATCTGTCTGTCCGTTTACCTATTCCTCTATTTTTTCATTTCTTTCATTCCATGCAACCCCTTAAATCCCTCTCCACAGACAAACCTTCTCTTCCATGGAAACCGAAGATAGATTTCCATCGGAGTGCGTGAGAAAAGTTGAAAGCAGGTATCCAGGTTTAGGTATTCGAGGTAACAGAGAGTCATATGGAACATGAGGTCTAATAAGAGGAGGAAGGTGAATAAAAGAATGAGGAGGAGCAGGAGATGCATGAACGCGGTGTAGATGTGGCAGTGGTAATGTTGTTAGTAGCCTTAGCAATACTGTTGTGGTAATAAGTTGTGTTAGAGCTAATGACACCCGTAACAATATAGTTGTATACTGGTAGTAGTAGCAGTAGTAGCAATGATTCATTCTATAATAATATTGTCAGTGAGTCCTTTATTTAAAATCAATCAGATTAATAATTTTGAATAGTATTAAAATAATATCATTTAAATTTTCTCAGTTGTCCGTCTATCGTTCTTTGGGCGGTCGTCTATCAATTAACCTGCGATATCCGTCTCTTGATTTCCTCTGTGCTTTGGATGTTTTGTCTGGAACTGTCGCTCAATAAAAAGCCGCTTTTGATTTCGAGTAATTGTAACACAGTAATAGTAATTGCAAGTGGTAGCTTTTAAAATTGTCACTAGAACTGCTGGTGTGTTATGCGCAAGACACGAACGGCTATTTGTAATGGTAATCTCATATCTATGAATGAAGCGTCACTTGGATAACAGACTCATCATGGTCGATGTTGTCTTTTTAGAGTATCGGAAAGCATTGAATCAGCCTTAGACTTCAGCCCAATTGCTTGACTGCCTGTGCTGCTTGTGCGCATGCGTCGTCAGTCGCACGCATGCGCACCAACAGCACAGGCGCTTCCTCTTGGTCGAGGAAACTCAGTCAACGCAAACCCTGTTCATTCCAGGGCAATGCGGAACGAATCGGAACAGTGTCGGAACAACAGTGGACGCGTATTGGAAAACGAGAAAACGTAGCAGGAACTTCGCAAGAAAAAAACTATTAGCGTAATTAAGAGGAAACGGATGCATGTAATACACGTATGAAGTTGATTAGTGACGCCACCGGGTAGGTCCCTGGACAGGCGCTATATAAACTTTCTGAATTAGAGTTCACTATTGTCTGAATGAAGTGGTAATAGGAATGACCGGAGACCTAGCAGAAAATCTAATCGCTGCAATAGAATCGCTTGCGGATGATATTATTGTGAAACTCGTGAACAGAAATTCCAACGCAAGACAATAATCTACAAGCTACTTGAAGTGCAACATTTTTCAGAAGCACAACATCAGCGAAGTAACAGTTTTGAAGCTACACGGTGGAAGTGAGTGAAGTGAGTACAGTGCGATAAAGCAGTTCAACACGGTGCAACATTGAAACACTGAATCGTGATGCACTCTGTCCAACAGTAATCGTCATGCGGTAAAGTAAGACTTCGTAAGCAATTCTACGGCATGTAGCCTTACAAGTGACCAGTTGGCAAAACGTAGAAACAGCGCGTGACGAGGTGAAGCAAGACTTCATTAGCAATTCTGTGGCCATATAAGATACCAGATAAAACAGTTGGCAAAACATAGAGGCAGTGTGTAATGAGGTGAGACAAATAGCAATGTGGCGAAACATTATTGCATTATATTGGATTACTTTGCAACGTAATGTGACGTATTGAAACACTGTGTAACACTAGGCACCATGAATGGTGAAAAAGATGGTGAACCATTGTAACACGGTGATCTATTTGTCTGCCTTTTGATTCGTTCCCCATCGACGCTCAAATGACAACATTTCCGGCAACGACGCCCGACCTTTGGAGGCAAACGAATGGATACAAGGGAGATCGACTTGGCACTTCCGGTTCCGCGCTGGAGACCGGAAACACGTCCCTCACAGTCGGAGGTGGAAAACCGGAAGATGATGTGACGAAGGAGGTTCACACGTGGTATCTGTTATTGGTGGTAATACCAGTCTTTACAGTTTTCGGAAACGTACTGATCTGCCTCAGTGTCTGGCGGGAGGCCACTCTTCAAACCGTCACCAACTACTTCATTGTTTCCTTGGCAATTGCAGACATTATGGTGGCAATCCTCGTAATGCCGCTGGCGATCTATGTACAGGTAAACAGCTAAATGCACACACACACACAGACAGCCAGATAGACAGACACACACAAACACACACAAACAAACACAAACAAACAAACACACACACACAGACAGTCAGAGATAATAAAAATTCTACTAATTTTTTTAAATAGTTCGAAGTTTAAAATCTCGTTTGAATCACATGTCGCAAGAAGACAGGATTTCATTTCAATTTCTGCGGCGATCGCGGAGTGACAATTTTCACTGACAAACAGTGTAGGCCTATAGAGCCAACTAAATGAATATTACCGATTAATCGGATCCGGAATCGGTAATAGGAACAAATTAAAATCGATAACGACATAATAACTTGTCCATTTAGCGGTGCAATGATTGCATAGCCCAGTAGCAAAGGCTAGTAATCACAATTCACAATTCACAATAATGCACACGAATTTTTTTAAAGTAGTCAATGTACGTAAGCGCTGATTACTTTTCGTGATGACCATCAGTCAAAGACCTACTCGTCTTTCTATGTTGGCGCCCTTCATTATAACCAGATTGAAAACTTCCGCTGGTCTGGCGTCTTTGGCTCCCTAAGATCAAAATATCAGTGTTGTATGCAAGACTTGAAACTTCAAGACCAAGACGAGACCGAGACAGTAAGGTGCCGAGACCGAGACAGTGAGGTACCAAGACCGAGACCGAGAGTTCAAGACAGTACGAGTACAGTAAAAGACAAGTGATCCTATATAAAATGCTGTAAAATGCTAATGTTTCAGTTTTCGGGAATAATGTTTATTTGTAATTTCAATTTGAAACTTATAATTATTATTATTACCGAAATTTGATACCGCCCTTCTTCCAGTATTAATGTATATAGTACAAATTCCTGAGAACAGTTTTTATATTGCCGCGCAAGATTTTAAGACAGTTCACGCGAAACTTATCGAGACCGCTTGTTCGAGACAGAACAAGACATTCACTTCAAGACAGTTTCTAAAAATTTGAGACACTACCTTGAGACCGAGACCGAGACAGCAGGCTTCCGAGACCGAGATCGAGACACTAAAAAACTGTCTCGAGACCATACAACTCTGCAAAATATTGAATGCTCTGACTCTTGATGAACTCCGAATCCGCTCTGCTGAGTTCTGGGTCCTTCCTGCTCGCTGAAACTCGCTGTAGTTCCTGTCTGTGAGGTGGTCTGGTGGTTTGGGCGCTGGTCAATCAACCGAGAGGTCGCGGGTTCAAGCCGCTCCAGGATAAGAATTTGCTTCAAGATATCTGCTCCATCTGTCCTGCGCCTTCTATACAAAATGTTCCCTTTAAGCTGTGCCCATGTGCACACGGACCGTGGAGCCAGCGCGCACACGAATCCAGTAGTGTGCGCACACAAATATTTTCCCCAAAAAAGACAAATATTCTATATAAATTTACTTTTACGGATATAATGAGTCACGATTTATTTGTATAAGACTACGTAAATCGAGTCTCCTTCAGAAACTTTAGTCCTTGACTGATACGTCCATTTATTTGTCTTTAGGGCAACGATTAGAGTTAGGGTCAGGACCGTGTCAGGGTTAGAACCTTGTCTTAGGTTATGAGAACTTATCACCATAGACTTCTAGATACTTATGGTCTTAATTTAACAATCATCGCATTCAGCTCGGACCTGTGCACAAAAGTGTGAATACAATTAAAAGGTGCTGCACACTCAAAATTTCTTGTTCACACTATCTCCAATAATTGAAGTGATTTCCAAGGAAACATTGATCCTGCCTATAGACAGATCTGCTCTGACGAAGTCACTGATCGCTACAAGTCGATTGGAGCAGACGGCGAGGGAAGGACTAGTCATGTGCATGAGGAGCTGTTTGAGCCCCCATTTATATATATATATATACAAAATTATATATACTGAAATTACCCGACCTATATAGACATGGACTGTAACAGTTCGAAATGATACTCCAGATGTGGTACTGAGAAGTTTTGTGATGCAAAACTATGAAGGAGTGATACATTCAGTACATCAAGTCGCCGATGCAAGCAGGAAATTGAATGAGAGGAAAGCAAATATTCAGTCGATGACAGAGAATGCTTGGCGATGACCTGTATGACCCAGAAGTCAAACCGATCTCTCTGTCGTAAAGAATTTGCTATGTAAACTAACTAGCAGTGTAAGAAATGCCAGAGTAATGCGATGGCATTATTCGCCATGCCATAGGCTATATACAGAATAACAATTTCAGAATGAAATATATCAGTGAAAATAATGTAATGGTAGACTGTTTAATTTGATGGTTAGAATGAATCTCATAGATAAGTGAGCAATTGAATAATATAAGTAGTGCACACGATAGACGGTGATCTAGGAAATATTTATCCTGGGGAGCGTTACAGCTTTAGTGTATCTGCCCAGAGGTCGACTAAATTGACATTTGGCAAGATGGACTCCTCGGTTTGTTAAGTCAGCAACAACGCAAGCCTTCGACTTCTTTGAAGCCCAGTGGAAATCAGGAAGTCCTTTCGGGAACGATGATAAGACTTATGAATCCCATTCGGATGAATATTTGATAAAGCAAATGTCAGAATCTTAGGAAATGCTTATGATCATCTGCGTTGCTGCTTTCTGGCATGACTATCCTTCCGTTTTAAATACATCTCTAACTTATTTGTATTCTCTGCCTCTTTCTCTGCCTGATCGTACAATTTCTGTCTGTCTGTCTGTTTCCTGCATTTATTATATATATATATATGTCAATTTCTTTATCTTTCATTAACATTCATACATACATCCGCCCGACGGTCCATCCATCCATCTGTCCGTCCGTCCGTCCATCCATCTACCCGTCCATACATCCATCCAGCCAACCAGCTAGCCAGCCAAGCCATCCAACCGTCCGTCCATTTATTCATCCGTCCGTCCGTCCATCCATCCATCTATCCGTCCGTCCGTCCGTCCATCCATCCAACCAGCCAAGCCATCCATCTATCTATCTACCCATCCACCCATCCACCCACCCTTCCCTCCTTCCCTACTTTCCCCCCATCCAATCGTTCATAACATCAGACCCCTTCCAAACGAACTATAGCCACAAACACGGCTGCTTTGCCAAGAGTAAACATCTCATCTGGCGAATGACCTGAGATCCTCTCGTCTCCCCGCCTCCGTCACCCGGGATCATTCATTCAGCCTCGCGTCTATTCTACGACCCCACAAAATCCCCTCCCAGATTCTGACGTGATGTCGACGGGTGCGCAACGAGGGAAGTTTGTGCCACCGGTCTGGATTGGGTCGAAATTGGACGTAGGGTAGGATTTCCTCGAATTTGTATACCGTCGCTTTTCGTATTTTTTCATATCACGCAACTCAGCCCGTATCAACCTGATTCGATTGGACAGAAAAAGATCTCGTTAGGGCGACCGAACGTTGGGTGTGAACGCAAAGGATACGATCCTACATCTGTTACCAGCAGATCTCCTTCCATCAATCCATCAATCATTCCCTCATTCCATTTCTTCCATTCTGTTCCGTTCCACGTTGTCCGGTTCCATTCCGGGCTGTTCCTCTAATTTAGTTTCAACGGTTATCGTGTGATCTGTTATCAGCCGTTCGCTTTCTGTTTTCCTTCCATGACTTTTCTGTTCTTTAAGACTATAATACTGATGTAGACAGGTTAGCATATCTAGCATAACGATATATTTGACTCAGTTCAATTGTATTCTATAACAATTCTGTTTTATTTTGTCCAATTTTGTTTTACTCTGTATAAAAATATTCTGTACTAGGTCTGTTTAGGTTTGTTTGGGATACGTACAAACGCATTCACGAATTGTGTCTGTGAAAGCTGGTTCCCGCGACACCGTTTTATGAGGGCTGTAGAAATGTTGTAATAAATCTAGATTATGAATGTTCCTATGTTCGTCTGCGTTAACTAGAATGCAAAAGTTGTCGAAAACATCGAGATTCTATGTTGCACTTATCAAGATTTTGACGAAGGATATCGACAGCAACTCAAGCACTGCGACGTGACAGGACGGAACTAATTTAAAAAAGTATCAATCGCATTTCGCAGAATAACACTCTCGAAGACGGCAATACTTCTACCGCGTTCCCTCTACCTCCCTTCTCTTTACAGTCTCCTTTCCATTATGTATTTTAGCTCTTCCCCTCTTTATTTCTCTCACTATCTCTTTTTCTCTACCTAATTCTGGCGCTCAGTCCGTCTAACACTAACCCTTGCCCGAACACTAACACTAACAATAACAATGACAACAACAATGACACTAGCAATAACATTGACAATAGCATCACCAACAATACACTAACACACTACAACTGTAATTTTATATCGCCCTTCTTACAATTAGTTCAGAAATGCAGACACGCCTCTACGGCACAACTGCAGTTGTAATGCAGATAAATTCTGTGCGAAGGACTTGCTCAGGGTGCCTACACAGTAACTCCTCGGTGAGGGTAGAACCTTCACTCTCCGCGTTACGAGCCGACCGCTCTAACCAATCGGCCAACATGCCACACAATAATAATGCATAGACAATAACAGTGACTTGCACACTGTGCCAATTGGTGACATTTTCAGTTTCTCTAATGGTTATTCATTGTCTAGACATTTGCACTAAATCTCACGATTTTTAAATTAATCACCAAAGTGCAGTCTGCGAAAGCCCAACTTATCTTATAATTATGTCGTAATGAAAATTTTTGATAAGTAGGCCTACACATGCACGTCAGCAAGAAAAGATGCCGAATCACACTCACAAGTGAAGCCCTAACTGAAAATCTCTACGAAGCTGACGGATAACATCGTGTTCAGGGTTTCTGTAGTTCACGTTGCGTTTATAGAGCACTGCCACGACAGGCCATATCGTTCGCGAAACACGACAACAACAACGCCCAGAGGTACCTCATTGATCGTAGATACTAGATGCACAGTGTCTAGAAATCCCATTGAGTCACTGGTCTGAAGTCAGTCATAATGGGTCAGAGGGCCAACCGCAACTGACGGTCTAGGTCACGCTAAAGACCCGTATCGATACTATACCCCGTAAAAACGAAATAACACACGGCTGCAGACGACATAGATAACAATTTTTATTCTAAGATCGACCTTACAGATGGAGGACCATCGTTCTCACGCAGTCGCGCGCAAAGAGATCATTTGAGATTCCTCGATAGAAACGAAGAATAATTCCTGGAAATGCTAGTACAGTTGCAGTAAGCGTTCAAAGATGCCGAAAACTATCGGTCAAGTTCCTAGACAAAAATCAGCCTTAATGGCAGAGAGGGCAAAAAAAGAGTCCACTGAAATGCACGGTTAACATTCGTAATGTTAAATTTAAACGGCATATAATCTTCACAGCTCGCGGTATTGTCCGAGTTGGCTGCATCTGTAAGATAGAGTCCACCGAATTATGTAACCAGCCTCTGCTACATATCCTACAACCATAGCCATAACCACAGTTTTGTTTTTGCTTCACCATCATCATAGAAATGTAGGTAGCAAATTCTCTGTGAACAATATACATATGTACATAATTGTTCATCTAGGACCTACTTATAGACTATAACTTTGTATTTTTTTAATTATTAGAAACAGCAACGTTTATGAATCGAATATGGCTATATTGTTCCAAGAGTAAACTCAACAATATTAGTGTATTTGATTAGGCTATGGGTACAAAATGTCCCAATGCAGACCACCATGGGGAGCATTGGGACATGCAGAGCGTGAGGAGCTTTGGGTCAATTTTTACATTTTAAAGCACACAATCGGTGTTAGTTGTAGTATATGTGTTTTGCTTTAATTATCAGAAACATCAAAGTTTTATGGATCGAATATGGTTATACTACAAAATTGTTTCAAGAATAAACTCACATTTTTTTCCTTACTGGTAAAAAATGTCCCAATGCAGGCCATGAGTGTTGTCCCAATGCAACTCATCAATGGTCAGTGACCTAATTTTTTATAGTAACACAACCATGATCTAAACGACCTCCATACTTTACCACATGCTTTGCATTATACTGTTCTAAAGTAGTTAGACCTAAAGAAACTGTGCTAAATTAACACACGTTGAATGACATTAAATGAGCCAAATTTACTTATCTTACCAAAAATAATGATTTCTTGTTTCGATGTTAAACGCTGTCTACTTGTTTGCCTAAGACTTGGTATTATAATCTGCTTCCATGGGTTAACTTAAGGTTATTTTAACGTGGTTGTTAACTTAAGGTTATTTTAACGTGGTTGTTAACTTAAGGTTATTTTAACGTGGTTGTTAACTTAAGGTTATTTTAACGTGTTTGTTAACTTAAGGTTATTTTAACGTGGTTGTACATGCATTGGTTCGGTTAGTGAACTAACTGATCTGCCCACAGGTTGAGTCTTCACAGGAGGTTAATACTAGCGCTAGTCTTATTATGTGTGTCAATGTTTTGATTTTTGCAATCAATTGCATTAGTTTCGTTGGTTCGTGTCTAAGAGCTCTGCGCAACTGGCTGAGATATAAATATACACACTGGCATGGCATTGTAGAAATACACATTAATTATCTCTTTTTAGTTTCGATTGTCTTCGCGGAATTTCTATAGATAAGCCCTACATCTCTTTCTGTCAATCTCACGAGACGATTGAATAGATTTGTTGTGCTTTTACCGTACATAGGAGCCGACCTCAAAGCTTCTCCTCATTAAAAATAACACCGCTGATGATAAGCTAACTTTATTTGACTGCCACAGTTTTGATATTTAAAGAGTCGTGGACAGAGAATGTCGAATTGGATCACAGAAGGAATAAAGGGGTGTGGTTGTGCGGGGAGGATGGAAAAGAATGGATAGAGGATGAGTGTGGAGAGAATAAAGAGGAATAAGATGAACAAGAAGAGGAAGACGATGAGGAGAAGGAGAAGATGACGAAGAACACAGAGGAAGAGCGGAAGTGAAAGAGATCTGAGTAACTGTTCGATACCTCTGTAATATCGTGTCCTGTAAGTCGTTGCGTTTTGACAGCGATATTTCTCTTTTCAATAAACGAAGATTGCTCCCGGTTATATAAGTATACTTACTTACTTACTTACCATGGACAGACAGACATACAGACAGACGGACATTTGACTAGACCCGGACTGACAAAGAGGCATACACAGCAGCTACAAAGGTGAACAGGTCGACAGAAGACAGAGAAATGTAAACAAGACAAATCCCCGCATTCAATCAAGTTAATAGACACTGTGCAGACGAAGGTAGACAGAGAAAGCACGGAGACAATTAGACTCTTATCTCATCATTCTCTTTTACGATATCTCTAAGCCTTCTGACCGTCATCATCCGTTGCGTCGCCATGAATATCCCATTAGAGCCTCATAAGCTTCTTCCACCCTTGTGTACCATGTGGCGCCAAATTATATATGGCGCAATAAGTATTCCTCGCATCCATCCACCTCCTTCCTCTTTTCCTCTCCTCTTCCACCTCCAACTCCAGTCAGACTTAACCGTCAATCCATCATTTGGATATATAATAGATACATACTCAGCTCATACATATATATGTTATATATATAATATTACGTATTTAGCGTTGACTTGGCTAACAATGATTTTGATTCCGATTATCTTATGTCCAAATATATGTATATATACATGCATGGCATTGTAGAAATATACACTAATTATCTCTCTTTAGTTTTGATCAAATACACTAATATTGTCTTCGCGGAGTTCCCTTCTATAGGCCCTACATCTCTTTCTGTCAACCTCACGAGATGATTGAACAGACTTGTTGTGCTTTTACCGTACATAGGAGCCGACCACAAAGCTTCTCCTCATTAAAAATAACACCGCTGATGATAAGCAAACCTTATTTGTGACCGATTAGGACTTAACAGTTACACTCCCTACAGTATTCCTACATTTGCGACCTCTCAAAGTCTTTAGAGACATTTTAACTACAAGATCACTATATGACTGTATATACCAAATTTGCGAAACGTTTGGTCTACATAATAACTAAATTTAATTTAATCATATGTGCCACTGCCACATCATACATTTACAATATCAACGCATGAGCAGCGGATTTTCACGTTCTCCTGAGTGCCGACTATTGCACTTTCATTCATATTTTTTAAGAAAATCACGATGAATTTTCGTTGGAGTTATTTTCGCAAAAGTTAGAGTTGTGGGCCCTAGTTACAGTCACTGCAGCAGCTGCAATTGTATTTATAGTCATAGTCATAGGCTAATTGTATTTGAAGTTACAGTTGTAGTCATGGTTAGAGTTGTAGTAAAAGTCATAGTTGTAATTATATTGTTGTACTTGCAGTTGTACTCATAATTATGGTTATTATCGTCGTTATGGTTACTATTGTAACTGTAGCAATAACTATAGCTACAGTTACAGCTACAATTACAGTTATAGCAAGTCACGTTTTTTTATTGTTATAGTTATCGCTATTTATTAACGAAATCACTTTATTTTCATTGACACCCATGATTCGTAGCGGTTGTCACTAAGTAGAATCACTGTTCAAATACTCCTTAGAATTTTAAAGACGCATAACTTTTTTCCCAGTTGCTGTTAGTTCACCAAGTCGTCAAAGTGCTAAAGAGCTCATCCAGAATATTAGGTGTCGCAACAAGCGTTCTTTAGTTATTTCCCCCACTCGGATGTCTAACACCCGGAATATAATCAGTCTCCGCCTTCAATTAGTTTATTCAGGCACCTCCAAAAATCCGAAAACGAGTCAACGGCGACTTCGACTTGCGGCATCTAGCGAAATTCAGCGCTCAATGATTGGGTTTATAACTGACGAAATGTATTGGTCTGTCGTCTGTACTTGTTAGGATACTGCAGTGTTGCCTAGTATAGGACCTATATGCAGTAATGTAATATAGTCTGTTGTTCTTTAGAGAACTAAGTTTGGCTTTTCTAGCGCTACTGTGGGAAATGTGTTTGCCAATTCCTCAATTTTCTATTGGTTTGCACATTCATCATGGTGGGAACCGATAAATGTCCTGGAATGGGTTTGTTCAAAGTTGGCAACCATAGTGTGCAGTTAAATTAACGAACTGGTGACATGCAATACCGCGACATTTAATATCGGGGCAGTTAATTCCTGTCAAATTATCCGTATCACACTTAATCCTGACGACATTTGACCTCAAAGACGTACAATAACACAAGCTACGATTACCGCGACATGTAATTAATGCTGTAATCACATTAAAGTTTTTATTTAGTGGAATTCTTTAAAAGCAATGAAAGTGCAATAATGGCAATTAATGTTTGATTCTTTATGAACGTTATGAATGAGACAGATTATAAATTTCGGTTAGACCGTATGTTGTAACCACTGCTCACAATCGTATTTGCAGCCTAGAAGGCAGTCTTTTGGTGGTTGGACGACGCCAGTTGCAGTTCGTGGCAGTTAAGCTATTTGCTTGTTCATGTCTTGCCTGATGACGGCGAGGAACGTGACATTAAAAGAGCGACTGGAGCCAGTCGTGCTATCCCTCAACAACGTTACTCACTCGCTATCCCTCAACAACGTTACTCAATCAAGCGTCGCTATCGATATCGTCTATCGATGATGCTAATCAACTCTAGGACGTAAGTCTCTCTGCATCCTCGAAGCCAGCACCAGCTCACGTGCGTGTTCTCAAAGAATCGAAGCAGTTCGTTGATTTGTTCGCTACTATTAGGCCTACTCTTCACAAGGAGGTCGAATGTTTCCAAAACATCACATGGATCGACAAACGATAATTCGTATTATAATAAATATAAAATTATGCATTGGCATTTGCAGCACATAGCCTATATAATATATGCAACGTACTCGCGTACGGAAGCATATCGTTCTTCAGAAAGTCCACTTTCATCTAAACCTTTGCCACTAAAGCCGAAATCAGCCTCAATAGTCACTATCAATTGAACTTTAAAGCTCAATCAATTTCAGCCGGTTTAAAATCTTGAGCCGAAACTTTATATCCGGACAACAATGGACACACAGATGTCGTAGCCTACAGGGGCGTCCAGATAGGGGGGGTCCGGAGGCAAATGCCTCAAATTTCAGGCAGCGGGGATATATTTTGAGTCTTAGGGGGGTAATAGCTTGCCTTCCTAACACTTAGGACCGGGGGTTTGCCTCCATTACTCAGAGGGGGATTGACGCCTCTGGTAGCCTATACTTCTAATTATAGTCATTAACTATGCAGGTATTTAAAGTGTCTATAATATAATGTGTTGCAAACGCCGATGCAGTGTCCGATTTCTCGTAGGGACAGAGGGGTTGGAAACCCTAGCTTTAGCTGCAAGGGCGTTGGCATAGTACGAAATTCTTCAAAATCAAATAAATTCTGCTCAGTATCATTTTTACAATCAGACCCTGGATTTAAACGTCTGCGGGATTAATTTTCGTCGGAATTTATTGTCCTGGGATTGGTTTCAGAATTAATTGTTCAGTATTAAGTGTCATGTATACATACTAAGTATTTTTCACGGTATTAGGCTAAGTATAGCTATACCAAATTAACAGATTCAACTTTGCTAATAGGCCCTAGTTGTATTTTTTCTTGAGTTTGTTGGTCATAGCGGGCATCACCCGTCGCGTTTTGTTTCTAGGTGTCTCTGTATAATATATATATATATATACATATATATATTATATATAAATTATATAAACATTATGTGTTTGTGATGCATTTAATAATACTGCTTCGAATTATCGTGCTGCTGATGCAATATTTCATATTAAGAGACTTAGGAATTTTGATTCATTTAAGAACGTGGGTGTTGTTACATTTCATATATATTAAGAGTAATTTGTTATCTATTTTCAAGGTGACATCAATAATTATTTCAAAACAGGTGTATATCAAACAATTCAAGAATGGTCATCCGTAATAATTAGAATTGACAAATTTCTTGCTTCAAAGTTTAGTGTGTTCATGAACTTGAATTACAAGGATCGCCATTCTTCAAAGCCTTTCGAAGCTCTTAGCAAATTGCGTTATACGCGTCTTAATATATACACAACTGTTCTCCTGTAGAAAATTTCGTTTTTCTTAGCTAAATTGCACATGAAATAAAAACCCTGTATAGCTATGAAATGATGTTATCTATAGATGTGTCTAAAATGAAACACCATTAACCATATCTTTAACGATAGCTAAAACTAAACTAAAATCTTTAAAGAGAATCACGCTGAACGTGATAGAATGACATTCTTAAGCAAGTGTTGTAAACTTGTGACTTTTGTCAAAGACTGTGGAAACGAGGAATGACAGGTTTTCCTAATGTCAGGACCATTTGAGCGTTTGGCCATTGTACATGTTTGGCCGTTGCACCGATACTTAGCATCAGAGAAACGGTTTATTCATCGGCTTACAAACAGATTTTAAACGTCACGCACTCTTTTTGTGGACGAGAGTGATCCATCATCGCAAAGTCGATTGCGATCTTTCTAGTTACAGTGCAGAAGGCGTAGTCTGACATTGGGAAAATGAAGCCTACATGTATAAAGCGATAATGGATTGGCTGAGAATTTTGCATGGATGAAGACAAGGAGGCACAAGTAATTTGGCTTCGTCGAACTAAATTTTTGATGTTACTAACATGTTAGCATTCGTTTTTAGACGATCAACATATATATATTCTAACGAAAAACGGAGTCTTTAATAAGAACTTAAAGGTTTATGATGTCATAAAGGCAGCTTTTGAAGCTCTTGAAAGACTCAGGACGGATATATGGACATAAACCATTCATGAGGCTAATAGAACAGAACACCACACAAATTGTATGTTATAACACAACAGTTACATTGTATACCTACATGTATATGATCTTAGACTTATGTACGTACGCACATATATCTGAATCAGTATATATATATATATATATATTATAGGTGTGTGTGTGTGTGACACTGTGTAGGTGTGTGAAGTGTGTGTACGAATGTGTACGAGTTTGTGTAGGTGCGCGTGGGCGTGTGTGTGAGTAAGTGGAGGTTGCATGGATCTGATTAATATTCCCGATGTCTTCTATCTTCGCAGTGCCTATGCTCCCATCCACTTTTCAAACTCTTTTCCCTCCTCTTCCTTCTCCTTCTTCCTTGTCTTATCCAGTGATCGGCAGGCGGCCTGTACTCAGTGTCTCCACGAGGAACCCAGCTGCACATCAGAGCTGGATATCCGGTCGAGAACTCTAGGCTTTATAACTATCGATAGATCTATCGATGGATGGACGGATGAATGAATGGATGAATTGATGAATGGGTGGATAGATGGTAGAATAAAGGGATTCGTTGACTTCTGAAATTGCAATTGTAATTATAAAGGGTACACTTATATAGCGCCACTCAAGATCAGAGGCGCTCACGACTCAAGACATAGCTAAACGGAGAACAGGAAAGCATTCAGACGCCTCAGAAATGCAGCAGAGGGAAGAGAGAGCAGGATTCAGGAACATATTAGAAGAATTCAATGACATATTGTCAGATGAAAATCGGATTTTGATGAGGGCGGTCGGGAGTTCGGACAACTGCGTGGATTTATGGTAAGAAAGTGATTTCGACGACTTAGAAATGAGCTGGACTGACAGCCGATGACACGAGATTGACTGCGGCACTTACAGACGAACCAACTGAACCAGGAATTAACTAAAGAAATGACAGACAGGCGGATGCATTCTGCGGCTAATTGGGTCAGTCAACTCTGGTACTTTCGATTGGCATACCACCTACGGTTGACCGAAAAGGTTGACAGCTGCTGCGGTTGGCAGAAGCGGTGGTCTGTTCGCTCAGCCCAGCAGGCGATCGATGAGAGCGATGGTCAAATCGGACGTGATAGGAGACGGCGAGACGATATCCGGGTGCGCATGCGCAGAGCAGAGTCGACTTGTAGAACGTGTGACGACGCATAGGTTACGATTTGCTTGCGTAGATAAATTCCAATCTAGATAATTGCCATTTATATACATGTATGTACTCTAATGTAGGCTTCATATCATATCCAAATGAACTGCATTGCATTGTATGGTACTTTAAATAATACAAACACACACAGGTATGCATCACGTATATATATATACATTATATATATATATATATGCATGTGAATGGTGAACAGTTCATTCCCATATGTATGAGTGTGTAAAATTCGTGTTTTTAATTGTTGTTATGCTTTTGTTATGTATATATATATGTGTGTATGTATAAATATATTATGCATATGTAATAATATGCATGTATACTTCCCATAGGCCTATATATTATTTTGCGTGCATGTGTAATTGTGTATATGTGTGCATATATGTATCAATATATGCATTAGTGTCGATATTTGATCTAGCAGTTTGCTTACTGACACGGCATGCCTAGTGTTGCGCCGCGTCAACGGGACCGAGCGTCTGGCAATGCTGTATGATTGATGCTATCGCTTCGCCGTCGGTCGCCAGTTGGCGCTTTCTCGTCCTGGCGCACCTGAAATTGATGACGTCTTGGCGCGAAAGTGATTGGTGGAATCGCCGCCAATCGAATCTGAGTTCGACCACGCGATGGTCCGTTCAAACGCTCCACCCCCCCCCCCCCGTCCAGCTTTCCTCGGTGATGAATATGGGATGTGATGCAACATGGCGTAAAAAATGGATAGCAAGAACTTGGCCAGACAGTCACCCAGGAGATCGGGAGGGGACGGTGGGTGGGTGGGTCAGTCGGTGGGTGACCTGGTTGATCAACCGATCAGTCTGTTGGTGATTTATTAAGGCTGCTTGTCAGTCGTCTATTATGTCTGCTGGTCATTCTGTAGTCAATCTGTTGTTCGGGTTGCATGTTTTAGTTTGTCCGTTTGCCAGTGTTTTTCTGCAGGAATCAGACACTGGCTCAGACACAATGGCGGAAAATACAATGCTGCTTGTAATTGTTAACTGAATGGCTTCGTTTGTTGTCTTTTCGTCAAGGTAAACGATAACATCTGGCAGTTGGGTGACGCTTTGTGTGACACGTGGGTGGCCTTTGATGTCATGTGCTGCACCGCTTCCATTCTCAACCTCACAGCCATCAGCATCGATAGGTCTCTGCCAGTATCTAATCTAATAACTTTTATGAGGCATTGTTCATACCTGTATACGAGGATGGCTGAAGACAACTTAGACAAGACAACACACTGGATATCTGAGCACTCACAAAGTGAAAATCCCCACAGGCTTTCCACAGGTTGTCACTAGATCTTACACCGGCTTTCTAAACACTCATCCATTTTCGCTTCGTCTTATATTGGATTTTTGAGCATTCGCATATTCTAAAGCCTCGCCCACGCTGGCTTTTTCCATGCTGTCGCCCTATCTAACACTGGCTGCATTATGCTTCACATCATCACCCCGTCTTCATGATGGCTTATACTCCTGTTTCGTACAAATTCATGCTACCTTTACGTTGCCTTTGTTAAATGTTCATAGATTACTATCCTATCTAATGCCGGCTTTCTCACAGTTGGTATATTTTCGCGCTATATGCCTTGATATGGCTTTTACTAATTTTATAAATTATCTAAGGGCTCTCTTTCTCCAGGTTCATAGCCGTGACGCAGCCACTGAGATACGCCCGACACAAGAACTCGAAACGCATCTACATAACCCTGGCTTCTACTTGGGTCGTGTCCGTGGCTGTGTCTCTACCGATTGCCGTCGGGTGGAACTACACGGAACGACGGAGAGAGACCCCTTGGCTCTGCACCTTCTACAACGCCGACTTCCTCATCTATTCATCGATGGCGTCCTTTTACATACCATGTCTACTCATGAGCTTTCTCTACTACAGGACCTTCAGGGCGATACTTCAGCAGGCCCAGAGGAAGCGACTGCTGAAGAAGGAGAAGAAGATGGTCGAATGGAAGGACGTGGTGGCAGTGGCGGCTAGCAGGTCGTGTGGGGTAGAGGCTAAAGGTCATGGTCAGCGAAGCAGGCCGTCGCATGTGAACGCCCCGACTCAGAGTACGACAGACTCGGAGATGAGCGACAACACCGGATCAGTTTGCTCGGTGTTTGAAGTAGGTGTCTCAAGGAGTACATTGCTGAGAGTGTTTACCTCCAGGGAAGAGAAACGCAAGGAATCGATGGGCCACGTGGAAGGCATTCCGGATGCCGCCGGATGCCCTGACGAATGCCGAGATGATGGAGGGACGAAAAAAGACGCCTTGAAGAATTCAAGGGAGTTATGTACGAGCGATGGAGATAACGATGAAATAAACGACTTCACGTTGCATGGCTTCGGTAGACAGTCAGAAAGGCTTTGGAACAGTGCCAAGATAAATGCAAATGGGTCTATGGACAGATTAGGAGGTAAAACCAAAATAATGCCCTGTAATAGAGGAGGAAGTGATATAGGATCTTATGTCCTGGATGAACCTAGGAAGCACGTTCCCTGTGATAAAAAACAAAAGGTCGCGGATTCAGACAACATTGGGATGTCTACAAAACAGTCGTCACATCTCAAAGAAAGCAATGCAGATGTCTATGAAGGCAGAGAATCTGACGGATGCGAGTCTCCTTATAGCCAAGTTGTTGGAGGCTATGGTGGGGACTTTCAATCCACCGAAGACAGTGCCTCAGGCATAGGTGAACTCAGTAAAACCACGTATCATGAGACAGAAGATGGGAAAGAAACGGAGAACGCCTCCATGGAGTTATACTTTAGCGGAGCACGCGAGAATAGTTTATTGAACAACATAAAAGCTGGTCGCATGAAAGTAAGGAGGGAAAGACGATCCTGGGACTTGGCAGATTCTAGAGAACTGATGCAGAGAGGTAAAACGAGAAAACGTCACTTTTCCAACTGTAGCTATCCGCAACAAACACTTTCCTCTGCTTGTAATGATTCAAGGAACACAACGTCTCTCGCCACGGAGTTTCTAAGAGACACGGTGACAGTTAACGATCACAGGCAGATCTCACCTTATGCGTCTACATTTTCAAAGGACGGATCGTCTCTTACCAATGAAGGTAATGAAGGCAACCGGGTGTCAAGCGAATTGCCTCAGGAAATACAGTCTCCTTCCAGAGTATGTCCAACGAAATCGAGTCGGGATAACTGCGCAAGGAAACAATCCAGAGAAACTTGGCCACCAACGGCGGAATCTTTGGCCGCAGAAGTTCGAAAAAGGATCCTGTCTTCTGGTGACAATAAATTTAAGGGAAACGCGTCTGTTTTTCCAAGTGTGGCATTTTCATCTGCGAGAGGATGCCAAACGGAGACACTACGATCTAAAAGGCAAGTCTCAAAGGAAACATCGCCTTCTACATCAGACAAGCCAACGGTTGTCTTATATGTTAGGGAAGAGGACGATGAGGAAGACGAGGATGGAGATGAGGGAAGACATGAGTTGGATGCTTTGTCTTTCCATCGTGTTAGAAAAGACTGTGGAAATGTGTGTAGAGGTTTGACTGTGGAGATAAAGGAATCCGCAAAGGAAGATCCTGGAGGATCCTTTGAACCGAGGGACAACACTGGACTTCTCTACGCTAACAAACTAGCTAGATCAACGAGTCCTATCAACTGGCAAAACGCCAAAAAATCCAACTGGTTCAACGCTATGGAAATGTTCGAAACGATATGTAGTGACAAAGTTAAGTCGATTGTAGACAGCGAATTGACTAGACATTTTGAGGAAGTGCGAGAAGTAACAAGCACCTGCCCAGATTCATTTACCCGGGAAACAACGAGAACCTATGGTAAATCAGATATCAAGGAGGAACGCTCAGTACGCAACGAATTTATTACGAACGACGTGCTGAGTCCTTTCACCTCGCTTCGGAACAGTAGTGAAGTAGTTACCAAATGTCAAAGTAACTCCAGCACCAGACACTTCCAGACAACAGACACTCCACCAGAACCTAGTACGTGCCGATCCTACCACTCGTGCGAACCCAGATCATTGACACGGGACACCTTGGTCGGTGAACGCATTCGACTGCTACCTCGCGACTACTCGAGCCACAATCACAGAACGCCCCCTCAGCAATCGATCTGTGTCCCTGTTCGAGTGGACCCTTCGAGAGCCGTCTGCTGCCGACGCCATCAAGCCCTCTCGTCAGCCAGGTTCGACGCCGGTCGAAACACAAGGCCCTCACTGACCGCGAGACAGAGGGACGCGATGATGGAGGTCAAGGTAGAGGAGGGTTATCAAGGAATAAAGTCCCAGGTTGTACCGGGAAGGGAGAAAAGGGAGAAGGTGTTCACGAAACGGGAGAGAAAAGCAACGACCACCCTTGCTATTGTGTTGGGTAAGCTGTTTGGAAAGTATAGTACTTATTGATGAATGCTCGTAGAAAGAGACAAGGAGGAGAATCTGAATAAAAGGTGAAATAAGAGTGTAGCCTGCTTTTGGAATTGGAACTTCATTGTAAAGAAGGATAAGGTGTAAAATGCCTGTGCGCTGTGCTATGGCGACGAGCGTTACGCTCGACCATGAACGTGCTCTATTAGGTTCATATGCTGGACCCTGACTAACACCAACTACTGGGATGCATGGGCCATGGGCGTCAGACCTTCTCCGTGTAACCAAGTAACCAAGTGCTGTATTGCTCCCAAATAGCAAACATAGGGTACAAAATTTGACAGTTTGTTGGGAGTCAATAGGGACTTAGATAGAACAGTATGCGAAGCAATAGTTTTCTGAGATAAATGATAAAGAAAACAGCAGGCTTAGCTTAGCCAGCAATGAAAATAAAAAATAATGGAAAAGCCAGAAAGACTAGATGTTTGGGGATGGCCAAATGCATGAAAGCTGGTGAGAGGAGTTAGGATACTAGTTAACGAATCGGCAATTGGAGGTGTTTAATCTGCGTGTGTAGAGATTAGATTTGAGCACAGACTGCGCTTTGATTTGGCCAAACAAGGAGATTTACGGGTCACTAGTTATAATCTAACATTCGGGCGCCAGAAAATTTTATTGAAAGTCGGGTATTATTGCGAGCAAAATGTCTATGGTAGGAGCTAAAATGTCTGGTATGGTGAGCGTGGATATCCGAGTTGGTTTAGTTGTGTTTCAGAAGTCGCCTCACTTGGGTTTCAATGGTCGCTTTCCCTGCGTTTCAGTAGTTCAGTAGTTCACAGACGGTTCCTTTACGTTTCGCTGATCGTTCCCGCAGTCATTTACTGGCAACTTTTCTGGTTTCAGCAGTTGTTCTGTGTGAGTTTTGATTGTCGTTTCAGGCGTTTTTCTCCTGTGCTGGGTGCCATTCTTCACGCTGAACATCGTTAACGCCGTCTGTATTCGATACAACCTGTTCGGTAGTAGTGTGTGCGGCATTCACAAGGTGGCGTTCGACTTCTTCGTTTGGCTTGGCTACTTCAACAGTCTCTTCAATCCGGTCATCTACACGATCTTCAACGTAGAATTTCGCAAGGCTTTCAAACGCTTCTTCGTTGAGTCATGTCGATAACCGTTACCTGAGCTGAACCCGTCGCTATTCTTCCGTATTTATCTCCCAAGACCATAGAATATGGATTGAAGCAGGGTGCTAGTTAGCCTTTGAGACATGAGTATACATAGGCAATGATTGTTTTTCATATGTTGCACCAGCTCTTAGAGACTGGCTCTCAAAAGATCTCAGCATATATGCACTCATTCTACTCTATCGCCTCTTTATTTAACCTCTTCTTCCTCGCTCCCCCATCTGTTACTTCCCACTGATCGCAACTGAAAACCGAACTCTTCAAGCAACCCTATATAGATCCTGATGACACCTCTGCGTTACCTCATCATCACCAATTACTAAGAACTATGTTGTCTCCTTGGCTCGACGTCTCCGGATTTGACATGGCACCAGAGCGAACAAAGCAGCTTGACTTTTGCGAACTTGATTTTATATAGCTCCGGTGATTAAGCTGGTCTCTCTGACGTGGATTTCACGGACGCTGAGACATTTTAAACGAATAACATTAGATATATTGAATTACTAATTAATGCGATGCAAGTACGGGAAGTGACGGCTAGCAGCGGAGATGTCTGAATGTCAAGACGGAATGTGGCCTACTATTTTCCTTTTCAGCACCGAAATGGACGTCGGCCTAATGTACCGCCAGACATGCATGATTATAAGGCACTCGGCTCTCAAATATTATAATCATGGGACATCCAAGATGATCTTATCAACACCATCATAAAATATCATTATGGTTGATCCCTCATCGGCGTCATCCGCCTTGATTTCTCTCCTTCCAGGTCCTAATGGACGCCATCTTCCTCTTTTACTTCCTCGTACTCCTTCCTCTTCTTCTTCCTCCTCCTAGTCCTCGTTGTCACCTAGGAATCATCGTTTTCAGCATCATGACAGAGACAACGATGCCGATCCGATACTAGCAAACATTACTAGATGTCGCCCGTCCTAGGGCGGTGAAATTTAGTCCCTTCCCTCTACTTCCCTCTCATCCCGTTCCTTCCCTTCTCCTTCCCACGTCCTCCGATCTCCTACCTATCCCCTTCTCTATCATTATTTTATACAGATCTAGTAATAAATTGATAAGAGTCATCGTTTAGGAACTTTTTCCTCATTTATCATAGATTCAAAGTACTTCTTGAACTCTCTCAGTTCTGTAGACCATGGTGATCGTGACGGAGATGGCGATGATGGATATCTATAGAGTAGTTGGCGATAGATCTACTGATGGAGGCGTTGGTGATGAAGAAGACGATGCAGATGATGATGATGATGATAATGATGATGATGATGACGATGATGATGATGATTACGATGACAACGTGAAGCATAGCACTTACGGGATAAACGTGTTTCCTGTTTTAACCAGTTGAGGATCATTATGGATAAATAAACAAAACCCTAATGGTACCACCGATGTCCCACTAACGGTGCCAACCAATTCTCAAATTAGATACAAGCAGCAGGAAGGAGGTACTTAACTAGTTAACTACAGAGTAGACCGTCAAAATGCTGCAAGAGCTGTAATATGCCGAGCAAATTTCTGTCGACGGCAACGGCCTCTGTTGTCATAAGCTGTAGTTAAACTCTGGAACCATCCGTAGACCGTTACCTCTCTTCTAAGCTCCAGCGACATTAAGTAAGTATCTTATGTATTTCTTACTGAAAAATGCAGGTGTCTACATTTAGTAGTTTCAGATGAGCGAATTTCTTTTGGAGTCATATCCCAATTTAAAGAACCTGAGTGTCTTAAAGCGAATTGCCTAGAGCTAGTTTCTACAGAAGGTTGGTCTGTAAGTATCGATAGAGCGAATCTGTTAAAGCTTTATGGACGAGGTTAAAATGAAGTCGTAATCAAAACACGATGGAGACAAGTTATTAGAATATTTAATGCATAGACTCATTAGTATGGAGGAAATTTATTTGAGATATATTTTGTGTGTTAATAGTAATAGAGTCTATCAAAAGTATATATACTTACTTTCTTACTCGCTTAATTGTCTACAAATTGATGGGCGCTTCAAGATAAGTAGGTAAGTAAATATTTTCATTAGTATGAACGTCATGCAATTGCACGGCTATTACAACCAAACATTTATCACACAATGCACACATAACAAAAGATAAGTAGTAGAAAAGTTGAGTTAATGACAACCGATGAATCTTATAAGCGATTCATGCTCTTCAAGGTTTGAATTGTAAAATCTGAACGGGGGGGGGGGTTGAACATTTTTCACGTGATCGAATGTCCCGAAATAAATTTTTACGAAAGTGAAACCGGTCGACGGGCTAAATTGTAGAGAGTAACTGTGGGTGTGGATGCCACTGAAAGCTGATTTGAGGGTTTGCTTGACCCCTAGGTAATTTTTGAGAATTAACTGGCTAGGTTGAAAAATGAACTGAAGAGTTGAATCCTTCCAACAACCCCCGACAATTCAATTATTGTATGACTTATGGCATTCTTATAATAAATCCACAGCCCGAGAGAGCAAGTTGGTATATGCTCATAGGCATTGCTAACTCGTAGTTAAGAATTGCAATCCACAAGAAAGGCGAGATTGAAATCCAACCGCAGTCTGGAAACCGGAGAATCAGGCTACGATGGATAAGGGAGTTGAATCAGGCGAGTTTCAGATCTAACAGACAATATTAGGAACCGACAACGGCGATTGGTAGCGAATTCTAAAGCTTCGAACGAGAGACAAAGAACGCACGGGAGCCAAATTGGGGCTACAGTTCAGCACCTAGCACCTCTGAATTGGGGCTACAGTTCAGAGGTGCGATACTGCCGACACATGACAAGAGTCTAAGTATCACGACTAGTCGTGTACAATATTGGCCTGCGTAAGGAGTCGGGGAGGGATGATAGGAGTCAGAGGCGGCGATCTCGTTTGACAGGTGGGGGACACCCAATGAGAGGACTAGGAAATGTGGAAGGACAGTGGACACACGTATAAATTGTCCCCTTTCTGTGAAAGGTGAGGGACTTGTCCCCCTCGATTCTCCGGGATCGCCGCCCCTGTTAGGAGTTGAACAAGAGCCAGAAATGGTTCAACTGTTTTAAATAAAATGCCTCTTTTACAGTAAGACCGATTATATTAAACTTTCGACTGACTTCAAATCAGATGCCTAGAATTTTGAGCAATGTGCAGCTTTTGCAAATCATCCTTAGATTTGCAAATTTGTGATCTATCCTTATGGAAACTAGGGCATTTGCCAGTGAAAATCTAAAATCGAAATTGAAAATTAAAACTGAAATTCTTGAAATTTGATATCGCCCTTCTTCCAACATCTTTTGCTCAGAAGTGCACACGCCTCGACGGCGCAGTTGCAGTTGCACTGCAGAGCAATTGTGCGCGAATTACTTGCTCAAGGTCCCTACACAGTGACGCCTCGGACGAGGGTCGAACCCACTCACTCAGCGCACACTGAGCGTTACGGGCCGACCGCTCTAACCAATCGGCCACCGTGCCATATAAGGTTGAGGCATGTAAGATTGCAATACGTTTCAAGTCCTTGCTATCACCCCGGGGCCTAAAACATAGGCTATACCTCTTCTTAAACCAGTGCTGGCCTTAGGATACTGTGAGTCCTGTGCAGACTATATAGGTTACTGTTTACATGAATATGGAGCGATTGATTTATGGTGTTTTTTTCAAGTTATAATGTGCAACAAATCATGCAAGCAATTTCTATTAATAAAACCCCTAACTTTATTATAAATTATTTCTGTAGTAATCATTTCTGTAGTTTTTATCTGAAGCCAAAAAGATAAAGAAAACAATGTTCATTGCCAGGGTATACTTACTGTATTCGCCAGCAATTTGTTTTCAGTGTTGAGATCATGGTAAACGTTCTCGACAAGATGGTCCTCGGAATTAGATTAAGTTAAAATATTAACGGTGAGGTTAGCATGCATAACATCGAGTTAACCTTATAACAGTGATTCTCGAGCGCTAAAGTTACCCGCCAGCTGTTTTAGGTGACCCGCCAAAGCCATCTCACTTCTGCGTTAGACTTCTTTATTTGTACTCCAGTTAGCTTCCTGTTGGACATTATTACGTATCTGAATATTAAATCACATCCGAGTTATAAATTCGATGACCTGCACACTAAGCGGTATTGATGGAGAATTGCTAATCAGTAAGGGCACGGACTACCCAATCTCCTATAGGTCTAACTATCGGACAAAATATTTATTTTATTCGCTGTGGTCGTGACGCCATCCAACATTATATTACGCACATATTTTCTTTGGTATTATTTTGTTGGAGGTCCCTGCCGTCCCTTCATGTAATGACAATTCTAGTTTAGGTTATGATAAAAGGTATTATTTTACAGTTATAGGCCCTAATGCACAACAATTATACCTTATCGAAAGGAAACAGAACCTATAGCTAGACGTGCCACACCGCAGTTGCTTCAACAGCAGCAGTGGAACATTTTCAACCAGCGGCCGCTTCACAGAACACGAGTCTCTATCGGTCCCAACGGATACGAGAGAGACAGATAGCAACTGACGTCTGAGCCAAGTGTAATCGAACGCGGTTCTCCTGTAAAAATACTCGAAGAGTCTTGGCTTACAAACATAAGCACTGCGGGGTCTCGTCAGACCTAAAAACCTAAGTGCCAAACTCCCTCGTGCCATTACTTCTCGAACTATTAGGCACATAAGAGCTTCGTTTCTGGCCATATGTCCTAATTTTTACCGCAACTCACACAAACTGGTCAGGCATAACAACAGAGGCGCGTTTACAGAAAACGGGGCCCTAGGCGCAAACATTTTGGGAGTCCTCTGAATTTATACACTGAATCTAAGGGGCCATCTATAAATGACGTCGCGCACCCATTGGAGAGGTCATACAGCTATGACGATTTGTGACGACGGGGAGGGAGTCTGAGATACGTCATCACATCAAATATCGAAATACGCAACTTAATTTATTTAAAAGTTTCACTTAATTAAACAGTGAGCCAGCTCCTAGTGGCGAAGAGGCTCAACACACGAAGCCTTCGTTCTTGCAAAAATATTTCAGTCGTGAGACATGTTATTTTGTATGAAAGTTTTCATTTATTATGGGTCCCTCACCGGCCCTGAGATGTTATTTTGTTTGAAATTTTTTTCAGTCCCTTGGGGACCCCTGAAACGTTATTTTGTATGAAATGTTTCCATTCATTTGGGGGCCCCCTGAGATGTCATGTTGTATTTAATGTTTTCATTCATTTGGGGCCCCCGAGACGTTATTCACATTAGTTTCTATTTTGCATTTAATGTTTTCATCATTTGGGGGCCCCTGAGATTTGGGGGCTCTAGGCGCGCGCCTAGTGAGCCTATAGGTAAACGCGCCACTGCATAATACCAATCCGCAAGAATTTTGCGTATCGACGTTCAAAATTAAAGTGAAGAATCTTCTTATAATGTCTTTCAGTTCAGATTTTTAAAGTGCGGACATTGCAACAGAAGTAGGCTAGATGTTGGGGCGTTCATCATTTAAATAATAATATAATTGACGAAGACGTTTAAATCTGTCTATCACCTTATTGTGCGCCTCTGTTGGAGTGGTGCTATATAAGTGCTCCATCAGATTATATTACATTACCTGTTTATTGAGGGATGATCTGTAGATAATATTATATAGATCGACTACTAACAACAAGACGTTGTGAATATTCCGATTATAATCAACTCAATACTGAGAACGTTGCAGTCACTACGACGAGGGGTGGCCTTCTAGTTCAGCGTAGCCTACTCACTTGCAGTTATGTAGCTGATTTATCGGTTGAGAGTCCTTCCATCTGGAATGACCTCACGCTTGAGTTTCTCTCTCTTTACTTTTGATCCACTCGGTAGGGTTCTCAGGCCGATCAAGTCTGTTCTCTTTAAATTTGGCTGGTTCCAAGTAGGCGCTTCCAAGTAGGTTTTTCAATGTTAAAAATGAGTCAATTTGGTTGATGTAGCTTTCGTTGCTCAATGTTTATTCAACGAAAGTTATATAATTCTAGGCCTACAACTGACTTTCAACAGAAATCTAGTTCAACGTACTTAGTGTAAAATTTATTCACAGCTGTAGACCCAATTGCTACCGATATTTACTCTGATCCCATCAGCTTTTTACCAGATCTTTTGATATTGTGGACTATTGCATGACATTGAGTAATTTGTGCCGTCACCTCTTTTCTTCGGAAATTTGCTACATAAAGGACCCATACCTAGCGAGTCTATATCTATAGCCTCTTAATTGCTTCTTTATAAGTTTCATGGCAGAAAATCTGTCCCCGTTGGGACTACATGTGGATGGTCGAGATAGTAGTAGTACGTGTCAAAATATGGTTACAATAAAATAAGTGCTCATGAATCCATTACAGATGATAACGTCGTTCTGCCAGCTGGAAGCGATAGACCTAGACTCGAAGTGCAATTCTGTTGTGAGAACGTATTCTTGGAACTTCCAGTCGCACCTACTGCTCACTGTATGATTTCATAATTTTATTGACAATAGTACTGGTACCCCTTGACCAGTATTATTTGCGTTCATTGTTTTGAGTGTCAATTCCACGTACACATCTATTGGTGGAACTCATTTCTGCAATGATTTTCTGCCATGAAACTTATAAAGACGCAAGAGGCTATATATACAGGGTGGGCCATTAAAAAGTAACCCCCTCAGGTGTTTTGCCAATATTTAGACCAAAAGTAGAGATTAGTAAATCAAATTTTACAGGCGCTTAGCTTATTCATATCCACATGTAACGGCCAAAATTTACTAAAAACAGAACAAAAATTATTTAACCTTTAATGAGTCCAACCACGGTTTTTTGACGGTCAAAAACATTCAACGCAGGAAAAAGTACAAAAACGATTTTACGAAGTCACTTCAATTCTCCCATTGTTTTTGGCTTTGATCGCGGATTGTGGTATTTCTTGAGCATAGCTCCCCACACGTGACAATCCATGGAAGTACAAGTCCGGTGAGCTTGGGGCCATTGGTCCTTCTCAACGAAACCAGGGCAATTGACCTTGAGCCAATCTTGCGCGAGTCGAGCGCCATGCGCTGGTGCTTATTCTTGCTGAAAGATGAATCCAGCTGGTGGCAGATGCTTGCAATCGGATATTAATTGAGGATGCAGGCGAACAACATAATAATTATTCAGTATCCACTTCGGCTTTCTCATCAACAAAATTAAGTTGATTTTTACCACAAAAAACAAACACCAGCCGATACCATAACATGTGGAGTGAACTTGGGTTCAACAACCAGATTTGACATTGGATTTCTTGCCGCTGGTTCGAACACGATTGTTTTGGTTGCTGAAGTAGAAGTTCTATCATACGTGAAGAACAAGCGCCTCGTCTCGCGAACATTCAGCCCGTAAAGCAGTGCCGAGAAGAGTTTAAGTCTCGGCGATGGCAACGCCTAGTGGGACAACGGAAAGCGATGTTTATTTGCTCATTTGATTGACTGCTCGCTGAATGATGTCAAAGTGATTTTCAAATACGCTGATTCCCCATTTCTCTTCTCAATAATAATGATAATTCAAAACTTTCCATTACAACAGTTATTAACTTGAGAAGTGACTTCATAAAATTGTTTTGTCACTTTTTCCCGCATTGAATGTCTTTTGACCATCAAAAACCGTGGTTGCGCTCATTAAAAATTACATAACTTTTGTGCTGTTTGAAATATTTCATCAAAATTTGGCTATTATATGCAGGCATGAACTAGTTTTGCGCCTGTAAAATTTCATTTACTGGTCTCTACTTTTGGCCGAAATATTAGCAAAACACCTGAAGAGATTACTTTTTAATGACCCACCCTGTAGATCTAGACCGCAAGATATTAATTAGTCTGCGACTGTGATTTCAACCGCAACGAGAAATTTATAATCTGGCATTTATACGTCAATAATCGCTAAGCGTTTCTTCATCCTTCTATCTTCAATTTCCTAGTCTTCGTCGTCATCTTCTTCCTCCTCCTTCTTGATCTTCTTTCTCCTCCTTCTCCTTGTTGTTCTTCTTCTTTCTCCTCCTTCTTCTTCTTCTACCTCCTCCTCCTCTTTCTCCTACTTCTTTTTCTTCTTCTTTCTCTTCCTCCTCCTCCTCCTTCGTCCTCTTTCACCTCTTCCTCCTCCTTCTTCTTTCTCCTCCTATTCCTCCTCCTCCTCCCCTCTTTATCCCCTTCCTCCTCCTCCTTCTCCTTTCTTCTCCTCCTCCTCCCCTTCCTCCTCTTCTTCTACTCTCTGT
Organism: Bimastos eiseni; assembly: GCA_959347315.1. Classification (NCBI taxonomy): domain Eukaryota; kingdom Metazoa; phylum Annelida; class Clitellata; order Crassiclitellata; family Lumbricidae; genus Bimastos; species Bimastos eiseni. Next base: position 12,858,766 of record OY365815.1, read on the forward strand.
CTTCTACGTTCTCGTTTCCTATAAAACATATTGAATTTTCTCTGGGATGGCCCTTCTGTGGTGATCGTCTTAAGTGTAATTGACAGAGGCATCCCCATCATGCCTCCATCACGTCTCGCAACCAGCCTCTGCAACCGACGTCTTCAGCAGCTCTGCCCCAGCTCCGCGTTAGCTCCTAACGCTGACGCCTGTCGATCCACAGGGGCTTGGTATCAAGCCAGCATGCCAGCGCCTGGTACCGCAGCAGCTGCCTGGGCCAGCAGCAGCATGCAGCCCCTTCGGTCGGGCTGCTGGGCCGCCCAGCGCTCAGCCCACTGCCCATGGTAGCAAGCTGACCGCCTCTAGCCTCATTACGCCAGATGGTCGTCAGGTAGCGAGGCGTGCTTGACGGTCGATTCAAATCTTGGGTCATAGACGACGGCGCATAGGATGGATCCGACTGCAGCAGATGTGAGTAATTTCTATAAACGACTGCGATATTTGTTCCGCTCTCTCTGTCTATCTGTCTGTCTGTCTATATCTATCTCTGTCTTTGTCTCTGTTTCTGTCTCGGTCTGAGTCCGACGATTGATTTCTGGTGAAGAATATTCTACAGATTTATGGCTTGTTTTTTCGACGGTCTGCTATCGTCTGCGTCGCCTGTCATTGTCTCTTGTCATAGCCCTGCCATAAGACGCAGGGCCCTGTCATAAGACGTTGGGCTTGGATATTGGCCGGGGTGGGGGCCGAGAGTGGTAGTGTTTGGGTTTCGGAAGCTGTTGACGATGGGTATGGCACACTGGGGATCTAAGGATCGTGGGGCGTCGTTGATTGGCTGTCTGTTGGCCATGATGAAAAATTCCCCGTCGCGTCAAATCATCGATAGGGGTGGCACGTGATGGGGTGACGTTAAAGAGCCGGTCACGGGTCTGTCCTGTACTGGATGTCTGTATGCCCGTATGCATGTGTGCCTTGCACTGCTGCTCTTTATGTCCAAATGCCTGCCTGTTTGGATGTGTGGGTCGATCGTGGGTAGAGGGGTGGGGTGGAGTGAGGGCGGGAGGGGTGGGGTAGATTAATGAATAGTCTGGTAGATGGATGAATGAGTGGGCGTATGACTTGACAGATGTCAGTGATGTGTGTCTGTCTGTATGTCTATATGTCTGTCTGTCTGTCTATCTATCTGTTGGTCTGTTTGTCTGTCTTATGGAAGATGTCTGTGCACGATGTTGTATGACCAGAAGATGACCAATTCCCTCTAGCAAACCCATGTGTATGAACTATGAAGTACAGAGCACGCACAGGTCAACAATTTTCTGCCGTGGAGAGGATTTGAACCCACGACTTTATCGTAGGCGCCTTCCCAGCAGCGAATAGTGTATGGCAAGGGAGGTTGATATTTGGGTGGTCCGTCCAGTTTTCCATTCAATCGTCCCTACAATCCATAAACTCCGTCACTGTTTGCACTCTGACAGTGCCAGTTCCAAGATTGAATAAACGAGGAGGGCGACGCTGAGGATTTACGTTTATCTCTCACACACACAGTGTCGTTAAACTGACACTACTTACATACACTACATGTACGTCCGTTCATCCTTCCATCCGTCGATCCTTCCGCTCTTGTACCATTGTTTGACTGCATACACAGACATACATACACACACACACATACATACACACACACACACCCATACACACACACACACATGCGCACGCAAGCACATTCGTGCGTCAGTTTCCCTCCTCCAGTCACTGCTGTTGCCCAAATTCTTCTACGGAGAATCGACGTAATTGATAGTCAAGACATGAATTTCGGCGTCATGACACCTGTTGTCACGCTGTCACCGCCATCCCTTGCTGAACTATTGAACTCGTTTTGGTTGTCTGTAAGATGCCGCAAGTAACTGCAAATCGATGCGACTCAATTTGATACAGAAAAATGTGCTATATAAATTCATACTTTCCGCAAGTTCCTCAAGTGGTATCTATTGCGCAAGTATGATTTGTAAGCAATACAAACGGTAATAATAATGTGACAAATTGCATGGCGCCCTCAGAAATAGGAGGAACCGAGGTACTGAATTCGACTGTTTTAGTTGGTCAAACATTCTCCAGGCGACCAACCTACTGGGACGAAGGTAAATAACTAATACGCTGTGCACGAAATAACTGAGGATCTGTGAGATTTTTAGTTTCCTGACCTCTAGAGTCTCTAGCTAGAAATCCTTTCAGTTGGGCCTACTCAGCTGAAAGAGTTAGAAGAAGAAATAAGATTCGATGGAACGCTTGACTATTAATTGTCGCAGTTACGCAAGTGGTTATCCATTTCGAGGCTGAGATGAATAAACACTGGCGCCATATAAAATGGTAGATATATGGCAGTGTTTAAGCAGAGTTCAAAGGCGAAGTTGTCTAACTGCTTGATGAGGTCGTCGCCCTTAAGAGGCTGTGGTCTAACGACATCTTTCTAAAGCGATGACCTTTGACCTGTCTTTGGGAGCTTAGGCATCAATCTGTCATCTGACAGTTGTTATCTGAATGGTTTGTGCTTCAGCCGAAGGTTCCGTCCAAACAAGGGCGAGTGAGGCCTATGATGACAGAGGCGAATGTAGGAACTGAAGGCGATGGTGGGCTGAGCGATGTAGGGTCTTGCACTCGATGGCATTCTATACCCTGTTAACTGTTACAATCCGTACATGGTCAACGACCCTGACGTTCGGGTTATCTATGTGGAATAGCGTGCGTTTCAAATTTTAATACTAGTAATGCGCGAGAGGTAGCTTGTTCAATGCCGCTAGTGAGGGAAGGAATTTGAGGCTGTCCTTTATCAAGACGGCGAGGGAGAGTATGCCTTCGGACCTTGGCTGGCTCTGTACAACCCAGACTCCGACAGGACTCGTAGAGATATCCCTAATTAAAACAGTGGCCCTTAATTAAAACACTGGAGAGGTCGGCGCTTGAGTTTTCTGTGGAAAAACTAACGTTGTCATTTTGCCCAGTTTCAGTCCAGTTTAAGAAAAATAATGAGGGCTGTACTGGATATTCGCTTTGTATTCGCTTCGGAGCTGAATAGTGGGCCAAATGGCTATTCGGTATTCGACCGAATTGTAGCGGTAAGACCGAATACGAATAGTGGTCACGTGACCTATGTTTTTGCAGGAGCGGCGAATTCTATAGCGAGAGAACTGAAGTAACTCTCTACTGTTTGGACCATGGTATTGCAGTGTCGGCCGTCTCATCTCTGAGTTTAGTTAAATTAATTTACACAGTCTGGCATGCAGAAGGATGCAAAAATTACATGTAGTTCACTGTTTACCTTTAGTTTATGTATTAAATTGACTTAACTGAAACACTTGCTCACATTTTGATTTTGAAATTTGTTGGCAGACTTTTTTTTGCACACCATTCGTATTCGGCCGAATAGTTGGTTCAATTAGGCGTATTTGGCCGAATAGTGAAAATCACATATTCGGTACATCCCTAATAAATAATTCTCATTGTTGTTGGTAGGCATGGCCAGACAGTGAATTTATTGTTGATGGTATTCCTAAGAAATACGCAGATTAGAGAACGTGCATGATTTGATAAAGGGGTCTAATGTTTACAGTGTCGTGAAGCTAATTGAGCAACTGAACTACACAGAAGAATCCTCATAATATGCATTAGGCTATAGTGGGAAGATTTATTATATAAAACGCCAGAGGCATTGATGTTGAATTCAGTTAGTCATCTTCGTAATAAAATGGTACCGAAAAATATATTGTTGAGGTCTAGACTTAAGTTCCTTTGTCGGAATTTGCCTGAATAATCTGTTCATTTGAGATACCAGTCTTAGACCATAAAAATTTCACTGTGGTTTCATTGGACAAAGGAGAAGATGCGATCGTCGATTTGTGATTCCTTCGGCAATATTGTAACGGCACCACAAAGGCCATTAAATTATCAGAGGCCATTAAATTGGATTTAGATAAGAAGGCTCCAGCTGAATTATTGATATTTCATTGTCACGAGTCTCTGTGGAGCGCAGTTAGACTTTTATACAAAAGGCTTGTGTATGTTGATTAAGGTTGCAAACTCTTGCAATATCTGTTATCTATGACATTAATGTGCAAGTATAACAGCTTGTCACACGCGGTAAATATAAATTTTCGTAATTTCAGCGAAACCCAAGACCCTGAGAAAATATGTTTGTCAACAAACACACAGCGCTATGAAAACGGCTGAGATGAATAGCTTATATGATAATATTCACCCGTTGTGTTTTCTTCAGCAACCATTTTCCCCAGAATTGATTTATCGGCGGAAAATTTCACGCGGGACCAAAGTTTATGTGATTGATATATTCGCACCAGCATCCGTGTGGGAATATACAGACTGCTAGAAACGAAAGTGGGGAAGGGGTACTACAATAGGTATTTGAATCACTATAACGACTCTTTAACACGATCTCGTCTAACTGTAGCGGGTTAATTTACTCGGTTATTGGCTCAATTGTGAATATAATTATGGCCATATATTCTGAAAGTTTTATATATATATATATATATATATATATATATATATATGGCTACGGCTATATGCAATTTTTATTGAATGTCGGGTGTTTTATATTTGTGCTAAGGGTGCGCCGTAGTTGTGTGCTGGACTGTCCACCAACTCGGCGGGTATAATAATTCCAAGTTGGGCAGTCATTTGTTTTAGGAGTAATACTTCACCTGCATCACTGGCTGTAACGAGTGTCTTGTCTTTACACTGTGGAGGGAGTGGACTGGCCATCCACCGTCATATACTTAGGAGTAAAAGTATGAAGTCGCTGGCACTTTGTATCCACGACTATCTTAAGAGACTTGAGCCAGTGAACATGGCTTAATGCTCTACTCTTTTTTCTTCTAAGGCAAAATAATGTTTCTTTGTTTTGTCGTTCTGACCTCAACCGGCGGAGATCCGGGATGATTCCTCGCTGAACCACAAATGTTAGTCTTCCGCGAGTACTTTTTGCACTGCAGAGGGAGAGAGATAAAGCGGCCACTGGCAAAGCGGAACGACTGTCTCATTAGCAAATAGCATAATGATGATTAACAGCATGGCGTTATATATGTAATATATAGTTATATATATATTTGTTAATGCTGAAGCGTTAAAAAACGAGTTCCGAGATATCTGGGTATTTAAGTGGCACAGGAACATTCCTATTTTGTTCAGTTCATGTTATTTGATTGAGAGCCAAACTAGTGGTCGGCTGGACTTTGGTACCAAGGTGACTGAAGTAGTTTTGTGATGAGCCTGGCAGCGTCGCTGCAATGTCCAAAATGTTACGTGAATTCTCTTGGTTGTTTTTAAAATTGATTTCAGCCATATTCCCATAGATTCAACTCAGATTAATCTTTATTCTTAATATTTCTCCAAAGGATTTACAGCAAGTAAATTACAGGGTGCTCTAAATGCCACATGGATATTTGACGACACCTGAAAATTAGATAACTGATCTACTCAACCTGGTCGTACAGTCATTTAGGCAGCAGCGATGTACTAACAGCGACTTGTATTAGCAGTATTACGTATATCTCGGACTATCCGTACATGATGAAGGGCAGGTCCATTTTTGGCATAACGCCACCCGGGGATGAGGTGAGTGAGGTGGTTTCCCTTTGCCTTCCTCACAGACAATTATGGGTGAGCAACTTGTCCAAGCTCGCTACGCAGTGACTCGTGGTGCGGGGTGGGTTCGAACCTGCGATCCTCCTAACGCAAGGCACCGAGCATCCCATTAAGCCACCGCGCAACGTGGTCCTTACAGGGAGGTCAAATAGGGTGTCGTTTCCATTGAAATGAGCAGCGATAGTGAAGGAGAACAACCGAGTGTATTCCTTCCAAGGCTAGGCACTTCTCATTCAAATAATAATCAGTCGGGAGAGAAAATGTCTTCGGAACACTTTTTAAGAGATATGATCGATTTTGTATTGCGTACTTTCACAAGGCTTTGAATAAGTTAGTCCAGTGTTTTTCTTGAAAATGCGACTTGCTCTAAACTCCAATATTTTCATCCAGCATCTGTGTGGACCTACTGCCATCAGAATTCTGCAAAAATATTTTCATTTGCTCATTTAGTTTCCGAGTTTTGATCGATTTTGTATTGCGTACTTTCACAAGGCTTTGAATAAGTTAGTCCAGTGTTTTTCTTGAAAATGCGACTTGCTCTAAACCCCATAATTTTCATCCAGCACCTGTGTGGACCTACTGCCATCAGAATTCTGCAAAAATATTTTCATTTGCTCATTTAGTTTCAGAGTTTTGATCGATTTTGTATTGCGTACTTTCACAAGGCTTTGAATAAGTTAGTCCAGTGTTTTTCTTGAAAATGCGACTTGCTCTAAACCCCATAATTTTCATCCAGCATCTGTGTGGACCTACTGCCATCAGAATTCTGCAAAAATATTTTCATTTGCTCATTTAGTTTCAGAGTTTTGATCGATTTTGTATTGCGTACTTTCACAAGGCTTTGAATAAGTTAGTCCAGTGTTTTTCTTGAAAATGCGACTTGCTCTAAACCCCATAATTTTCATCCAGCATCTGTGTGGACCTACTGCCATCACAATTCTGCAAAAATATTTTCATTTGCTCATTTAGTTTCCGAGTTTTGATCGATTTTGTATTGCGTACTTTCACAAGGCTTTGAATAAGTTAGTCCAGTGTTTTTCTTGAAAATGCGACTTGCTCTAAACCCCATAATTTTCATCCAGCACCTATGTGGACCTACTGCCATCAGAATTCTGCAAAAATATTTTCATTTGCTCATTTAGTTTCAGAGTTTTGATCGATTTTGTATTGCGTACTTTCACAAGGCTTTGAATTAGTTAGTCCAGTGTTTTTCTTGAAAATGCGACTTGCTCTAAACCCCATAATTTTCATCCAGCACCTGTGTGGACCTACTGCCATGACAATTCTGCAAAAATATTTTCATTTGCTCATTTAGTTTCCGAGTTTTGATCGATTTTGTATTGCGTACTTTCACAAGGCTTTGAATAAGTTAGTCCAGTGTTTTTCTTGAAAATGCGACTTGCTCTAAACCCCATAATTTTCATCCAGCACCTGTGTGGACCTACTGCCATCAGAATTCTGCAAAAATATTTTCATTTGCTCATTTAGTTTCCGAGTTTTGATCGATTTTGTATTGCGTACTTTCACAAGGCTTTGAATTAGTTAGTCCAGTGTTTTTCTTGAAAATGCGACTTGCTCTAAACCCCATAATTTTCATCCAGCACCTGTGTGGACCTACTGCAATCACAATTCTGCAAAAATATTTTCATTTGCTCATTTAGTTTCCGAGTTTTGATCGATTTTGTATTGCGTACTTTCACAAGGCTTTGAATTAGTTAGTCCAGTGTTTTTCTTGAAAATGCGACTTGCTCTAAACCCCATAATTTTCATCCAGCATCTGTGTGGACCTACTGCCATCAGAATTCTGCAAAAATATTTTCATTTGCTCATTTAGTTTCCGAGTTTTGATCGATTTTGTATTGCGTACTTTCACAAGTCTTTGAATAAGTTAGTCCAGTGTTTTTCTTGAAAATGCGACTTGCTCTAAACCCCATAATTTTCATCCAGCATCTGTGTGGACCTACTGCCATCAGAATTCTGCAAAAATATTTTCATTTGCTCAGTTAGTTTCCGAGTTTTGATCGATTTTGTATTGCGTACTTTCACAAGGCTTTGAATTAGTTAGTCCAGTGTTTTTCTTGAAAATGCGACTTGCTCTAAACCCCATAATTTTCATCCAGCACCGGTGTGGACCTACTGCCATCAGAATTCTGCAAAAATATTTTCATTTGCTCATTTAGTTTCCGAGTTTTGATCGATTTTGTATTGCGTACTTTCACAAGGCTTTGAATAAGTTAGTCCAGTGTTTTTCTTGAAAATGCGACTTGCTCTAAACCCCATAATTTTCATCCAGCATCTGTGTGGACCTACTGCCATAAGAATTCTGCAAAAATATTTTCATTTGCTCATTTAGTTTCCGAGTTTTGATCGATTTTGTATTGCGTACTTTCACAAGGCTTTGAATTAGTTAGTCCAGTGTTTTTCTTGAAAATGCGACTTGCTCTAAACCCCATAATTTTCATCCAGCACCGGTGTGGACTTACTGCCATCACAATTCTGCAAAAATATTTTCATTTGCTCAGTTAGTTTCCGAGTTTTGATCGATTTTGTATTGCGTACTTTCACAAGGCTTTGAATTAGTTAGTCCAGTGTTTTTCTTGAAAATGCGACTTGCTCTAAACCTCATAATTTTCATCCAGCACCTGTGTGGACCTACTGCCATCAGAATTCTGCAAAAATATTTTCATTTGCTCATTTAGTTTCCGAGTTTTGATCGATTTTGTATTGCGTACTTTCACAAGGCTTTGAATAAGTTAGTCCAGTGTTTTTCTTGAAAATGCGACTTGCTCTAAACCCCATAATTTTCATCCAGCACCTGTGTGGACCTACTGCCATCAGAATTCTGCAAAAATATTTTCATTTGCTCATTTAGTTTCCGAGTTTTGATCGATTTTGTATTGCGTACTTTCACAAGGCTTTGAATAAGTTAGTCCAGTGTTTTTCTTGAAAATGCGACTTGATCTAAACCCCATAATTTTCATCCAGCTTCTGTGTGGACCTACTGCCATCAGAATTCTGCAAAAATATTTTCATTTGCTCATTTAGTTTCCGAGTTTTGATCGATTTTGTATTGCGTACTTTCACAAGGCTTTGAATAAGTTAGTCCAGTGTTTTTCTTGAAAATGCGACTTGCTCTAAACCCCATAATTTTCATCCAGCACCTGTGTGGACCTACTGCCATCAGAATTCTGCAAAAATATTTTCATTTGCTCAGTTAGTTTCCGAGTTTTGATCGATTTTGTATTGCGTACTTTCACAAGGCTTTGAATTAGTTAGTCCAGTGTTTTTCTTGAAAATGCGACTTGCTCTAAACCTCATAATTTTCATCCAGCACCTGTGTGGACCTACTGCCATCAGAATTCTGCAAAAATATTTTCATTTGCTCATTTAGTTTCCGAGTTTTGATCGATTTTGTATTGCGTACTTTCACAAGGCTTTGAATAAGTTAGTCCAGTGTTTTTCTTGAAAATGCGACTTGCTCTAAACCCCATAATTTTCATCCAGCACCTGTGTGGACCTACTGCCATCAGAATTCTGCAAAAATATTTTCATTTGCTCATTTAGTTTCCGAGTTTTGATCGATTTTGTATTGCGTACTTTCACAAGGCTTTGAATAAGTTAGTCCAGTGTTTTTCTTGAAAATGCGACTTGCTCTAAACCCCATAATTTTCATCCAGCACCTGTGTGGACCTACTGCCATCAGAATTCTGCAGAAATATTTTCATTTGCTCATTTAGTTTCAGAGTTTTGATCGATTTTGTATTGCGTACTTTCACAAGGCTTTGAATTAGTTAGTCCAGTGTTTTTCTTGAAAATGCGACTTGCTCTAAACCACATAATTTTCATCCAGCACCGGTGTGGACCTACTGCCATCACAATTCTGCAAAAATATTTTCATTTGCTCAGTTAGTTTCCGAGTTTTGATCGATTTTGTATTGCGTACTTTCACAAGGCTTTGAATTAGTTAGTCCAGTGTTTTTCTTGAAAATGCGACTTGCTCTAAACCCCATAATTTTCATCCAGCACCGGTGTGGACTTACTGCCATCACAATTCTGCAAAAATATTTTCATTTGCTCAGTTAGTTTCCGAGTTTTGATCGATTTTGTATTGCGTACTTTCACAAGGCTTTGAATTAGTTAGTCCAGTGTTTTTCTTGAAAATGCGACTTGCTCTAAACCTCATAATTTTCATCCAGCACCTGTGTGGACCTACTGCCATCAGAATTCTGCAAAAATATTTTCATTTGCTCATTTAGTTTCCGAGTTTTGATCGATTTTGTATTGCGTACTTTCACAAGGCTTTGAATAAGTTAGTCCAGTGTTTTTCTTGAAAATGCGACTTGCTCTAAACCCCATAATTTTCATCCAGCACCTGTGTGGACCTACTGCCATCAGAATTCTGCAAAAATATTTTCATTTGCTCATTTAGTTTCCGAGTTTTGATCGATTTTGTATTGCGTACTTTCACAAGGCTTTGAATAAGTTAGTCCAGTGTTTTTCTTGAAAATGCGACTTGATCTAAACCCCATAATTTTCATCCAGCTTCTGTGTGGACCTACTGCCATCAGAATTCTGCAAAAATATTTTCATTTGCTCATTTAGTTTCCGAGTTTTGATCGATTTTGTATTGCGTACTTTCACAAGGCTTTGAATAAGTTAGTCCAGTGTTTTTCTTGAAAATGCGACTTGCTCTAAACCCCATAATTTTCATCCAGCACCTGTGTGGACCTACTGCCATCAGAATTCTGCAAAAATATTTTCATTTGCTCAGTTAGTTTCCGAGTTTTGATCGATTTTGTATTGCGTACTTTCACAAGGCTTTGAATAAGTTAGTCCAGTGTTTTTCTTGAAAATGCGACTTGCTCTAAACCTCATAATTTTCATCCAGCACCTGTGTGGACCTACTGCCATCAGAATTCTGCAAAAATATTTTCATTTGCTCATTTAGTTTCCGAGTTTTGATCGATTTTGTATTGCGTACTTTCACAAGGCTTTGAATAAGTTAGTCCAGTGTTTTTCTTGAAAATGCGACTTGCTCTAAACCCCATAATTTTCATCCAGCACCTGTGTGGACCTACTGCCATCAGAATTCTGCAAAAATATTTTCATTTGCTCATTTAGTTTCCGAGTTTTGATCGATTTTGTATTGCGTACTTTCACAAGGCTTTGAATAAGTTAGTCCAGTGTTTTTCTTGAAAATGCGACTTGATCTAAACCCCATAATTTTCATCCAGCTTCTGTGTGGACCTACTGCCATCAGAATTCTGCAAAAATATTTTCATTTGCTCATTTAGTTTCCGAGTTTTGATCGATTTTGTATTGCGTACTTTCACAAGGCTTTGAATAAGTTAGTCCAGTGTTTTTCTTGAAAATGCGACTTGCTCTAAACCCCATAATTTTCATCCAGCACCTGTGTGGACCTACTGCCATCAGAATTCTGCAAAAATATTTTCATTTGCTCAGTTAGTTTCCGAGTTTTGATCGATTTTGTATTGCGTACTTTCACAAGGCTTTGAATTAGTTAGTCCAGTGTTTTTCTTGAAAATGCGACTTGCTCTAAACCCCATAATTTTCATCCAGCACCTGTGTGGACCTACTGCCATCAGAATTCTGCAAAAATATTTTCATTTGCTCAGTTAGTTTCCGAGTGTTGATCGATTTTGTATTGCGTACTTTCACAAGGCTTTGAATAAGTTAGTCCAGTGTTTTTCTTGAAAATGCGACTTGCTCTAAACCCCATAATTTTCATCCAGCTTCTGTGTGGACCTACTGCCATCAGAATTCTGCAAAAATATTTTCATTTGCTCATTTAGTTTCCGAGTTTTGATCGATTTTGTATTGCGTACTTTCACAAGGCTTTGAATAAGTTAGTCCAGTGTTTTTCTTGAAAATGCGACTTGCTCTAAACCCCATAATTTTCATCCAGCACCTGTGTGGACCTACTGCCATCAGAATTCTGCAAAAATATTTTCATTTGCTCAGTTAGTTTCCGAGTTTTGATCGATTTTGTATTGCGTACTTTCACAAGGCTTTGAATAAGTTAGTCCAGTGTTTTTCTAGAAAATGCGACTTGCTCTAAACCCCATAATTTTCATCCAGCTTCTGTGTGGACCTACTGCCATCAGAATTCTGCAAAAATATTTTCATTTGCTCATTTAGTTTCCTAGTTTTGATCGATTTTGTATTGCGTACTTTCACAAGGCTTTGAATTAGTAGTCCAGTGATTTTCTTGAAAATGCGACTTGCTCTAAACCTCATAATTTTCATCCAGCACCTGTGTGGACCTACTGCCATCAGAATTCTGCAAGAATATTTTCATTTGCTCATTTAGTTTAAGAGGTTTGATCGATTTTGTATTGCGTACTTTCACAAGGCTTTGAATAAGTTAGTCCAGTGTTTTTCTTGAAAATGCGACTTGCTCTAAACCCCATAATTTTCATCCAGCACCTGTGTGGACCTACTGCCATCAGAATTCTGCAAAAATATTTTCATTTGCTCAGTTAGTTTCCGAGTTTTGATCGATTTTGTATTGCGTACTTTCACAAGGCTTTGAATTAGTTAGTCCAGTGTTTTTCTTGAAAATGCGACTTGCTCTAAACCCCATAATTTTCATCCAGCACCTGTGTGGACCTACAGCCATCAGAATTCTGCAAAAATATTTTCATTTGCTCATTTAGTTTCCGAGTTTTGATCGATTTTGTATTGCGTACTTTCACAAGGCTTTGAATAAGTTAGTCCAGTGTTTTTCTTGAAAATGCGACTTGCTCTAAACCCCATAATTTTCATCCAGCACCTGTGTGGACCTACTGCCATCAGAATTCTGCAAAAATATTTTCATTTGCTCATTTAGTTTCCGAGTTTTGATCGATTTTGTATTGCGTACTTTCACAAGGCTTTGAATTAGTTAGTCCAGTGTTTTTCTTGAAAATGCGACTTGCTCTAAACCCCATAATTTTCATCCAGCACCTGTGTGGACCTACTGCCATCAGAATTCTGCAAAAATATTTTCATTTGCTCAGTTAGTTTCCGAGTTTTGATCGATTTTGTATTGCGTACTTTCACAAGGCATTGAATAAGTTAGTCCAGTGTTTTTTCTTGAAAATGCGACTTGCTCTAAACCCCATAATTTTCATCCAGCATCTGTGTGGACCTACTGCCATCAGAATTCTGCAAAAATATTTTCATTTGCTCATTTAGTTTCCGAGTTTTGATCGATTTTGTATTGCGTACTTTCACAAGGCTTTGAATAAGTTAGTCCAGTGTTTTTCTAGAAAATGCGACTTGCTCTAAACCCCATAATTTTCATCCAGCACCTGTGTGGACCTACTGCCATCAGAATTCTGCAAAAATATTTTCATTTGCTCATTTAGTTTCCGAGTTTTGATCGATTTTGTATTGCGTACTTTCACAAGGCTTTGAATAAGTTAGTCCAGTGTTTTTCTAGAAAATGCGACTTGCTCTAAACCCCATAATTTTCATCCAGCACCTGTGTGGACCTACTGCCATCAGAATTCTGCAAAAATATTTTCATTTGCTCATTTAGTTTCCGAGTTTTGATCGATTTTGTATTGCGTACTTTCACAAGGCTTTGAATAAGTTAGTCCAGTGTTTTTCTTGAAAATGCGACTTGCTCTAAACCCCATAATTTTCATCCAGCACCTGTGTGGACCTACTGCCATGACAATTCTGCAAAAATATTTTCATTTGCTCATTTAGTTTCCGAGTTTTGATCGATTTTGTATTGCGTACTTTCACAAGGCTTTGAATAAGTTAGTCCAGTGTTTTTCTAGAAAATGCGACTTGCTCTAAACCCCATAATTTTCATCCAGCACCTGTGTGGACCTACTGCCATCAGAATTCTGCAAAAATATTTTCATTTGCTCAGTTAGTTTCCGAGTTTTGATCGATTTTGTATTGCGTACTTTCACAAGGCTTTGAATAAGTTAGTCCAGTGTTTTTCTTGAAAATGCGACTTGCTGTAAACCCCATAATTTTCATCCAGCATCTGTGTGGACCTACTGCCATCAGAATTCTGCAAAAATATTTTCATTTGCTCAGTTAGTTTCCGAGTTTTGATCGATTTTGTATTGCGTACTTTCACAAGGCTTTGAATAAGTTAGTCCAGTGTTTTTCTAGAAAATGCGACTTGCTCTAAACCCCATAATTTTCATCCAGCACCTGTGTGGACCTACTGCCATCAGAATTCTGCAAAAATATTTTCATTTGCTCATTTAGTTTCCGAGTTTTGATCGATTTTGTATTGCGTACTTTCACAAGGCTTTGAATAAGTTAGTCCAGTGTTTTTCTTGAAAATGCGACTTGCTCTAAACCCCATAATTTTCATCCAGCTTCTGTGTGGACCCACTGCCATCAGAATTCTGCAAAAATATTTTCATTTGCTCATTTAGTTTCCGAGTTTTGATCGATTTTGTATTGCGTACTTTCACAAGGCTTTGAATAAGTTAGTCCAGTGTTTTTCTTGAAAATGCGACTTGCTCTAAACCCCATAATTTTCATCCAGCATCTGTGTGGACCTACTGCCATCAGAATTCTGCAAAAATATTTTCATTTGCTCATTTAGTTTCCGAGTTTTGATCGATTTTGTATTGCGTACTTTCACAAGGCTTTGAATAAGTTAGTCCAGTGTTTTTCTTGAAAATGCGACTTGCTCTAAACCCCATAATTTTCATCCAGCACCTGTGTGAACCTACTGCCATCAGAATTCTGCAAAAATATTTTCATTTGCTCAGTTAGTTTCCGAGTTTTGATCGATTTTGTATTGCGTACTTTCACAAGGCTTTGAATAAGTTAGTCCAGTGTTTTTCTTGAAAATGCGACTTGCTCTAAACCCCATAATTTTCATCCAGCACCTGTGTGGACCTACTGCCATCAGAATTCTGCAAAAATATTTTCATTTGCTCATTTAGTTTCCGAGTTTTGATCGATTTTGTATTGCGTACTTTCACAAGGCTTTGAATAAGTTAGTCCAGTGTTTTTCTTGAAAATGCGACTTGCTCTAAACCCCATAATTTTCATCCAGCACCTGTGTGGACCTACTGCCATCAGAATTCTGCAAAAATATTTTCATTTGCTCATTTACTTTCCGAGTTTTGATCGATTTTGTATTGCGTACTTTCACAAGGCTTTGAATAAGTTAGTCCAGTGTTTTTCTAGAAAATGCGACTTGCTCTAAACCCCATAATTTTCATCCAGCACCTGTGTGGACCTACTGCCATCAGAATTCTGCAAAAATATTTTCATTTGCTCAGTTAGTTTCCGAGTTTTGATCGATTTTGTATTGCGTACTTTCACAAGGCTTTGAATAAGTTAGTCCAGTGTTTTTCTTGAAAATGCGACTTGCTGTAAACCCCATAATTTTCATCCAGCATCTGTGTGGACCTACTGCCATCAGAATTCTGCAAAAATATTTTCATTTGCTCATTTAGTTTCCGAGTTTTGATCGATTTTGTATTGCGTACTTTCACAAGGCTTTGAATAAGTTAGTCCAGTGTTTTTCTTGAAAATGCGACTTGCTCTAAACCCCATAATTTTCATCCAGCACCTGTGTGAACCTACTGCCATCAGAATTCTGCAAAAATATTTTCATTTGCTCAGTTAGTTTCCGAGTTTTGATCGATTTTGTATTGCGTACTTTCACAAGGCTTTGAATAAGTTAGTCCAGTGTTTTTCTTGAAAATGCGACTTGCTCTAAACCCCATAATTTTCATCCAGCACCTGTGTGGACCTGCTGCCATCAGAATTCTGCAAAAATATTTTCATTTGCTCATTTAGTTTCCGAGTTTTGATCGATTTTGTATTGCGTACTTTCACAAGGCTTTGAATAAGTTAGTCCAGTGTTTTTCTTGAAAATGCGACTTGCTCTAAACCCCATAATTTTCATCCAGCACCTGTGTGGACCTACTGCCATCAGAATTCTGCAAAAATATTTTCATTTGCTCAGTTAGTTTCCGAGTTTTGATCGATTTTGTATTGCGTACTTTCACAAGGCTTTGAATAAGTTAGTCCAGTGTTTTTCTTGAAAATGCGACTTGCTCTAAACCCCATAATTTTCATCCAGCACCTGTGTGGACCTACTGCCATCAGAATTCTGCAAAAATATTTTCATTTGCTCATTTACTTTCCGAGTTTTGATCGATTTTGTATTGCGTACTTTCACAAGGCTTTGAATTAGTTAGTCCAGTGTTTTTCTTGAAAATGCGACTTGCTCTAAACCCCATAATTTTCATCCAGCACCTGTGTGAACCTACTGCCATCAGAATTCTGCAAAAATATTTTCATTTGCTCATTTAGTTTCAGAGGTTTGATCGTATTTGTATTGCGTACTTTCACAAGGCTTTGAATAAGTTAGTCCAGTGTTTTTCTTGAAAATGCGACTTGCTCTAAACCCCATAATTTTCATCCAGCTTCTGTGTGGACCTACTGCCATCAGAATTCTGCAAAAATATTTTCATTTGCTCATTTAGTTTCCGAGTTTTGATCGATTTTGTATTGCGTACTTTCACAAGGCTTTGAATTAGTTAGTCCAGTGTTTTTCTTGAAAATGCGACTTGCTCTAAACCCCATAATTTTCATCCAGCACCTGTGTGGACCTACTGCCATGACAATTCTGCAAAAATATTTTCATTTGCTCATTTAGTTTCCGAGTTTTGATCGATTTTGTATTGCGTACTTTCACAAGGCTTTGAATAAGTTAGTCCAGTGTTTTTCTAGAAAATGCGACTTGCTCTAAACCCCATAATTTTCATCCAGCACCTGTGTGGACCTACTGCCATCAGAATTCTGCAAAAATATTTTCATTTGCTCAGTTAGTTTCCGAGTTTTGATCGATTTTGTATTGCGTACTTTCACAAGGCTTTGAATAAGTTAGTCCAGTGTTTTTCATGAAAATGCGACTTGCTCTAAACCCCATAATTTTCATCCAGCACCTGTGTGGACCTACTGCCATCAGAATTCTGCAAAAATATTTTCATTTGCTCATTTAGTTTCCGAGTTTTGATCGATTTTGTATTGCGTACTTTCACAAGGCTTTGAATAAGTTAGTCCAGTGTTTTTCTTGAAAATGCGACTTGCTCTAAACCCCATAATTTTCATCCAGCACCTGTGTGGACCTACAGCCATCAGAATTCTGCAAAAATATTTTCATTTGCTCATTTAGTTTCCGAGTTTTGATCGATTTTGTATTGCGTACTTTCACAAGGCTTTGAATAAGTTAGTCCAGTGTTTTTCTTGAAAATGCGACTTGCTCTAAACCCCATAATTTTCATCCAGCACCTGTGTGGACCTACTGCCATCAGAATTCTGCAAAAATATTTTCATTTGCTCAGTTAGTTTCCGAGTTTTGATCGATTTTGTATTGCGTACTTTCACAAGGCTTTGAATAAGTTAGTCCAGTGTTTTTCTTGAAAATGCGACTTGCTCTAAACCCCATAATTTACATCCAGCATCTGTGTGGACCTACTGCCATCAGAATTCTGCAAAAATATTTTCATTTGCTCATTTAGTTTCCGAGTTTTGATCGATTTTGTATTGCGTACTTTCACAAGGCTTTGAATTAGTTAGTCCAGTGTTTTTCTTGAAAATGCGACTTGCTCTAAACCCCATAATTTTCATCCAGCACCTGTGTGGACCTACTGCCATCAGAATTCTGCAAAAATATTTTCATTTGCTCATTTAGTTTCAGAGTTTTGATCGAGTTTGTATTGCGTACTTTCACAAGGCTTTGAATAAGTTAGTCCAGTGTTTTTCTTGAAAATGCGACTTGCTCTAAACCCCATAATTTTCATCCAGCACCTGTGTGGACCTACTGCCATCAGAATTCTGCAAAAATATTTTCATTTGCTCATTTACTTTCCGAGTTTTGATCGATTTTGTATTGCGTACTTTCACAAGGCTTTGAATAAGTTAGTCCAGTGTTTTTCTAGAAAATGCGACTTGCTCTAAACCCCATAATTTTCATCCAGCACCTGTGTGGACCTACTGCCATCAGAATTCTGCAAAAATATTTTCATTTGCTCAGTTAGTTTCCGAGTTTTGATCGATTTTGTATTGCGTACTTTCACAAGGCTTTGAATAAGTTAGTCCAGTGTTTTTCTTGAAAATGCGACTTGCTGTAAACCCCATAATTTTCATCCAGCATCTGTGTGGACCTACTGCCATCAGAATTCTGCAAAAATATTTTCATTTGCTCATTTAGTTTCCGAGTTTTGATCGATTTTGTATTGCGTACTTTCACAAGGCTTTGAATAAGTTAGTCCAGTGTTTTTCTTGAAAATGCGACTTGCTCTAAACCCCATAATTTTCATCCAGCACCTGTGTGAACCTACTGCCATCAGAATTCTGCAAAAATATTTTCATTTGCTCAGTTAGTTTCCGAGTTTTGATCGATTTTGTATTGCGTACTTTCACAAGGCTTTGAATAAGTTAGTCCAGTGTTTTTCTTGAAAATGCGACTTGCTCTAAACCCCATAATTTTCATCCAGCACCTGTGTGGACCTGCTGCCATCAGAATTCTGCAAAAATATTTTCATTTGCTCATTTAGTTTCCGAGTTTTGATCGATTTTGTATTGCGTACTTTCACAAGGCTTTGAATAAGTTAGTCCAGTGTTTTTCTTGAAAATGCGACTTGCTCTAAACCCCATAATTTTCATCCAGCACCTGTGTGGACCTACTGCCATCAGAATTCTGCAAAAATATTTTCATTTGCTCAGTTAGTTTCCGAGTTTTGATCGATTTTGTATTGCGTACTTTCACAAGGCTTTGAATAAGTTAGTCCAGTGTTTTTCTTGAAAATGCGACTTGCTCTAAACCCCATAATTTTCATCCAGCACCTGTGTGGACCTACTGCCATCAGAATTCTGCAAAAATATTTTCATTTGCTCATTTACTTTCCGAGTTTTGATCGATTTTGTATTGCGTACTTTCACAAGGCTTTGAATTAGTTAGTCCAGTGTTTTTCTTGAAAATGCGACTTGCTCTAAACCCCATAATTTTCATCCAGCACCTGTGTGAACCTACTGCCATCAGAATTCTGCAAAAATATTTTCATTTGCTCATTTAGTTTCAGAGGTTTGATCGTATTTGTATTGCGTACTTTCACAAGGCTTTGAATAAGTTAGTCCAGTGTTTTTCTTGAAAATGCGACTTGCTCTAAACCCCATAATTTTCATCCAGCTTCTGTGTGGACCTACTGCCATCAGAATTCTGCAAAAATATTTTCATTTGCTCATTTAGTTTCCGAGTTTTGATCGATTTTGTATTGCGTACTTTCACAAGGCTTTGAATTAGTTAGTCCAGTGTTTTTCTTGAAAATGCGACTTGCTCTAAACCCCATAATTTTCATCCAGCACCTGTGTGGACCTACTGCCATGACAATTCTGCAAAAATATTTTCATTTGCTCATTTAGTTTCCGAGTTTTGATCGATTTTGTATTGCGTACTTTCACAAGGCTTTGAATAAGTTAGTCCAGTGTTTTTCTAGAAAATGCGACTTGCTCTAAACCCCATAATTTTCATCCAGCACCTGTGTGGACCTACTGCCATCAGAATTCTGCAAAAATATTTTCATTTGCTCAGTTAGTTTCCGAGTTTTGATCGATTTTGTATTGCGTACTTTCACAAGGCTTTGAATAAGTTAGTCCAGTGTTTTTCATGAAAATGCGACTTGCTCTAAACCCCATAATTTTCATCCAGCACCTGTGTGGACCTACTGCCATCAGAATTCTGCAAAAATATTTTCATTTGCTCATTTAGTTTCCGAGTTTTGATCGATTTTGTATTGCGTACTTTCACAAGGCTTTGAATAAGTTAGTCCAGTGTTTTTCTTGAAAATGCGACTTGCTCTAAACCCCATAATTTTCATCCAGCACCTGTGTGGACCTACAGCCATCAGAATTCTGCAAAAATATTTTCATTTGCTCATTTAGTTTCCGAGTTTTGATCGATTTTGTATTGCGTACTTTCACAAGGCTTTGAATAAGTTAGTCCAGTGTTTTTCTTGAAAATGCGACTTGCTCTAAACCCCATAATTTTCATCCAGCACCTGTGTGGACCTACTGCCATCAGAATTCTGCAAAAATATTTTCATTTGCTCAGTTAGTTTCCGAGTTTTGATCGATTTTGTATTGCGTACTTTCACAAGGCTTTGAATAAGTTAGTCCAGTGTTTTTCTTGAAAATGCGACTTGCTCTAAACCCCATAATTTACATCCAGCATCTGTGTGGACCTACTGCCATCAGAATTCTGCAAAAATATTTTCATTTGCTCATTTAGTTTCCGAGTTTTGATCGATTTTGTATTGCGTACTTTCACAAGGCTTTGAATTAGTTAGTCCAGTGTTTTTCTTGAAAATGCGACTTGCTCTAAACCCCATAATTTTCATCCAGCACCTGTGTGGACCTACTGCCATCAGAATTCTGCAAAAATATTTTCATTTGCTCATTTAGTTTCAGAGTTTTGATCGAGTTTGTATTGCGTACTTTCACAAGGCTTTGAATAAGTTAGTCCAGTGTTTTTCTTGAAAATGCGACTTGCTCTAAACCCCATAATTTTCATCCAGCACCTGTGTGGACCTACTGCCATCAGAATTCTGCAAAAATATTTTCATTTGCTCAGTTAGTTTCCGAGTTTTGATCGATTTTGTATTGCGTACTTTCACAAGGCATTGAATAAGTTAGTCCAGTGTTTTTCTTGAAAATGCGACTTGCTCTAAACCCCATAATTTTCATCCAGCATCTGTGTGGACCTACTGCCATCAGAATTCTGCAAAAATATTTTCATTTGCTCATTTAGTTTCCGAGTTTTGATCGATTTTGTATTGCGTACTTTCACAAGGCTTTGAATAAGTTAGTCCAGTGTTTTTCTAGAAAATGCGACTTGCTCTAAACCCCATAATTTTCATCCAGCACCTGTGTGGACCTACTGCCATCAGAATTCTGCAAAAATATTTTCATTTGCTCATTTAGTTTCCGAGTTTTGATCGATTTTGTATTGCGTACTTTCACAAGGCTTTGAATAAGTTAGTCCAGTGTTTTTCTAGAAAATGCGACTTGCTCTAAACCCCATAATTTTCATCCAGCACCTGTGTGGACCTACTGCCATCAGAATTCTGCAAAAATATTTTCATTTGCTCAGTTAGTTTCCGAGTTTTGATCGATTTTGTATTGCGTACTTTCACAAGGCTTTGAATAAGTTAGTCCAGTGTTTTTCTTGAAAATGCGACTTGCTGTAAACCCCATAATTTTCATCCAGCATCTGTGTGGACCTACTGCCATCAGAATTCTGCAAAAATATTTTCATTTGCTCAGTTAGTTTCCGAGTTTTGATCGATTTTGTATTGCGTACTTTCACAAGGCTTTGAATAAGTTAGTCCAGTGTTTTTCTAGAAAATGCGACTTGCTCTAAACCCCATAATTTTCATCCAGCACCTGTGTGGACCTACTGCCATCAGAATTCTGCAAAAATATTTTCATTTGCTCATTTAGTTTCCGAGTTTTGATCGAATTGGAATTGCGTACTTTCACAAGGCTTTGAATAAGTTAGTCCAGTGTTTTTCTAGAAAATGCGACTTGCTCTAAACCCCATAATTTTCATCCAGCACCTGTGTGGACCTACTGCCATCAGAATTCTGCAAAAATATTTTCATTTGCTCAGTTAGTTTCCGAGTTTTGATCGATTTTGTATTGCGTACTTTCACAAGGCTTTGAATAAGTTAGTCCAGTGTTTTTCTTGAAAATGCGACTTGCTCTAAACCCCATAATTTTCATCCAGCACCTGTGTGGACCTACTGCCATGACAATTCTGCAAAAATATTTTCATTTGCTCATTTAGTTTCCGAGTTTTGATCGATTTTGTATTGCGTACTTTCACAAGGCTTTGAATAAGTTAGTCCAGTGTTTTTCTAGAAAATGCGACTTGCTCTAAACCCCATAATTTTCATCCAGCACCTGTGTGGACCTACTGCCATCAGAATTCTGCAAAAATATTTTCATTTGCTCAGTTAGTTTCCGAGTTTTGATCGATTTTGTATTGCGTACTTTCACAAGGCTTTGAATAAGTTAGTCCAGTGTTTTTCTTGAAAATGCGACTTGCTGTAAACCCCATAATTTTCATCCAGCATCTGTGTGGACCTACTGCCATCAGAATTCTGCAAAAATATTTTCATTTGCTCAGTTAGTTTCCGAGTTTTGATCGATTTTGTATTGCGTACTTTCACAAGGCTTTGAATAAGTTAGTCCAGTGTTTTTCTAGAAAATGCGACTTGCTCTAAACCCCATAATTTTCATCCAGCACCTGTGTGGACCTACTGCCATCAGAATTCTGCAAAAATATTTTCATTTGCTCATTTAGTTTCCGAGTTTTGATCGATTTTGTATTGCGTACTTTCACAAGGCTTTGAATAAGTTAGTCCAGTGTTTTTCTTGAAAATGCGACTTGCTCTAAACCCCATAATTTTCATCCAGCTTCTGTGTGGACCTACTGCCATCAGAATTCTGCAAAAATATTTTCATTTGCTCATTTACTTTCCGAGTTTTGATCGATTTTGTATTGCGTACTTTCACAAGGCTTTGAATTAGTTAGTCCAGTGTTTTTCTTGAAAATGCGACTTGCTCTAAACCCCATAATTTTCATCCAGCATCTGTGTGGACCTACTGCCATCAGAATTCTGCAAGAATATTTTCATTTGCTCAGTTAGTTTCCGAGTTTTGATCGATTTTGTATTGCGTACTTTCACAAGGCTTTGAATAAGTTAGTCCAGTGTTTTTCTTGAAAATGCGACTTGCTCTAAACCCCATAATTTTCATCCAGCACCTGTGTGAACCTACTGCCATCAGAATTCTGCAAAAATATTTTCATTTGCTCAGTTAGTTTCCGAGTTTTGATCGATTTTGTATTGCGTACTTTCACAAGGCTTTGAATAAGTTAGTCCAGTGTTTTTCTTGAAAATGCGACTTGCTCTAAACCCCATAATTTTCATCCAGCACCTGTGTGGACCTATAGCCATCAGAATTCTGCAAAAATATTTTCATTTGCTCATTTAGTTTCCGAGTTTTGATCGATTTTGTATTGCGTACTTTCACAAGGCTTTGAATAAGTTAGTCCAGTGTTTTTCTTGAAAATGCGACTTGCTCTAAACCCCATAATTTTCATCCAGCACCTGTGTGGACCTACTGCCATCAGAATTCTGCAAAAATATTTTCATTTGCTCATTTAGTTTCCGAGTTTTGATCGAGTTTGTATTGCGTACTTTCACAAGGCTTTGAATAAGTTAGTCCAGTGTTTTTCTTGAAAATGCGACTTGCTCTAAACCCCATAATTTTCATCCAGCACCTGTGTGGACCTACTGCCATCAGAATTCTGCAAAAATATTTTCATTTGCTCAGTTAGTTTCCGAGTTTTGATCGATTTTGTATTGCGTACTTTCACAAGGCATTGAATAAGTTAGTCCAGTGTTTTTCTTGAAAATGCGACTTGCTCTAAACCCCATAATTTTCATCCAGCATCTGTGTGGACCTACTGCCATCAGAATTCTGCAAAAATATTTTCATTTGCTCATTTAGTTTCCGAGTTTTGATCGATTTTGTATTGCGTACTTTCACAAGGCTTTGAATAAGTTAGTCCAGTGTTTTTCTTGAAAATGCGACTTGCTCTAAACCCCATAATTTTCATCCAGCACCTGTGTGGACCTACTGCCATCAGAATTCTGCAAAAATATTTTCATTTGCTCATTTAGTTTCCGAGTTTTGATCGATTTTGTATTGCGTACTTTCACAAGGCTTTGAATAAGTTAGTCCAGTGTTTTTCTTGAAAATGCGACTTGCTCTAAACCCCATAATTTTCATCCAGCTTCTGTGTGGACCTACTGCCATCAGAATTCTGCAAAAATATTTTCATTTGCTCATTTACTTTCCGAGTTTTGATCGATTTTGTATTGCGTACTTTCACAAGGCTTTGAATTAGTTAGTCCAGTGTTTTTCTTGAAAATGCGACTTGCTCTAAACCCCATAATTTTCATCCAGCATCTGTGTGGACCTACTGCCATCAGAATTCTGCAAGAATATTTTCATTTGCTCATTTAGTTTCCGAGTTTTGATCGATTTTGTATTGCGTACTTTCACAAGGCTTTGAATAAGTTAGTCCAGTGTTTTTCTTGAAAATGCGACTTGCTCTAAACCCCATAATTTTCATCCAGCACCTGTGTGAACCTACTGCCATCAGAATTCTGCAAAAATATTTTCATTTGCTCAGTTAGTTTCCGAGTTTTGATCGATTTTGTATTGCGTACTTTCACAAGGCTTTGAATAAGTTAGTCCAGTGTTTTTCTTGAAAATGCGACTTGCTCTAAACCCCATAATTTTCATCCAGCACCTGTGTGGACCTATAGCCATCAGAATTCTGCAAAAATATTTTCATTTGCTCATTTAGTTTCCGAGTTTTGATCGATTTTGTATTGCGTACTTTCACAAGGCTTTGAATAAGTTAGTCCAGTGTTTTTCTTGAAAATGCGACTTGCTCTAAACCCCATAATTTTCATCCAGCACCTGTGTGGACCTACTGCCATCAGAATTCTGCAAAAATATTTTCATTTGCTCATTTAGTTTCCGAGTTTTGATCGAGTTTGTATTGCGTACTTTCACAAGGCTTTGAATAAGTTAGTCCAGTGTTTTTCTTGAAAATGCGACTTGCTCTAAACCCCATAATTTTCATCCAGCACCTGTGTGGACCTACTGCCATCAGAATTCTGCAAAAATATTTTCATTTGCTCAGTTAGTTTCCGAGTTTTGATCGATTTTGTATTGCGTACTTTCACAAGGCATTGAATAAGTTAGTCCAGTGTTTTTCTTGAAAATGCGACTTGCTCTAAACCCCATAAATTTCATCCAGCATCTGTGTGGACCTACTGCCATCAGAATTCTGCAAAAATATTTTCATTTGCTCATTTAGTTTCCGAGTTTTGATCGATTTTGTATTGCGTACTTTCACAAGGCTTTGAATAAGTTAGTCCAGTGTTTTTCTAGAAAATGCGACTTGCTCTAAACCCCATAATTTTCATCCAGCACCTGTGTGGACCTACTGCCATCAGAATTCTGCAAAAATATTTTCATTTGCTCAGTTAGTTTCCGAGTTTTGATCGATTTTGTATTGCGTACTTTCACAAGGCTTTGAATAAGTTAGTCCAGTGTTTTTCTAGAAAATGCGACTTGCTCTAAACCCCATAATTTTCATCCAGCACCTGTGTGGACCTACTGCCATCAGAATTCTGCAAAAATATTTTCATTTGCTCAGTTAGTTTCCGAGTTTTGATCGATTTTGTATTGCGTACTTTCACAAGGCTTTGAATAAGTTAGTCCAGTGTTTTTCTTGAAAATGCGACTTGCTCTAAACCCCATAATTTTCATCCAGCATCTGTGTGGACCTACTGCCATCAGAATTCTGCAAAAATATTTTCATTTGCTCATTTAGTTTCCGAGTTTTGATCGATTTTGTATTGCGTACTTTCACAAGGCTTTGAATAAGTTAGTCCAGTGTTTTTCTAGAAAATGCGACTTGCTCTAAACCCCATAATTTTCATCCAGCACCTGTGTGGACCTACTGCCATCAGAATTCTGCAAAAATATTTTCATTTGCTCATTTAGTTTCCGAGTTTTGATCGATTTTGTATTGCGTACTTTCACAAGGCTTTGAATAAGTTAGTCCAGTGTTTTTCTTGAAAATGCGACTTGCTCTAAACCCCATAATTTTCATCCAGCTTCTGTGTGGACCTACTGCCATCAGAATTCTGCAAAAATATTTTCATTTGCTCATTTACTTTCCGAGTTTTGATCGATTTTGTATTGCGTACTTTCACAAGGCTTTGAATTAGTTAGTCCAGTGTTTTTCTTGAAAATGCGACTTGCTCTAAACCCCATAATTTTCATCCAGCATCTGTGTGGACCTACTGCCATCAGAATTCTGCAAGAATATTTTCATTTGCTCATTTAGTTTCCGAGTTTTGATCGATTTTGTATTGCGTACTTTCACAAGGCTTTGAATAAGTTAGTCCAGTGTTTTTCTTGAAAATGCGACTTGCTCTAAACCCCATAATTTTCATCCAGCACCTGTGTGAACCTACTGCCATCAGAATTCTGCAAAAATATTTTCATTTGCTCAGTTAGTTTCCGAGTTTTGATCGATTTTGTATTGCGTACTTTCACAAGGCTTTGAATAAGTTAGTCCAGTGTTTTTCTTGAAAATGCGACTTGCTCTAAACCCCATAATTTTCATCCAGCACCTGTGTGGACCTATAGCCATCAGAATTCTGCAAAAATAATTTCATTTGCTCATTTAGTTTCCGAGTTTTGATCGATTTTGTATTGCGTACTTTCACAAGGCTTTGAATAAGTTAGTCCAGTGTTTTTCTTGAAAATGCGACTTGCTCTAAACCCCATAATTTTCATCCAGCACCTGTGTGGACCTACTGCCATCAGAATTCTGCAAAAATATTTTCATTTGCTCATTTAGTTTCCGAGTTTTGATCGAGTTTGTATTGCGTACTTTCACAAGGCTTTGAATAAGTTAGTCCAGTGTTTTTCTTGAAAATGCGACTTGCTCTAAACCCCATAATTTTCATCCAGCACCTGTGTGGACCTACTGCCATCAGAATTCTGCAAAAATATTTTCATTTGCTCATTTAGTTTCCGAGTTTTGATCGATTTTGTATTGCGTACTTTCACAAGGCTTTGAATAAGTTAGTCCAGTGTTTTTCTTGAAAATGCGACTTGCTCTAAACCCCATAATTTTCATCCAGCACCTGTGTGGACCTACTGCCATGACAATTCTGCAAAAATATTTTCATTTGCTCATTTAGTTTCCGAGTTTTGATCGATTTTGTATTGCGTACTTTCACAAGGCTTTGAATAAGTTAGTCCAGTGTTTTTCTAGAAAATGCGACTTGCTCTAAACCCCATAATTTTCATCCAGCACCTGTGTGGACCTACTGCCATCAGAATTCTGCAAAAATATTTTCATTTGCTCATTTAGTTTCCTAGTTTTGATCGATTTTGTATTGCGTACTTTCACAAGGCTTTGAATAAGTTAGTCCAGTGTTTTTCTAGAAAATGCGACTTGCTCTAAACCCCATAATTTTCATCCAGCACCTGTGTGGACCTACTGCCATCAGAATTCTGCAAAAATATTTTCATTTGCTCATTTAGTTTCCGAGTTTTGATCGATTTTGTATTGCGTACTTTCACAAGGCTTTGAATAAGTTAGTCCAGTGTTTTTCTTGAAAATGCGACTTGCTCTAAACCCCATAATTTTCATCCAGCACCTGTGTGGACCTACTGCCATGACAATTCTGCAAAAATATTTTCATTTGCTCATTTAGTTTCCGAGTTTTGATCGATTTTGTATTGCGTACTTTCACAACGCTTTCAATAAGTTAGTCCAGTGTTTTTCTAGAAAATGCGACTTGCTCTAAACCCCATAATTTTCATCCAGCACCTGTGTGGACCTACTGCCATCAGAATTCTGCAAAAATATTTTCATTTGCTCATTTAGTTTCCGAGTTTTGATCGATTTTGTATTGCGTACTTTCACAAGGCTTTGAATAAGTTAGTCCAGTGTTTTTCTAGAAAATGCGACTTGCTCTAAACCCCATAATTTTCATCCAGCACCTGTGTGGACCTACTGCCATCAGAATTCTGCAAAAATATTTTCATTTGCTCAGTTAGTTTCCGAGTTTTGATCGATTTTGTATTGCGTACTTTCACAAGGCTTTGAATAAGTTAGTCCAGTGTTTTTCTTGAAAATGCGACTTGCTCTAAACCCCATAATTTTCATCCAGCTTCTGTGTGGACCTACTGCCATCAGAATTCTGCAAAAATATTTTCATTTGCTCATTTACTTTCCGAGTTTTGATCGATTTTGTATTGCGTACTTTCACAAGGCTTTGAATTAGTTAGTCCAGTGTTTTTCTTGAAAATGCGACTTGCTCTAAACCCCATAATTTTCATCCAGCATCTGTGTGGACCTACTGCCATCAGAATTCTGCAAGAATATTTTCATTTGCTCATTTAGTTTCCGAGTTTTGATCGATTTTGTATTGCGTACTTTCACAAGGCTTTGAATAAGTTAGTCCAGTGTTTTTCTTGAAAATGCGACTTGCTCTAAACCCCATAATTTTCATCCAGCACCTGTGTGAACCTACTGCCATCAGAATTCTGCAAAAATATTTTCATTTGCTCAGTTAGTTTCCGAGTTTTGATCGATTTTGTATTGCGTACTTTCACAAGGCTTTGAATAAGTTAGTCCAGTGTTTTTCTTGAAAATGCGACTTGCTCTAAACCCCATAATTTTCATCCAGCACCTGTGTGGACCTATAGCCATCAGAATTCTGCAAAAATATTTTCATTTGCTCATTTAGTTTCCGAGTTTTGATCGATTTTGTATTGCGTACTTTCACAAGGCTTTGAATAAGTTAGTCCAGTGTTTTTCTTGAAAATGCGACTTGCTCTAAACCCCATAATTTTCATCCAGCACCTGTGTGGACCTACTGCCATCAGAATTCTGCAAAAATATTTTCATTTGCTCATTTAGTTTCCGAGTTTTGATCGAGTTTGTATTGCGTACTTTCACAAGGCTTTGAATAAGTTAGTCCAGTGTTTTTCTTGAAAATGCGACTTGCTCTAAACCCCATAATTTTCATCCAGCACCTGTGTGGACCTACTGCCATCAGAATTCTGCAAAAATATTTTCATTTGCTCAGTTAGTTTCCGAGTTTTGATCGATTTTGTATTGCGTACTTTCACAAGGCATTGAATAAGTTAGTCCAGTGTTTTTCTTGAAAATGCGACTTGCTCTAAACCCCATAATTTTCATCCAGCATCTGTGTGGACCTACTGCCATCAGAATTCTGCAAAAATATTTTCATTTGCTCATTTAGTTTCCGAGTTTTGATCGATTTTGTATTGCGTACTTTCACAAGGCTTTGAATAAGTTAGTCCAGTGTTTTTCTAGAAAATGCGACTTGCTCTAAACCCCATAATTTTCATCCAGCACCTGTGTGGACCTACTGCCATCAGAATTCTGCAAAAATATTTTCATTTGCTCATTTAGTTTCCGAGTTTTGATCGAGTTTGTATTGCGTACTTTCACAAGGCTTTGAATAAGTTAGTCCAGTGTTTTTCTTGAAAATGCGACTTGCTCTAAACCCCATAATTTTCATCCAGCACCTGTGTGGACCTACTGCCATGACAATTCTGCAAAAATATTTTCATTTGCTCATTTAGTTTCCGAGTTTTGATCGATTTTGTATTGCGTACTTTCACAAGGCTTTGAATAAGTTAGTCCAGTGTTTTTCTAGAAAATGCGACTTGCTCTAAACCCCATAATTTTCATCCAGCACCTGTGTGGACCTACTGCCATCAGAATTCTGCAAAAATATTTTCATTTGCTCATTTAGTTTCAGAGTTGTGATCGATTTTGTATTGCGTACTTTCACAAGGCTTTGAATAAGTTAGTCCAGTGTTTTTCTTGAAAATGCGACTTGCTGTAAACCCTATAATTTTCATCCAGCATCTGTGTGGACCTACTGCCATAAGAATTCTGCAAAAATATTTTCATTTGCTCAGTTAGTTTCCGAGTTTTGATCGATATTGTATTGCGTACTTTCACAAGGCTTTGAATAAGTTAGTCCAGTGTTTTTCTTGAAAATGCGACTTGCTCTAAACCCCATAATTTTCATCCAGCATCTGTGTGGACCTACTGCCATCAGAATTCTGCAAAAATATTTTCATTTGCTCATTTAGTTTCAGAGGTTTCATCGATTTTATATTGCGTACTTTCACAAGGCTTTGAATAAGTTAGTCCAGTGTTTTTCTTGAAAATGCGACTTGCTCTAAACCCCATAATTTTCATCCAGCACCTGTGTGGACCTACTGCCATCAGAATTCTGCAAAAATATTTTCATTTGCTCAGTTAGTTTCCGAGTTTTGATCGATTTTGTATTGCGTACTTTCACAAGGCTTTGAATAAGTTAGTCCAGTGTTTTTCTTGAAAATGCGACTTGCTCTAAACCCCATAATTTTCATCCAGCATCTGTGTGGACCTACTGCCATCAGAATTCTGCAAAAATATTTTCATTTGCTCATTTAGTTTCCGAGTTTTGATCGATTTTGTATTGCGTACTTTCACAAGGCTTTGAATAAGTTAGTCCAGTGTTTTTCTAGAAAATGCGACTTGCTCTAAACCCCATAATTTTCATCCAGCACCTGTGTGGACCTACTGCCATCAGAATTCTGCAAAAATATTTTCATTTGCTCATTTAGTTTCCGAGTTTTGATCGAGTTTGTATTGCGTACTTTCACAAGGCTTTGAATAAGTTAGTCCAGTGTTTTTCTTGAAAATGCGACTTGCTCTAAACCCCATAATTTTCATCCAGCACCTGTGTGGACCTACTGCCATGACAATTCTGCAAAAATATTTTCATTTGCTCATTTAGTTTCCGAGTTTTGATCGATTTTGTATTGCGTACTTTCACAAGGCTTTGAATAAGTTAGTCCAGTGTTTTTCTTGAAAATGCGACTTGCTCTAAACCCCATAATTTTCATCCAGCACCTGTGTGGACCTACTGCCATCAGAATTCTGCAAAAATATTTTCATTTGCTCATTTAGTTTCAGAGTTGTGATCGATTTTGTATTGCGTACTTTCACAAGGCTTTGAATAAGTTAGTCCAGTGTTTTTCTTGAAAATGCGACTTGCTGTAAACCCTATAATTTTCATCCAGCATCTGTGTGGACCTACTGCCATAAGAATTCTGCAAAAATATTTTCATTTGCTCAGTTAGTTTCCGAGTTTTGATCGATTTTGTATTGCGTACTTTCACAAGGCTTTGAATAAGTTAGTCCAGTGTTTTTCTTGAAAATGCGACTTGCTCTAAACCCCATAATTTTCATCCAGCATCTGTGTGGACCTACTGCCATCAGAATTCTGCAAAAATATTTTCATTTGCTCATTTAGTTTCAGAGGTTTCATCGATTTTATATTGCGTACTTTCACAAGGCTTTGAATAAGTTAGTCCAGTGTTTTTCTTGAAAATGCGACTTGCTCTAAACCCCATAATTTTCATCCAGCACCTGTGTGGACCTACTGCCATCAGAATTCTGCAAAAATATTTTCATTTGCTCATTTAGTTTCCGAGTTTTGATCGATTTTGTATTGCGTACTTTCACAAGGCTTTGAATTAGTTAGTCCAGTGTTTTTCTTGAAAATGCGACTTGCTCTAAACCCTATAATTTTCATCCAGCACCTGTGTGGACCTACAGCCATCAGAATTCTGCAAAAATATTTTCATTTGCTCATTTAGTTTCCGAGTTTTGATCGATTTTGTATTGCGTACTTTCACAAGGCTTTGAATAAGTTAGTCCAGTGTTTTTCTTGAAAATGCGACTTGCTCTAAACCCCATAATTTTCATCCAGCACCTGTGTGGACCTACTGCCATCAGAATTCTGCAAAAATATTTTCATTTGCTCATTTAGTTTCCGAGTTTTGATCGATTTTGTATTGCGTACTTTCACAAGGCTTTGAATTAGTTAGTCCAGTGTTTTTCTTGAAAATGCGACTTGCTCTAAACCCCATAATTTTCATCCAGCACCTGTGTGGACCTACTGCCATCAGAATTCTGCAAAAATATTTTCATTTGCTCATTTAGTTTCCGAGTTTTGATCGAGTTTGTATTGCGTACTTTCACAAGGCTTTGAATAAGTTAGTCCAGTGTTTTTCTTGAAAATGCGACTTGCTCTAAACCCCATAATTTTCATCCAGCACCTGTGTGGACCTACTGCCATCAGAATTCTGCAAAAATATTTTCATTTGCTCAGTTAGTTTCCGAGTTTTGATCGATTTTGTATTGCGTACTTTCACAAGGCATTGAATAAGTTAGTCCAGTGTTTTTCTTGAAAATGCGACTTGCTCTAAACCCCATAATTTTCATCCAGCATCTGTGTGGACCTACTGCCATCAGAATTCTGCAAAAATATTTTCATTTGCTCATTTAGTTTCCGAGTTTTGATCGATTTTGTATTGCGTACTTTCACAAGGCTTTGAATAAGTTAGTCCAGTGTTTTTCTAGAAAATGCGACTTGCTCTAAACCCCATAATTTTCATCCAGCACCTGTGTGGACCTACTGCCATCAGAATTCTGCAAAAATATTTTCATTTGCTCATTTAGTTTCCGAGTTTTGATCGATTTTGTATTGCGTACTTTCACAAGGCTTTGAATAAGTTAGTCCAGTGTTTTTCTAGAAAATGCGACTTGCTCTAAACCCCATAATTTTCATCCAGCACCTGTGTGGACCTACTGCCATCAGAATTCTGCAAAAATATTTTCATTTGCTCAGTTAGTTTCCGAGTTTTGATCGATTTTGTATTGCGTACTTTCACAAGGCATTGAATAAGTTAGTCCAGTGTTTTTCTTGAAAATGCGACTTGCTCTAAACCCCATAATTTTCATCCAGCATCTGTGTGGACCTACTGCCATCAGAATTCTGCAAAAATATTTTCATTTGCTCATTTAGTTTCCGAGTTTTGATCGATTTTGTATTGCGTACTTTCACAAGGCTTTGAATAAGTTAGTCCAGTGTTTTTCTAGAAAATGCGACTTGCTCTAAACCCCATAATTTTCATCCAGCACCTGTGTGGACCTACTGCCATCAGAATTCTGCAAAAATATTTTCATTTGCTCATTTAGTTTCCGAGTTTTGATCGATTTTGTATTGCGTACTTTCACAAGGCTTTGAATAAGTTAGTCCAGTGTTTTTCTAGAAAATGCGACTTGCTCTAAACCCCATAATTTTCATCCAGCACCTGTGTGGACCTACTGCCATCAGAATTCTGCAAAAATATTTTCATTTGCTCAGTTAGTTTCCGAGTTTTGATCGATTTTGTATTGCGTACTTTCACAAGGCTTTGAATAAGTTAGTCCAGTGTTTTTCTAGAAAATGCGACTTGCTGTAAACCCCATAATTTTCATCCAGCATCTGTGTGGACCTACTGCCATCAGAATTCTGCAAAAATATTTTCATTTGCTCAGTTAGTTTCCGAGTTTTGATCGATTTTGTATTGCGTACTTTCACAAGGCTTTGAATAAGTTAGTCCAGTGTTTTTCTAGAAAATGCGACTTGCTCTAAACCCCATAATTTTCATCCAGCACCTGTGTGGACCTACTGCCATCAGAATTCTGCAAAAATATTTTCATTTGCTCATTTAGTTTCCGAGTTTTGATCGATTTTGTATTGCGTACTTTCACAAGGCTTTGAATAAGTTAGTCCAGTGTTTTTCTTGAAAATGCGACTTGCTCTAAACCCCATAATTTTCATCCAGCTTCTGTGTGGACCTACTGCCATCAGAATTCTGCAAAAATATTTTCATTTGCTCATTTACTTTCCGAGTTTTGATCGATTTTGTATTGCGTACTTTCACAAGGCTTTGAATAAGTTAGTCCAGTGTTTTTCTTGAAAATGCGACTTGCTCTAAACCCCATAATTTTCATCCAGCATCTGTGTGGACCTACTGCCATCAGAATTCTGCAAGAATATTTTCATTTGCTCATTTAGTTTCAGAGGTTTGATCGATTTTGTATTGCGTACTTTCACAAGGCTTTGAATAAGTTAGTCCAGTGTTTTTCTTGAAAATGCGACTTGCTCTAAACCCCATAATTTTCATCCAGCACCTGTGTGAACCTACTGCCATCAGAATTCTGCAAAAATATTTTCATTTGCTCAGTTAGTTTCCGAGTTTTGATCGATTTTGTATTGCGTACTTTCACAAGGCTTTGAATAAGTTAGTCCAGTGTTTTTCTTGAAAATGCGACTTGCTCTAAACCCCATAATTTTCATCCAGCTTCTGTGTGGACCTACTGCCATCAGAATTCTGCAAAAATATTTTCATTTGCTCATTTAGTTTCCGAGTTTTGATCGATTTTGTATTGCGTACTTTCACAAGGCTTTGAATAAGTTAGTCCAGTGTTTTTCTAGAAAATGCGACTTGCTCTAAACCCCATAATTTTCATCCAGCACCTGTGTGGACCTACTGCCATCAGAATTCTGCAAAAATATTTTCATTTGCTCATTTAGTTTCCGAGTTTTGATCGATTTTGTATTGCGTACTTTCACAAGGCTTTGAATAAGTTAGTCCAGTGTTTTTCTTGAAAATGCGACTTGCTCTAAACCCCATAATTTTCATCCAGCATCTGTGTGGACCTACTGCCATCAGAATTCTGCAAAAATATTTTCATTTGCTCATTTAGTTTCCGAGTTTTGATCGATTTTGTATTGCGTACTTTCACAAGGCTTTGAATAAGTTAGTCCAGTGTTTTTCTAGAAAATGCGACTTGCTCTAAACCCCATAATTTTCATCCAGCACCTGTGTGGACCTACTGCCATCAGAATTCTGCAAAAATATTTTCATTTGCTCAGTTAGTTTCCGAGTTTTGATCGAGTTTGTATTGCGTACTTTCACAAGGCTTTGAATAAGTTAGTCCAGTGTTTTTCTAGAAAATGCGACTTGCTCTAAACCCCATAATTTTCATCCAGCACCTGTGTGGACCTACTGCCATCAGAATTCTGCAAAAATATTTTCATTTGCTCAGTTAGTTTCCGAGTTTTGATCGAGTTTGTATTGCGTACTTTCACAAGGCTTTGAATAAGTTAGTCCAGTGTTTTTCTTGAAAATGCGACTTGCTCTAAACCCCATAATTTTCATCCAGCACCTGTGTGGACCTACTGCCATGACAATTCTGCAAAAATATTTTCATTTGCTCATTTAGTTTCCGAGTTTTGATCGATTTTGTATTGCGTACTTTCACAAGGCTTTGAATAAGTTAGTCCAGTGTTTTTCTAGAAAATGCGACTTGCTCTAAACCCCATAATTTTCATCCAGCACCTGTGTGGACCTACTGCCATCAGAATTCTGCAAAAATATTTTCATTTGCTCATTTAGTTTCAGAGGTTTCATCGATTTTATATTGCGTACTTTCACAAGGCTTTGAATAAGTTAGTCCAGTGTTTTTCTTGAAAATGCGACTTGCTCTAAACCCCATAATTTTCATCCAGCACCTGTGTGGACCTACTGCCATCAGAATTCTGCAAAAATATTTTCATTTGCTCATTTAGTTTCCGAGTTTTGATCGATTTTGTATTGCGTACTTTCACAAGGCTTTGAATTAGTTAGTCCAGTGTTTTTCTTGAAAATGCGACTTGCTCTAAACCCCATAATTTTCATCCAGCACCTGTGTGGACCTACAGCCATCAGAATTCTGCAAAAATATTTTCATTTGCTCATTTAGTTTCCGAGTTTTGATCGATTTTGTATTGCGTACTTTCACAAGGCTTTGAATAAGTTAGTCCAGTGTTTTTCTTGACAATGCGACTTGCTCTAAACCCCATAATTTTCATCCAGCACCTGTGTGGACCTACTGCCATCAGAATTCTGCAAAAATATTTTCATTTGCTCATTTAGTTTCCGAGTTTTGATCGATTTTGTATTGCGTACTTTCACAAGGCTTTGAATTAGTTAGTCCAGTGTTTTTCTTGAAAATGCGACTTGCTCTAAACCCCATAATTTTCATCCAGCACCTGTGTGGACCTACTGCCATCAGAATTCTGCAAAAATATTTTCATTTGCTCAGTTAGTTTCCGAGTTTTGATCGAGTTTGTATTGCGTACTTTCACAAGGCTTTGAATAAGTTAGTCCAGTGTTTTTCTAGAAAATGCGACTTGCTCTAAACCCCATAATTTTCATCCAGCACCTGTGTGGACCTACTGCCATCAGAATTCTGCAAAAATATTTTCATTTGCTCAGTTAGTTTCCGAGTTTTGATCGAGTTTGTATTGCGTACTTTCACAAGGCTTTGAATAAGTTAGTCCAGTGTTTTTCTTGAAAATGCGACTTGCTCTAAACCCCATAATTTTCATCCAGCACCTGTGTGGACCTACTGCCATGACAATTCTGCAAAAATATTTTCATTTGCTCATTTAGTTTCCGAGTTTTGATCGATTTTGTATTGCGTACTTTCACAAGGCTTTGAATAAGTTAGTCCAGTGTTTTTCTAGAAAATGCGACTTGCTCTAAACCCCATAATTTTCATCCAGCACCTGTGTGGACCTACTGCCATCAGAATTCTGCAAAAATATTTTCATTTGCTCATTTAGTTTCAGAGGTTTGATCGATTTTATATTGCGTACTTTCACAAGGCTTTGAATAAGTTAGTCCAGTGTTTTTCTTGAAAATGCGACTTGCTCTAAACCCCATAATTTTCATCCAGCACCTGTGTGGACCTACTGCCATCAGAATTCTGCAAAAATATTTTCATTTGCTCATTTAGTTTCCGAGTTTTGATCGATTTTGTATTGCGTACTTTCACAAGGCTTTGAATTAGTTAGTCCAGTGTTTTTCTTGAAAATGCGACTTGCTCTAAACCCCATAATTTTCATCCAGCACCTGTGTGGACCTACAGCCATCAGAATTCTGCAAAAATATTTTCATTTGCTCATTTAGTTTCCGAGTTTTGATCGATTTTGTATTGCGTACTTTCACAAGGCTTTGAATAAGTTAGTCCAGTGTTTTTCTTGACAATGCGACTTGCTCTAAACCCCATAATTTTCATCCAGCACCTGTGTGGACCTACTGCCATCAGAATTCTGCAAAAATATTTTCATTTGCTCATTTAGTTTCCGAGTTTTGATCGATTTTGTATTGCGTACTTTCACAAGGCTTTGAATTAGTTAGTCCAGTGTTTTTCTTGAAAATGCGACTTGCTCTAAACCCCATAATTTTCATCCAGCACCTGTGTGGACCTACTGCCATCAGAATTCTGCAAAAATATTTTCATTTGCTCATTTAGTTTCCGAGTTTTGATCGAGTTTGTATTGCGTACTTTCACAAGGCTTTGAATAAGTTAGTCCAGTGTTTTTCTTGAAAATGCGACTTGCTCTAAACCCCATAATTTTCATCCAGCACCTGTGTGGACCTACTGCCATCAGAATTCTGCAAAAATATTTTCATTTGCTCATTTAGTTTCCGAGTTTTGATCGATTTTGTATTGCGTACTTTCACAAGGCTTTGAATTAGTTAGTCCAGTGTTTTTCTTGAAAATGCGACTTGCTCTAAACCCCATAATTTTCATCCAGCACCTGTGTGGACCTACTGCCATCAGAATTCTGCAAAAATATTTTCATTTGCTCATTTAGTTTCAGAGTTTTGATCGAGTTTGTATTGCGTACTTTCACAAGGCTTTGAATAAGTTAGTCCAGTGTTTTTCTTGAAAATGCGACTTGCTCTAAACCCCATAATTTTCATCCAGCACCTGTGTGGACCTACTGCCATCAGAATTCTGCAAAAATATTTTCATTTGCTCAGTTAGTTTCCGAGTTTTGATCGATTTTGTATTGCGTACTTTCACAAGGCATTGAATAAGTTAGTCCAGTGTTTTTCTTGAAAATGCGACTTGCTCTAAACCCCATAATTTTCATCCAGCATCTGTGTGGACCTACTGCCATCAGAATTCTGCAAAAATATTTTCATTTGCTCATTTAGTTTCCGAGTTTTGATCGATTTTGTATTGCGTACTTTCACAAGGCTTTGAATAAGTTAGTCCAGTGTTTTTCTAGAAAATGCGACTTGCTCTAAACCCCATAATTTTCATCCAGCACCTGTGTGGACCTACTGCCATCAGAATTCTGCAAAAATATTTTCATTTGCTCATTTAGTTTCCGAGTTTTGATCGATTTTGTATTGCGTACTTTCACAAGGCTTTGAATAAGTTAGTCCAGTGTTTTTCTAGAAAATGCGACTTGCTCTAAACCCCATAATTTTCATCCAGCACCTGTGTGGACCTACTGCCATCAGAATTCTGCAAAAATATTTTCATTTGCTCAGTTAGTTTCCGAGTTTTGATCGATTTTGTATTGCGTACTTTCACAAGGCTTTGAATAAGTTAGTCCAGTGTTTTTCTTGAAAATGCGACTTGCTGTAAACCCCATAATTTTCATCCAGCATCTGTGTGGACCTACTGCCATCAGAATTCTGCAAAAATATTTTCATTTGCTCAGTTAGTTTCCGAGTTTTGATCGATTTTGTATTGCGTACTTTCACAAGGCTTTGAATAAGTTAGTCCAGTGTTTTTCTAGAAAATGCGACTTGCTCTAAACCCCATAATTTTCATCCAGCACCTGTGTGGACCTACTGCCATCAGAATTCTGCAAAAATATTTTCATTTGCTCATTTAGTTTCCGAGTTTTGATCGATTTTGTATTGCGTACTTTCACAAGGCTTTGAATAAGTTAGTCCAGTGTTTTTCTTGAAAATGCGACTTGCTCTAAACCCCATAATTTTCATCCAGCTTCTGTGTGGACCTACTGCCATCAGAATTCTGCAAAAATATTTTCATTTGCTCATTTACTTTCCGAGTTTTGATCGATTTTGTATTGCGTACTTTCACAAGGCTTTGAATAAGTTAGTCCAGTGTTTTTCTTGAAAATGCGACTTGCTCTAAACCCCATAATTTTCATCCAGCATCTGTGTGGACCTACTGCCATCAGAATTCTGCAAGAATATTTTCATTTGCTCATTTAGTTTCAGAGGTTTGATCGATTTTGTATTGCGTACTTTCACAAGGCTTTGAATAAGTTAGTCCAGTGTTTTTCTTGAAAATGCGACTTGCTCTAAACCCCATAATTTTCATCCAGCACCTGTGTGAACCTACTGCCATCAGAATTCTGCAAAAATATTTTCATTTGCTCAGTTAGTTTCCGAGTTTTGATCGATTTTGTATTGCGTACTTTCACAAGGCTTTGAATAAGTTAGTCCAGTGTTTTTCTTGAAAATGCGACTTGCTCTAAACCCCATAATTTTCATCCAGCTTCTGTGTGGACCTACTGCCATCAGAATTCTGCAAAAATATTTTCATTTGCTCATTTAGTTTCCGAGTTTTGATCGATTTTGTATTGCGTACTTTCACAAGGCTTTGAATAAGTTAGTCCAGTGTTTTTCTTGAAAATGCGACTTGCTCTAAACCCCATAATTTTCATCCAGCATCTGTGTGGACCTACTGCCATCAGAATTCTGCAAAAATATTTTCATTTGCTCATTTAGTTTCCGAGTTTTGATCGATTTTGTATTGCGTACTTTCACAAGGCTTTGAATAAGTTAGTCCAGTGTTTTTCTTGAAAATGCGACTTGCTCTAAACCCCATAATTTTCATCCAGCACCTGTGTGAACCTACTGCCAACAGAATTCTGCAAAAATATTTTCATTTGCTCATTTAGTTTCCGAGTTTTGATCGATTTTGTATTGCGTACTTTCACAAGGCTTTGAATAAGTTAGTCCAGTGTTTTTCTTGAAAATGCGACTTGCTCTAAACCCCATAATTTTCATCCAGCACCTGTGTGGACCTA
Organism: Bimastos eiseni; assembly: GCA_959347315.1. Classification (NCBI taxonomy): domain Eukaryota; kingdom Metazoa; phylum Annelida; class Clitellata; order Crassiclitellata; family Lumbricidae; genus Bimastos; species Bimastos eiseni. The sequence goes on from OY365815.1 coordinate 12,897,852, forward strand.
CTGCCATCAGAATTCTGCAAAAATATTTTCATTTGCTCAGTTAGTTTCCGAGTTTTGATCGATTTTGTATTGCGTACTTTCACAAGGCTTTGAATAAGTTAGTCCAGTGTTTTTCTTGAAAATGCGACTTGCTCTAAACCCCATAATTTTCATCCAGCATCTGTGTGGACCTACTGCCATCAGAATTCTGCAAAAATATTTTCATTTGCTCATTTACTTTCCGAGTTTTGATCGATTTTGTATTGCGTACTTTCACAAGGCTTTGAATAAGTTAGTCCAGTGTTTTTCTTGAAAATGCGACTTGCTCTAAACCCCATAATTTTCATCCAGCACCTGTGTGGACCTACTGCCATCAGAATTCTGCAAAAATATTTTCATTTGCTCATTTAGTTTCCGAGTTTTGATCGATTTTGTATTGCGTACTTTCACAAGGCTTTGAATAAGTTAGTCCAGTGTTTTTCTTGAAAATGCGACTTGCTCTAAACCCCATAATTTTCATCCAGCACCTGTGTGGACCTACTGCCATCAGAATTCTGCAAAAATATTTTCATTTGCTCAGTTAGTTTCCGAGTTTTGATCGATTTTGTATTGCGTACTTTCACAAGGCTTTGAATAAGTTAGTCCAGTGTTTTTCTTGAAAATGCGACTTGCTCTAAACCCCATAATTTTCATCCAGCATCTGTGTGGACCTACTGCCATCAGAATTCTGCAAAAATATTTTCATTTGCTCATTTAGTTTCCGAGTTTTGATCGATTTTGTATTGCGTACTTTCACAACGCTTTCAATAAGTTAGTCCAGTGTTTTTCTAGAAAATGCGACTTGCTCTAAACCCCATAATTTTCATCCAGCACCTGTGTGGACCTACTGCCATCAGAATTCTGCAAAAATATTTTCATTTGCTCATTTAGTTTCCGAGTTTTGATCGATTTTGTATTGCGTACTTTCACAAGGCTTTGAATAAGTTAGTCCAGTGTTTTTCTTGAAAATGCGACTTGCTCTAAACCCCATAATTTTCATCCAGCACCTGTGTGGACCTACTGCCATCAGAATTCTGCAAAAATATTTTCATTTGCTCAGTTTATGCACGCCTCTGAAAGGAAAGCATTGAAGTACTTTAACCTACTCCTGATAGTCAACGATAGGCCTGCAGTGCTACAGTCACCTCAGTCTATGAGTCTCGGACTAGGCGGGCGGTTGGCTAGACCCAGGGTCGGCGACAGAGTTTCCGGACCTCTGGGCAGAGCAGTCATGGGTATCTAAACTATCTTCAATTTAAAACTACTGCAGCATGTCGTTGTTTTTAGCCTGGTTTGTTCATTGTGGAATCCCGGTCCGGGTCCTTATAAATCGCTGGGTCCCTGGGCATTTCCTCTCTTCCCCTCTCGGCGGGCCAGGTCTCTCCCTTTCCACGTGGTCTTTTCACAGAAAGTGTAAGGTCATAGCGGACTCTGTTGGAGAAGACGTATGAGCAGATAGCTGAGACCACTGACGGGAATTTGAACCTGCAGCATGTAGTACTGTAGGTTGACATTTCAGTACACCACCCATCAGACTATCGTTGGCCCTTGAATGTGTATACGTACATCCATCGACGCAGCACTTTTACGTCACTGGCGCTCCGCTTCGTTATTCAATGCGCAGTATAATACTATACCAGCCTCTGTAGAAGCCGGTGCGTGTGGCTTCAGACGATGCACAGAAATTCCAGTGAGGGCGTCTTTGTCCGCAGGGCCGAAGAAGCCTGTTTCATGATCTTTCGATCTGCTCGTCTCGTATTCCTCGACTCGCTAAGTGTGCGTCGAGTCTGCCCGGAACTAAATCTAGAGTGAATGCAACCTGTTCGGAGAAAGAAACTAGGGCACGTCTGTTTCTTGTAGTGCATCTATTCATTCATTCAGTCATTCATTCAGTCATTCATTCTATGGACTTATATAGCGCCTCTTCGTGAAACAAGCTTAGGAGCGCTCCCATCCCGGCCCTTCCCAGCCACGGCTAAATATAAAAACCACTTGAGGGATTTATAAAGCCCGCTAAGATTGGTCAGAGGTAGCAAGCTCAGCTCCGATGGGAGGTCATGACGTCAGTGTTGACATATAATGTGACTTCATCTCGTTAGAGGAATGGCTGGAAAGATCAGACACTAAAAGCAACTGCTACCTCCTTTTTTTACAACACCGTTCCATATCAAAGATGATTTGGTGTCACCCTCCTCCTATCTCCAGGCTTAGGACTGGCACTGTCAAAATCCAAACAGTTGCGGAGTTCAACTGCTACCTAGTACCTGCGCTAGGCTACGTTTATATAGCACTACAATCAGATAACTTTACATCAGACAGTGACTTAAACTTAAAGCACTTAGCATGAAAGATCTATTCTAGACCATAAACCAATGTGACTGTCTGAAAGGAGGCGAACCCAGTCCTCCAGGCATGGAGACGGTCACTCAACCATTCGGCCGTGGCCTTAATGACCGCTTCAGCTGCCTGGTGATGAAATTCCCTAATTGATGTCACCCACTCCAAGACAAGACAATTTCATCTGATTACTACAAAATAATGCCAAACTTACGTATGGCGGTTAACTCATGTTTTGTTTTGGGCAATTTTGACCACATTACTAAATGTTGCTTTTAATACGGAGACATTACGACTCAGGCACTTTGTGTTTGCTAAGCTTTGCTCGATGCCATGTAACTATAGTGCACGTACAACGCATGCGTACAGGGCCCTTCCCGCAGTGTCCCCGTATCCTCTGTCCTACCCTCTCTCCCTGTGAACCGTCTTCTCATTCCCTACATCCGTCATTGCCCTGTTAAAGTTCAGCCTTATTGTGGCGCCCTGGGTGCTGTGTGTTCAGCTTTTCCAAGGAACGTGATAACCTTGGCTAACTTAGAGACCTCACCCCATATATGTTTAACCTGAATATAAAAGAGATATACTCATATTTATATACATGTAAAATATACAACTTTGCAGAGGCGGGCATATGAACGAACCCACCTGTAACAAGAACTATGTAGAGATGTGGGAAGACAGACAGAACGACAGACAGACGGACACACTGACTGAGAGATAGACAGCTAGTAACTGACAGACCGACCTGGTGACTGGTTGGCTGGCTCTCTGATTGATGGACTGACTGACTGACTGACTGACTGACTAATGACTAATTGACTGACAGACTGACAAACTGGCTGACAATAATAGATGTCGACTGACTGATTGGTAGGATGATGACGTACAAGCAGACAGGCATCGATATGAATGCCATTTGACGACGTCTTCACACCTAGAACGAAGAGCGTTGGTTCATTTAGACCAGTCAGCGACCAGCTGGTTTCAGTGTTGAAACCAGCGATTTAATGTAATGAAAATCTTCGAAAATTTCTCAGCGTCCTCAAAAGCCACGTCAGGGAGACCAGCTTATTCGCCGGCGCTATACCAAATCAAGTCCGCAATAGCCAAGCATCACGATTCTCTCCGATGCCGTGTCGAAATCTGATGGGTCACGCCGAGGAGACAGAATGGTGCTACGGTGCTAGTCGATGATGAGGTGGTCATGTGGTGGAGCAGCTGTAGAATCTGGATAGAACAACTTGAAGAGTTGGTTTCGCATAGAAGTGGTTCTGCAATTTGCACTGCAACCAATGGAGATTCACTGACTCCCTTATCTGCGCTTTTTCTCTGCTACCACTCTGCTTCTTTAGTCTTTCGGGTTTCATCATGTCTTCTCATTCATCGAGTTCTATGACTAGGTTGTTGACTTCCAGTTTGTTAACATTGTATTATACTTTGCTTTTCCTTCCGTCCTTTCCTGCTCTTCCATCTGCTTTTCTTTAACTCCAGTTCTTTCCGCATATCCGCTATGTCTTTCTTCCTTTGAGTGCTCCATTTTTCCTAATCCACTTTCTACCGCCTTCTCGTCCTTAGCTTACGTCAGCCCTGCTTCCTCTCTCCTTTCACCCTCCCTATTGTCTGTCTTCCACGTGTTTACCCCTTCCCAATCCCTCCTCCTCAATCCGTCTTCCGCAATGTCATTCTCCCTTGTTCTTCTTTCTCCTCTTGCTTATCCTCCTAGTTCTCCTGCCTCTCCTACCTTTTGCCTTTCTACCATGTCTATTCTTCCTCCATTTCCACCTCCTCCAGTCATCATGCTTAGTTTGCTTACTCAATACTCATCCATCTATGTGGCCATTCTTCCTCCTCTGCCAATGTTTCTCTTCCTATCCTTATCCCTTCTCCCTGTTTTCTGCCATCACACCCTCGTATACTTCCATCTCTCTTATTCCTCCACCTCCACATCTCGGATTTCCCTCCCTTTTATAGTCCTTCTACATTCCTCCTCTTCCGTAGATTCCCTCCTTCTCCTCAACATCGTGCTGATCCATTTCCCAATAATCCCCTTCTTTCCCTCCTTCCCTCCTTCCTTCCTTCTTTCCATCTTTTTTCCTTCCTTCTTTCCTTTCTTCCTTCCTTCTTTCGACTGTCATTCTCTCTTCGTCTCTCCTCCTCCCCTGCTCCAACTGCTCTGTGGCTCCTTTTCTTCCTCCCCTCCTTTCTCCTCGTCCTCCTCTTCTTGTCTGTGTCTATAAGTCTCTGTATAAACAATGCCCACAATTGTTTAATTTTCTGGAGTCGCCCTGTTTTTGATAACATTTCGTAGCACTCGTTGAACCTTCCATGGGGATAGGGAGGTGAGTCAACAACCCTCAACCACCAAATTCATTCTTCTCATTAGGTTGATCACTTGAACTAACACCAAGAGAAGCAATTGACTTGACAAATGGCCAAGGACAACGGAGATCATGTCATCGTACCCATCTCCGTCAAATAGCTGACATCAGGAACTAATGATGATGACGACGATGATGATGTTCAAGACGATGACTATGATGATGTTGATGATGATCCTATCAAGTTAACCCAACGGCAAAATTTGTTCTATGCCTGCACCCATGCAGCAAACTAAGTTATAAATTGTCGGTGAGAAGACGCGACGGCAAGTGAGAGGACATGGCCACCTGCCGACATAATTATGCTGAGGAGCTTACAAAATGAAGTCGCTCACTTTTCATACCCATGATTACATTATGTTACATTGAAGTAAACTTTAATGTTGATGTTAATGTTGTTTGGTTTTCAGAATCATGAACGATTACATTTATGTGGTGTGTATGCGTGCATGCACATATGTAATGTATATACATGTGTATGTATGTAAATATGTACAATGCATATATTATATGCATTGTATGTATTATTAATATTTGCATGCATGCATATTTGTGTTATTCCATATATATATATAATATATATATATATATGTACATATATATATATATATATATATATATTCTTGTATGTAATCTGTGTATGCAAGTATATAGCCTATAGGTGCATGAAGGTGCATTATGTATGTATGTATGTATGTATGTATGTATGTATGAACTATGCACATGTACGTATCAGGACTCTTCTCACTTACTTTTAGGGTATAATTAACGCTAAATATTAATATTTATATCAGCGTTTTACGTACGTCATAAAAGCTACGCCAGAGTCAGCAATTTTTGGGTCTATTTTTGTGAGGTTGACAAAAATGAGCTCATAAGGTATTTTATATTGTATGTGCTTCTGTTTAGAGATGGCTGCGTGTAGATGTATGTATAGATGTACGCGTGGGTGTGCGTGTGGATGTATACAGGTGTGTGTGTGTGTCATATCAGTGACGTGGACATGTGTCTGTGTTTCTCTTTATACGAGAGTTGTTTCTGTGAAGCATAGAAAGATGGATCCTTGAATTGGTCGGTGTTGGCTGACCGGTGAATTGAGATGTAAAATTAGTTCCTCTGTTATTTTCCTTGAAATGGTCTCGACACTTGATGTTGCTTCGATATATCTTTGACCTTGAGTCCCTTTGAACAAACGATCCGGACGTCGGTTTCACAATATAAAGTTCTACATTCGCGAAAGCCGGTGTTCCGATGCGGTGTGTCTCCCGATAGACACGACTCCCTCGGGAAATCTAGTTCGGAACAGACTTCCCGGCGGTCCCGGCGGATCTGTGTTAGAATAAATTCGCCCCATCCGGAGACTTTTACAAAACAAAGTCGCACAGAGCGAGGGGAGAAAATACTTCATCCTACGTAGAAATGATCTCTCACCGGAGAGACTTTGTTATTTCAGAGAAAAAGTCTCTTTTGTTTTAAAGTTAATGATTATTTTGAGCAGATGGAATTTTAAATTTTATAGTAAACTAGTTAGTACTTTAAAACTAAGTAAGACGTTCTGTGCTGCATGTTATTTCAAATGATGAGGGGAAAATTTATGTGGGGAATATAAATTATATTATATCAATGTGGGGTTGACTTTGTTTTGAGGGAAACACAATATATAGTGCTTATTGCAACAACGCCGCAAGCATTCTGTCAACCTGCGCGGTTTTCTGTCTGAGTATGATTGGTGTTCTTACGCAGGGGTGATGTCTTGTCGGTTTCTTCAGTTATTGTGCATTGAAAATGCATGACCTTAAGCTTTATTTGGCATTCTGTCAATTTTCTGAGGATATCTAAGTGACGTTGCTTTATTGAAATTGAAAATTCGTGTCAGCGTTTTTGCGACACCTGTCAACTGTAGCCGCATGTGAGCAGTTACATAGAGTATATTAGAGAAATAATCATCGTGTACTAATGTCTGGGAAGAGCAGTCATTAGTGCGACGATAGTGCCACTAGAAAGGCAGGTGTGATATGAATAAGAACTCTCTCAAGCAGAGGGCAGCGATTAGAATACGAAGTATCAGCAGTGACGGTTCTCCAAAACAGAGCGGCCACGGAGGGGCCGGGCACCCTGACAGAGGGGCCAGTTGGATGTCTGGTTTCTTCAAGACAGTTTACAAAACTTTGGAGAGGCCACCGATTCAGCTGGTGGGGCACTAGCCCCTCCCAGTCTCCTCTAGAGCCGACACTGAGTGTCAGCGACTTTATTAGCTTAGCGTCTGCACGTCAATTCGGTTGGCCATTGCTCGTTCCGTACCGTTTAATATATCCATTATTACTGCGCAACATAAGCCTCTGTTGTGACCTTCAATGAAGCAATTGCACTGAGACGTATCGCCGTACACTTGTGGTTACCAAGAAAGGCCCACAGTTAATTGTAATAAGCCATTCCGAGCAAAAGCCACGCTAATTGTCAAGCGCATCTGGCCACATTCTCCCGTTACGATAGTAAATTTATTTAGCGCCGTTGGAAAGGAAGACTCGTCAGATGCATTGCTTTGTAGCGAGACCTTACTTTCCTCAGCCTAATTTAATTGTAGCCTTCTACAGCAGCACATAAATACGAAGAATAATATGAGGAATTGTGAGAGGAATAATGAAAATAATAATAGTAATAACTATTAAGGATCTACAATTAAAGAACTGTCAGTCAGCATGTCAGTATTTTTGGAATAGCGCAGAAGGACTGTTGTACGTGCAAGTGCGCTGACGGATTATAGTAGTAGTAGTAGTAGTAGTAGTAGTAGTAGTAGTAGTAATAATAATAATAATAATAATAAATTTGATTTGGTATTTTAACAGCAGTCCAAACAGTCAACTAATCACTGATTTCATGAGGTCATGAACGCATCGCTTCAAAATTTAGAGTCCAAGCAAAATCGACGAGAGTCATGGTATCCACAGTTTTCCACACCCATCCATTTTTGGAGTCCCTTAGGCCCATTATAGTAACTTTCAAAAGTCCACACTTGCGACATAGCAAGGTCTAAGCCTATATCAGAAGTCACAAGATTATCAAATGTAAGCACTCATTACCAATGCTAAATTGTTGAAAAATCCCAAAATCACATGAGCTTTTTCTTCTTTGTAGGCCAACAGTTGCAACTTAATTGGTAGTTAAGAGTCTATGCATATGCAAAACCTTTTAAAAGTGTTTAAAAAGCATGTTTAAAAGTTAATCATTAGTGGCATTGTTGCAACATCCCGACATGTCAACTATTTTCAACAACAATTTTGACTAACTTACAAAATCTGGCATGGAGTGGCAAGATGTTGTTTACAGGGAAATAATAATAAAACAAGAGAAATAAGGACAGTAGACTATAGAACACTAGTCAATATTTTCACTAAGTTCGAAAGAATCAACGTGGATGTCTTCGCCGATAATTTTATTTTTCAATAAAAAACATTCAAGCGTTTCTTAATTTTAAAATCGATCAAATCAACTATTGTCCAACTGGAATTCTTTGACCAACTAAGTCACGCAATTGGAATACGGAACAGTTGGCCTTGATCGATTGCTGTCCGTTCTGGATCAGTCCATATATCGTGGATGCGAAATCCGCTGGGGAAACGCGAGAACAAACGACCAGCTGGGTGCATTGAGCCACTGGCCAGTCTCGATCGACCTCCAGGGTATTCGATTCGCTACCAGTTGCATTTTTACATCCGGACGATTTACATGCGGGATGGGCGGTCATTTTTGTCAGTACCAACTTGGTCATTTCTCGGAATTACAATTTTGTCTTTTATCAGTACCGGCAATCCGTCTTTTTGGCCTCCAGTTGGAGCGGTTCTGCACTGGATCCCGTCAGTTTAAGCAAATCCAGGTTTTTGGCATCAAATTGCTTTTCAGGCCCAATTTGGTCGTTTTCGGTACCTAATGCTGTCTGTTTCGGGAACAAAATCGTATAGCGTGCATAAATTAAGCTTATTATGCTTGTATAGACACGATTTCTGCTCTTTCACGGTATCTAGTTTCTGGTGCGCTGAGTTGGCGGAGACGTCCTGGTCTTCTATAGGTTTATTTCCCAACCAAATGTATAGGCCTACTAATCACACAGAGCATTACACCATTCCACGCTGCCTGCCATTGCCGTAATAGCAGCGTCGAGCAGGAACAGAAGCCGCCATTATGGCTATAGAAATCGTTATGTAATCGGTTGTAAAAAATCCAGTCACATTGTACGACGCCGCATAAAACACGGATGGCCGTCAATTCCTTGGTCCAAATTCAGCCCCCGTGGTAATTCAAACAACCTTTCGCATTCATCTTTTATTAACCGATGTTCGGAAAACAAGAGACCCACGACCATCGTTTTGCATCGTTAATATTCGTTATACAGACGACGTCTTCTCTTTCTATGTCTTTGAAATCCACCATATCTCAATTATGTTACATTTGTCAGTCTGTGTGTGTGTGTATAATGTTCATATGTAGAACTATCTGTTGTAGATCTGCAAATGTCTATTATGTGTTGCGTAATTGACCGTATGCGTGTCCGGTAGCGATAGTTGCAGTTTAGCGACACTGTGTGGTAACAAAGACCATTAGCGTCGCCCTACTCCTTTGTCTAGGCTTGGGACTGGCACTGGCACAGTGCAACCAGCAGAGGAGTTTAACATGTCTGGGCTGTACAATGGGATTTTTATAAAATTTTAAAAGTCAAATTTTAGGTTTTCTAAGTTTTTAAAATTATGTCAAAAGTCAAAACTGCAAGGTTGATTGGAAACGTGATTTGTGAGGTTCACTGGATTCGTCGTTTGTAAGCAAAGATCTTTATCACTTGTGTCCGATATTGTTTGGTTTGTTGCACTTTAACGACACTTTGTTATAACAGAGATCATTATTGTCGCCCTCCTTCTTCATCCAAGCTTGAGACTGGCACTGCTGGTCTGCAAGCCGTGGAGGAGTTAGTATGTGTGTCCGATATGCGACTGTGCATATGTTAAATACCTCCAAAAAATGACAACTATTATTGATAAAACATGAGCTTTTGTGTAGCCACAATTCGTGTTTTTATATATGAGTATAGGAATGCATTAATGTAGCCTATGTAGGTTTTCATGTGCTATTTATATCACTGCGTGCATGCATTGTATATATATATATATATTCTATGTATTATTTTATATATATACAGTGGCCGATTGGATGGAGCGGTCGGCCCGAAACGCTTAGTGTGCGCTGAGTGCGCGGGTTCGATCCTTGTCCGGGGAGTCACTGTGTAAAAGGGACCTTGAGCAAGTCCTTCGCGCACAATTGCTCTGCAGTACAACTACAATTGCGTCGTCGAGGCGTGTGCCCTACTGAGCAAAGAATGTTGGAAGAAGGGCGGTATCAAATTTCGGTAATAAATAAATAAACAAATATATATATATATATATATATATAACTATACGTGTACGTAATTATTGTGTGAAGCAATCAAGCATGTTGTTAAAATGCAAATTCGACGCGACAGTGTGCCTGGTTGCAAGCCACAGTCGCCATAATTGGCCTATTATAGTATTACTGATCTCTACTATCTTACGTCTGTGAAAAGCAGACATACATGTAGGCCTATATCCAGAAATTCATACACATAAATATATCTACATTCATAGCAGTGTCTGCATCATTACTCGCATCTGTATCTCTACCCGTTTGCCTGTCTGCTTCTATTTCTGTGATGTAGCCTATATGCTCTTTCTTCGACGTCTGTGTTCTTTCTACATGAGCGTGCTCCTGTTTCAGATTCTTTTTGTTCTTGTTTTTGAACCTTATCTCTGTTGCTCTAACTCTTTTCTACTCTTCTTTGCTTTGACTCCTGCGCCTTCAGTACTATATCTTCGCATTTTGTAGTCTTTCTTCTTTTATCTTCTTCCAGCAATTTCGTCCGCATTACAGCTGTTGTTCGGCCGTCGCTGTTATTCTCTCTGCTGTCGTTTCTTATTCTTTGTCTTTCTTTTTGCATTGATTTCGAGAGCATTCGGGTAATGGTTTTCCTTAACGTTGTTATGCATCTGGAGTGGTGGCTAATCTGCCATATTTGGATGATCTTATTTCGATTTTTTTGTCAGGAAGTCTCGTGTCAGGTCTCGTTAGGTCGTTTTTATACTGGCGATGCAGTAGTGAAGTGCTAGCTTGTCACCTCTTGCAGGATTCGATTCCAAGGATACCCTGTGGTTATCTTCAAGAAACCTGTGAGAAATTATAATTTGGTTTTTTGATTGGTGCTATATACATTATAAGTGTCTCGGCCAAAAAAATAATATCCGTTTCAAGACGACACGCCTCCTAGAATTCTTAATTACTTGCATATGAAGAAACATACGATAAAGTATTTTTCGACGAATGTTGAGCTCTGATGACGACTAATTCTAACTATGCCACTGACGCATCTGCAAACATCGGCTGGGTTTTATCTATAAATTAATGCAGACACTATATTCGAATGGTGAACCAGTTAAACTATGTTTCCAAAAATTGTAAGAAATTGCGAGCACGATTAATATAAAATATATCACTAAAGGACGCTTGAACATTTATTTTAATGAAATACTTTATGGACCTGAACTATTATAAAGTAAGCCATGCATACATGAGATTATTCAATGTGATTAATTATAGAACAATTAATTTGAATATGTAGTCAACCATTTTTCAGTAAATTTTAGTCATTGTTTCTGAGTGTACTGGTGCGACTGTCGTCTTCAAGGTTAATATCTTAAGTAGCCTGCGTTGTCAATAAGTTAACACTTCAACGACGAAGGTGTAGGCCTACTAATAGTTACTACAGACAACCAATGCATCTTATCGTTAAGGTAGGCCTATTAAGGCTGTGCTTGTTATCGAACATGCAGGCCGCGGATTGATTTTAAGTGGCCCAACTGAACTCACCAATTTTTTGCAATTTGTGTAAAAAGAGGTAAAAGCCAAAATTCATTTGACTATTTGCATCGTTCGTTACGTGACTTTTCATTTGACAACGCGAACGCAAAATCCATACAAAGATGAGATTACTCATTACGGTTATCGGTTCCCATAGTAATTATTAATATTGTTAATATTTTTCAATAAATCATAGTTGTTGCTATTGGGTTTACTAGTTCATGATTTCCTTCGCGGCACATGCAGGGTGTCATATTTCACGACACTGTGTTAAGCCATGAATCGCTGTATAACAGCAGAGATATCTTACTTAAACACAGCACGACAACAACGCAAATATTAGCTTTATATCTTAGTCTTTTCATTTCTGGTCCGTTCATATCTACTTTTCCAGTTATTCCGCTATCCAGAGATAAGACTTAGGCCTATAGCAACGGATCCAGGTCCACGACCCCTCACAGAGCACACGAACCAAAGAAATGAAATCGGTTTATTGTCGTCTAATTGGTCTGAATCCAAGTGGCCTTGATATTCCAGTGCAGTCCGTCTGATAAGGCGTTGTTTGAAAGGGACATTTGTAGAATTCGACCCTGATAAATAAATAGAACGGAGTTCAGGAGCGAAAACTAAACGAATTGTTTTTCGTCTGTTGTTCTTTCGCGAATCAACGGACCACATTATTTTGGGAAGTAGGCCTAGCCTAAATTTGTGAATTGTAGATGTCGTTTGAGTTTAGCACCATTGTGAGGTTCTATAAAGGCGCTGCATAAGTAGCTAGTCGTATACATAGGCCTACATAAACGTGATCATGTATAAGTGATTGAGTGTATACACAAATTAAATTTCCGCCTATATTTAGTAACTTTTTACACCTGTATTCCAAGTGGTTTCTTATAGCCTACGATTTTCTGATAACTGCAGATCTGCTTGCTCGAGATCAAACACACGTAACTTGTCTATCTAAAGTATTGGTTCTAAAACTTTAAACAGTTTAGGCTACCCAGCGACCTGCGCCTTGCGCCACAAATAAGCTATAGGCGTCTTTAAACGTAGGCTTCGGTTTTGCCTCTTGACACAACCTAATATTATCAATAGACTGTTTATTGTTGAAATACTATCTGAGTTTGTTTTTTAAAATCTATTTCCTTGCTCTTGACCGTTGCGTTTTTTGCTTTATGTTCATTGTATTTGTTTGTAAATTGGTTAATTAATTGGTTAAGCATTTAGCTACTTGTTCACCTTTGTCATTTATGTATGTTATCATAACCAGCTGCTGCAAACTTAAAATGTGAAAGGGTTACCCTGCCAGCGGGACCTATATACGGTCTCTTTATCTTTTTTCTATTCATCCCATTCATTCTACTTTTGCTAATATTGAACTTTGTAGTGCTTTATTGCTTGTCTGATGGGATTAATTAAAAAAAACGATGGTTATGGTTATATATGCACATACATACATACATACATACATACATACATACATACATACATACATACATACATACATGCATACATACATACATACGTACATATGTACGTACGTACGTATGTACGGTTGTACGTACGTGGCACGTGCGTGCCTATGATTATGTACGTAAGTACATGTAGGCCTACGTGTAGGCACTGTAAGCCTACAGAAGACATGCAGTCGTAGGGAGATTGTTTTGATGCCAGAGTCCGTGTTCACAAACATCGAAGAAGCGCTTTATAAATGCTCTGAATAAATTGGCGAACGCCTCGGAACGAGTCACTGAATGAATCTATGAATGTAACTGTAACTGATTTATGTGGCGCCTCAAGTAAAATATGTTGGGACATTGTGGCTATCAGTCAGATCAGAATAATAATTATTGTAAGATTTAGGTCTTGGAATTTAATGGAATGAATGGCTACAAATGCTTGGTGAAGTTTACGACAAAATATAGCTTAGACCTATAGATTATACTAGCCTTACAACCCGCTTAGTCTGTGATTTAAGATCACTTGATTATTTCAGGACTTGAAGCCGTGACAAATTGCTTTCGTGCAAATGTAGACGATTTGTTGCTTTGACTTGAAGTGTTCCATCGACGATCGTAATTTCTCAGATCGACGCATGACAATTGACAAACACGCATGGTTTGCATATTAAATTAGCCCCGCCTTCGTATGACGGGATCTGGACGCCATCAGAGACAATTTCAGGCAGCGAAGCAAAAATTCAATTCCGTGCGAAGGCGGGTTGTGAGGCTAGTAAATCATGCTTTTTATAAGATATTTAAAGTTTTATTACTGTAATGTACACATATAAACTTTCACATATGGGGTCTACATCATTGGCAAAGCCCGACAGAAATCCAAGTACTGCCATGTAACGATGTTTGCGTGGCTGATTTTGCTCATTAAGTGTCTGGTTCAAAGCAACTCGTGAATTTGCTGTTTTGGTGTCTACATGTAATTCAGACACGATGTAAACTTGCGTCTTTGTCTGAGTCTTCGCATGGCCACATTATTTGGTGTTGCAGACTGCTGCTGCCGGAAACAGCTTAATGGTTCACGGAATGCAGCGATAGACCAGCTACGTGGTTGCTGACAGCCTCGTTACATGCAGGTCATGACCTGTGCTGGAATGCTTAAGCATCTGTTGATTGCGTCATCAGCCGATTGTTGTTTTACGTCTTGTTGCTTAAGCATTTCATTTATGCTTAAGGTTGAGACATTTAATAGTTGCTTAAGCGTTGCTGTTGTTTTAAGCATCTGCTTGATGCTTTCATGAACATGTAGCCAGGTTGATTTTCTTGAGATCAAAGCATTTTAAAAAGCCCCTAATATGTTGAATGCGCATGACTATGCATATGTCAGTCTAGTGATTTTGTAACTGCAACAGAATTGCTTTCTAAGCCAAATCTAGGGAAATATAATGCCCTCACGAAGTCTAATTATCACAAAACTACGTGGTGTTGCACAAATGTGTGACATCACGCTGCTGATACGCCGTTGACACATGCAGACTGTCTTGAGACGCTAGTTACAATGCTCACCGCGTGACCGATTTATTGATTGGTGGCCGTATCTTCCGAACTGTTGACGGTTGATCGGCGGTACCACTAGTGGTACCGAATCTGCCATTATTCGCACTTTGACAGTGCCAGTCGCAAGCCTGGGTAAAGGAGGAGGGCGCCGCTGATGATCACTGTGATAACGGTGTCGTTGAACTGAACACTACATGTAGTCGTAGGCCTACTCCAGGTGTGGCTAATTCAAGTTTAAGAATATGGTCTATTATATTATGCCATTAAGCTTAAAAGAAGGTCCATTTGTTGTTCACTTAGGGCTCATTATGATGCTTTCCCAATGATTAATTGCAAGGGGACTTTGTGTTCCCATGTTGTTGCCACAAATGACCCAAAAGGCGTTGTATGTTGCAGCTCTCGCCCAGTCCCTGCAGGAGAACTTACGATCAGGGGTGTAACAAGCGGGGGGGGGCTGAGGGGCAGCGGCCCTCCAGTTTCAAAACTGGGGGGGTGGAGGGAAAGCCCCCCCCCCCAGTTTTAGTGCTCAGTGCCCCCATGTATTTCCCAAATCGGTTCTATTTTATGTTTCCCCAATGGCTTTTTTTAGATGACTTTTGTTAAGATAATTTGTGTTCCCCATTTCAAATTTGTGGGTGTCAAAATTAAAAAAATGGGGGTAAAAAATGTAATTTGGCCCCCTACTTTTCAAAACCTTGTTACACCTCTTCTTACGATGTCTCCACAATTATTAATTACAAAAGAGACGTCGAGCTCGCCTGTGTTGGTTTTTATTTAATACTTGCTGGTGATACGCCAAGATTCGATTTTTGACCTGGTTGTACAATAATAACAAAAATGGAATCTGCTGCGTTAGATCTTAAACATCTGGGCTGTCATGGGACGCACTATTCCACGTCATATCTGAGTATACGCTGGGCAGTACGGAATGTAGTGTAATGTAAATCTCAGCGCCCACAAAAGCCACATCAGGGAGACCAGCTTATTTACCGGCGCTATACCAAATCAAGTCTGCAATTGCAAAGTCTCTCGTTTCTTTCCAGAGGCGCTAAGCTAAAAGAGTGACCAATGGCTGGTCCACGCACAAGCGTTGAACCAACAATCGGCATGCATGTCGATATCCGGAGTCAAGGCGAGGAGACAGCATGGTGCTACTGAGGTAGTCGCTGATGAGGATGGTCATGTGGTGGATGTGTCATATCTGTGGCTCGTACGCGATGATTTACACTCGGCTAAACTTAGCTCACGCGAAGACTTGAAAGGATCTAAAATGACTATCCATCGCCAGAGTATGGCTGCATCCTGCTTTATCGCAGCTGATGGTTTAAAATTTAATTGAGTTTAGTTTTCATCATGATTATATCGCGAGAATGGTTGTTGCTATCAGCTCTCTGCTCGCGCTGAGGAGTTATTAAAATGAGTTTATGCACGGACGCAGAGGTCCATGGTTTACGGCTACGAAGAGAATGGCCGCTACGATCTGTTCTACTTGTGCTGATGAGTTTGAAATTTGATCTATGACCAGGGCTGATAATAGCAACGATGTGATGTTTAATCCTTGCTCAAATTTAGCTAATGTATCGGCAGACGATAGATGGAAATGGCGTCGCATAAACGCGTTTTCTGGATATCTCCATTAATTTTGACGTTCATCATTTCTTTGCATAGTTATTATATGAATATTCATAAGTTCATGGGAAAGACGCGTGGACGCGTTGTATTGAGGACTATTGGAAATATTTATTGCGACAAATTTTGAAACCCGGACACTTTTAACAGTTATGGTTTATGTGGGCCAGCAAGTAAACAGTTCGAGTGGTCTGCTTATACTCGCATTTAATGAACTTTAGTTAACGGATGCATAGTTTGGATGAACTAGTCTCGTTGACGAGGGATGGTGATCGACACAGTAGTGACTCATCACGCCCTCGCATTTTCGTTTTGGAAAAAAGTTCGCTTCAAAGGTGAACAGACGAAGTTTTACAATTATTTGGCATCACAAGTTAATGCTGCTGTGTATGTACACTTGTTGCAATGCAGAGGGGTCAACACTTTGAATACCGGTCCAGTGGCACTATTTTTCAGAAGCGTGGAGCTTCTGCGGCCGAAAGTTCTTCGAAAAATGTCTGAGAACGACACTAACCCTAAAACTGACCCTAAACGACCCTCACGACGCTTGCCATGAGCCTAACCGACCCTCACAATGCCTAACCTGACTCTACCCAACCCCCACAACGCATATTAAACGTTTAAGGGTGTTTTTGACAGTGCATGCGCAGAGATTTTTAAGTTTTAAAAAGTCAAAGATCTCTTAAGCGCACCGATGGTAATACATCACGGAAGATTACCGATTAGTAATAGTCGCGCTGCCTGGAAACTTGACAGTCTTTTCTTTTGACAAGATTAGAAATATCAAAATGCATATATTCTGTTCAGAAAAAAACAGACCACGACAGGCTGGCACATATCAACATGCTAACCTCAGTCGATATTTCATTCTGAAATTTGATACAGCCCTTCTTCAAACATTTTTTTCTCAGAAGTTCACAGTGCACACGCCTCGACGGGCAAATTCCGCAACTGCAGTTGTACTGCAGAGCAATTGTGAGCGAAGGACTTGCTCAAAGTCCCTACACAGTGACGCCTCGAAGTAGGGTCGAACCCGCTCACTCGGCGAACACTGAGCGTTACGGGCCGACCGCTCTATCCAATCGGCCACCGTGCCACGCGTGCCATATATCACTAAACGATCTTGACACACCATCCACTTTCCCTTCTTACATTTTGTAACTTCATCAATTATGATAGAGCTATGTAACTTTTAATCTCAGTAAATGATAAACCAACTGAAGCTAGCCATAGAAATGTGCTTTATGCAATTGTAATAAAGTCGCATCATTTATAGGAAATCTCTACGCATTTGTCAGGGAAATCAAAAATTTCAAACTTTTTCCAAAATTTTTTTTATTCCAAAGGCGACGCTGCACTGTCCAGAAAATCATGGGCGAGCCACAAATGACCGGCAGGCCTGTTTGACACCTCTGTTGTAATGTATTGGGATCGAAGGAGGATTGTCACGGTCTTGTTATATATATATATATATCCATATATATAGTATATATATCATATATATTTTATATATATTATAATTATATATTATATATACATATATATGGGCAGACAGATGCATATTTGACAACTTGATCATGGATATATATGGGGATGAATGCTGGCTGAGTGGATGGATGGTGAATTGATTATCGGAGGAAAAAAATGAAGCGAATGGATGGATCGACTGACGGAAGGAGGACGAATGTGGCTTTGGAAATTTATCTCGTTGTCGGAAAATAAATAGCTATCGGAAGTGGAACACTGTAATGGTCGCCCTGATTCCCAGCAATTTTCCACGTCCCAGGCCCTTCCGTTCGCCCCCTCCCAGATCTTCGCTGCCATCAAGCCACCAGACCAATATAAGCAGACGTCACATAATCGGTATCATCATTTGCGAAATTTGTCGAATTTGTTCACACCAAACCGGTGGCTGAGGATGAGGAGGGGTGGGTTGTTGGGTTGGTGATGGGTGGATGGAGTGGATTTATGGGTGTGTGGACTGGTGGGTTGATGAGTGGGGCGATGAATATTTAATTTCGGCTTTAGTCGGTTTTATTTGCGATGCGATTGTTCCAAACAGCAACGCGTGTTGTTTGAAAGGCCGCTCTGTTGGTAAGCATCCTAGTAAACAGAAAGTTGCATTGACTGGGGTGCGAATTGTTTACATCTGACAAACTTTTTAGCCATTTGTGCGAACATATATAACGGAACCTTTCTGGCATGTGTGGCATAGTGACCGATTGGTTAGAGCGGTCGGTGCGACACTGAGGGAGAGGGCTAGACTCTCGTCCAAGAAGTCACTGTGTAGGGACCTTGAGCAAGTCCTTCGCATACAATTGCTCTGCATTACAACTACAGTTGCGCCGTCTAGGCATGTGTGCACTTCTGAACTAGACTATAAGAAGAACGATATCAAATAACCATTGTATTATTCTAGAACTTCTGAAAGCGTTGCGCTGTTGTTTTCTGTAGATAAGATGGAAGTTCCACAATTTTGTGAAGAATCGGGACACACAGTGTCACACACGCACACACACATACAGACAGACCGAGACAGACAGAGAGACGGATAGGCAGACATACATGCATACATACATACAACCATACATGCATGCATCATGTGTGTCTACATACATACATATAGGATGAGGAACCACTCCTGTTCGTATGGTTAAATGAATTAGTCCATTTGAAGGACCATGGTATTTGATTAATTTTCAATAGCTTATACTCCTATGTACCCGTATAATACGTGTGCCTCTATGAATGCCTGCAACTATTTGCACTGCTCTCTTTTGTAGCACAGATAGTTTTCTCATCCTCATATGTTGATTCCCAGATCATATCACAAATGTTCAAGTAAGGGTAGACTATGTAGGAGTATATGGTTTAGTAAAATATGATTCTAATTGATCTAGGGAGTATATTAGAAGAACAAGCTAATAGGTTTAAGGGCATCCCAGGTATAGAAACTTTGTACAAAAACATTTTTTTAATTATTACTATTATTATCAATATTATTGCTTAGATGTTTCTATGTGCATACTCTCACGAGTATACATAGGTACCTTAGCATAATAATATGCCCTGAATGGGGCACTCATATGGCTAATTGGCTATAGGATATTATCCTATAGCCATATGAGGTGCCCCATTCAGTTGCTTTGCCCGGTTTAAATGCTGGTGACCAACCACTTCTCTTGCCTTCCCTCCCTCTCCTCATTCCCCATTTTCTTCTCAATATAGACCGTGGCATTGCCATATAGTTAGTTTTGTCAATGCAGTAACTTGCTTCAAGTTGCTTCACTCCAAAATAATTACAGTGCACAATCAAAACGGAAATATCGGCGATGATGATGATGACGATGATGATGATGCTACTGCTGCTACTGCTGCTGCTGATGATGATGATGACTGCGAAGGCGAATGCCGGAATTTTTTCGGCTATACAGTCTGAAGTTCGCTTAAATCTATCGAGCCTAGATGACCAGCATACACGAATAGTTTGAGCTTCTATCTCGACTTTTATTGCGTTCGGTGCGATTGGCGCTTTGTAATCGAGAATCAGCCCTCTAGCGGTCGAAGGGGGCTGTAATGGATCGCAAGATGCCCGTTGGAATGATAACGCCCTTGTCGTCTGCTCCTGTGTGGCGGACGGTTTAATGTGCCCGCGTTTTTGGCGCATTATGCGCGGTGCCACCGTATGTGTGCGGGCTGTGCGGGTGTTGCGGTGTTTGGGTGTGTGTGTCGAGCGTCCAAGGCTATTGATTTCTTCCTGGAGTAATGTTGCACTGTGCGGTGCGATTTTAAGGTTTCTGTCAGACGATCGGCGAAGCGCACGGGGCGTGGGTTTTAAAAGTGAGTCCTTTCGTTCGAAAGAATCCACAGAACGCGTCGGATAGGCTACTATGTATCGTTTTCTTGATTCCTTATTTCAACCAATATGAGCGAGTGGCAGTGGCAGGCACTATTAGCCATCCGTTGGCATAATCAAGCATTTATGTAGTGCCACTTTAGATATTTACTCAGAGGCGCTCTCTGTGCTAGCCTAAAGGATGTTAAATATAACATGATCGAATAAAATATACATATCAGTTAGCCAAACTGCACAGTAAGCTGAAAGAGACACCAGTGGTGGGCATACGCACGGCCGTTGCACCAACCAATGGATTCCCGACGATAAATATGCTGACAGATATGCGTACAGCATTTGTATGTTTTTCTGTATGCCTACTTGTGTATGTGTATTCTCTGCCTTTTTTATTTGCGTATTGATAGAGCGCCAACATGCATTAATCAGAGTATATCGGTTTCGCTTTGTCACAAACAGCATCGGATGGGATAATTAATTAATTAAGTAAGTAATGTATCCAACCAACTGCTAACTCCATTTTGGTGTAAATGAAAGCGGTGCTGAGAAGTGGACATCTTGCAATGGAAATTGTCACACGACCTTGGTGTTAACGATGGAACGCGTTGATGAATCGTACTGCACCCGATGCAATTTGGTTCATTGAACGCTGATGCGGCACTTGATATGACGTGTAGTCGAATATTCAGCGTTCGATTAATTGATGTCTTGGCGTTGTTTCCATCTGAAAATCTTCCACTTTCCAAATTAACGTCTGCTCTGAGCAGTTACTAATGTGGTCAGAACAGAATTGTCTTATATGTGAGCAGGCGTGGCCAAAAGACCAGAGCTGCTCAGTAAGTTGATAAGAGTCGCCAGTGTTTGGCAATAATAGAGCCACATTGACTGTCTGATGTTTGTTGTGTTTGATATATATATATATATATATATATATATATACATATATAATATACCGTAATCGTAGTCTGAAACATTAAGGTGCTACATGAAAACCATATATGCTGCTGTGTTTAGAGTCCAAACTCTGGTATTTTATATATGTAAGTAGATTGAAAGTGGAATGTATACAGCGCTCGTGAATAAGCTGGTGCCTGCACTTGGCTTTAAATCTAAATGTGTTGAAAGATGCTGCATAAATGTAGTTACATCACCACACTAAATTACATGATGCAAACAGGAATTTCACTTCAATAATAAATATTTAAATGTCCAAGCTGTATATAAGTTTGGTTTATTATACCACATAAAAATCATTGCTTTTGCATAAAATTTCTGTTTCATTTGGTGAAGTTCTAAAGTTTAAATGCATTCTCAGCTGATCCTAAAATAAGTTCTTTAGATATTTTACATAAATCTTGTTTGGGTCCAGATGATACACACATAAAAACGATACTTTGGAATTTCTATAGATTCTACATATATGGTAAAAACACATGCATACATGTATATAATTGTGTACAGGTCTGTCGTAGATGCGTATTGTATACATATATATAATTATTACCGAAATTATTATTATTACCGAAATTATTATTATTACCTAAATTATTATTATTATCGAAATTATTATTATTATCGAAATTATTATTATTACCGAAATTATTATTATTACCGAAATTTGATACAGCCCTTCTTCCAACATTTTTTGCTCAGAGTGCACAGACACGCCTCGACGGCGCAATTGCAGTTGTACTGCAGAGCAATTGTGCGCGAAGGACTTGCTCAAGGTCCCTACACAGTGACTGACGCCCTGGACGAGGCTCGAAACCGCGCGCTCAGCACACACTGAACGTTACGGGCTGACCGCTCTAACTGATCAGCCACTGTGCCATAATATCTATAATATATATATATATATATATATATATAGTCATACGTATGCATCACAGTTACTTTTGTAATTGAGGTTGCCTACATACATTCATAAGTAAATACAGAGAAAAAAATGCTTGCTTTACACAAATGCATACATAGACGTCTATATATATATATATACTCGCTTGTTAGCATGCAGAGAACCTGCCTAGACACAGACATGTGTTTATATATAATATATACGATTACACATATATAATATATATATATATGCAGTTTGATGTTCATTATTGCATATGTAACTGTACAGATAATAGTGCCATGGTTTTGTAAATTAGTCGGCGGTTGAAAGCCTCTAGTGCAGCGATTGTCAAATTGTGCAGTTGACTGGAATAGTTTTCTTTTGTCAAAAGCCATCAATGTCAATTCCAATCAACACTTCCAACCAGACTTGCCAAATCCAGAGACTCTTCTGCTAAAATGTAAATGCACTCGTTTTTTATTATGACTCTGTGGCCTAAATTGCTCACCTCCTTGAATTTATCAGGTGAGATCGTTCGCCACGTAAGTATACCATTTAACATCTGAGAGGGTTTCAAATCCTAGCTTGTCCAATGTCCATTGTGATTTTGAACAATGCAACCATTTCAGGAAGGTCAGACGGGTATTTCAGCACTTTGACCCTTAGCACGAAGGAGATTAGTATGGATTTACCTTACATTTAATTACCCTATACTTCGTATGTATTCACATATATTTTCACATATATTCACATATATTATCATTGTATCACTATTTCCAAGCTGTGAATAATGTAGAAGTATTGTGGAATTACCTTATTTACCAAAAACTTTGGTCATTGCACATAGCCATTCTTTATCTTGACCTTCTTATATCGTACCCAGAACTAACTGGTCAGTAAACTCTCATTGAATTATTTTGTGTCCATTTGGTGTCCAATATAATTCATATTTTAGTATAGGCTATTCACTATAGGTTCTTTAAAGGTGCTAGAAACTTTGTGTGATACATTGCTGAGCGATGCTGAGCATGAGGGTCAGGCTACAGCTCCCTTCGAGTTGGTAACTGGGCCTTTAATTACCTTGTTATCATACCATGTCTCACTTGTCTTCTGCCCCCATCATTTGTAAATTGTAATCAGTGTGATCTTGTAATTAATGAAACTTGATATAGCGCCTCTTCAAGAAATTCACTCAGAGGCGCTCTCTGCACTTGCCGTCATAATGTCATGACGTCATGATAAATAATTACGGTATGTTATATATATAAATATATATATATAATATATATATAAATGTCATTTCAATGAGTGTTAGAACAGTTAGTAAGACAGTGCACAGTAAGCTAAAAGAGTCACCAATGGTTGGCCCACACATAAGCGTGGAACCAACCAACGAACTACCCTGAACAGTTGACAGATAAAGTGCAGTTACCTTGTTGCCATATAATTCTTCCCTTACCTTCTACGGTAATGGATTACCTTGTTCCCATATAATTCTTCTCACCATCTGCGGCCATTAATTACCTTGTCACCATGCCATTCTTCTCTTACCTTCTGCAGCCTTCAGTTACCTCGTTGCCACGCGGGTTTTTTTTGCTTTTTGTTCTCATCAACTACATTGTTACCCATTACATTCTTCTATTACCTTCTGTGCCTGTCAATTACCTTGTTGCCTGTCAATTACCTTGTTGCCATACCTTTATTACATTGCCTTTCGCTGCCATCAATTACCTTGGTACCATATGCCGTTCTTCTCATTCCTCGCTAGTCTTCTGCGGACGCCATTTTCGCTATAAACGTTGGTCGACTGAAAAACAGTCTTAATAGCAAATGTATATAGCGCCATTTCAAATCACTTAGAGGCTTTCAGGAAGTGCTTAGTAGTCCTAATTAAGTCACCCTTAATTGCAGTGTAACCCTCGGTCGTGTTGATTGCTCCATGCAGACGCCTTTTGTCCAGTTTTTCTCCCCAGTCTATTGTTCGCGTATACTCTGCAGATCCAACACCAACAGATTGCAATATCTACCAAGATCAATAAACACAGACCGTCACTGAGCATGCTCGATGCCTGTCTATAACAAATAAATTGCTTCAGTCTAGGGATATAGGCATATGCATGTATGTGCATGTTCTGTGTGCCAGCATCTATAAGTATATGTCGTATACATGTATATATAAATACTCTCACTAATTCCTGCTTTACATTATATAAATTCTAGTGCTGTACCGAATATTTGCTTCCTATTCGCTTCGGAGACGAATAGTAGGCAAAATAGCTGATCGGTATTCGGCCGAATAGCAGCGGTCGGACCGAATACGGATAGTGGTCACGTGACATCTGTTTCTGCACAAGTGGCATCTTATGTGGAGGGGACTGAAGTAACTCTCTACTGCCTGGACCACGGTATCGCTCTGTCAGCCGTCTCGTTTCATTAAATTAATCCAATTCTTAGTTTACACAGACTGGCAGAAGGATGCATAAATTATATGTAGTTAACTGTTTACTTAAAATTAGTTATGTATCTAATTTACTGAACTGAAGCTTTTGCTTACATTTGAAATTTTTCGGTAGACCTATTTTGTGCACTATTCGTATTCGGCCGAATAGTTGGTCCAATTATTCGTATTCGGCCGAATATTGAAATTATCGGTACAGCCCTAATAAATACACATGTATGCACGTATATACACACATAATATGCACGCAATTGCACTTGCACCACTATAAGCAGGGACAAATTTTAATCAAGGGATTTCTGATCCAATTATTTTAGTCATTTACAGAGGCAAAGTATTTGACCAAGTTAGCTTCCAAGTCATGAATATCCGTAGTAGTTAGTCCAAAGATGCTGGACTCGTAGACTAGTTAATCTGTTTAACTGCTTCACGCCTTACAGCTTTACATCTTATTATTTACATTGCTCTTGCCAGTTTGCAAGCTAAAATATAAATATAAGATACTTTATAAATTATATGAAGTGGCCGATATGGAAAATCACTGCAGGAAATTTGTTCACACTGGGAAAGTTTTCCGTGGAACCCTTGTCTTCTCCTCACGGAACCCTGTAGGGTTCCGCGGAACACTGTTTTGAAACGCTGCTCGACAGAATGCTGATATGCTTAAATGCAGCACTGCTGTCAATTAGGAAAACAGTTATCCATATGTCCTGATCTACCTGTCCTGTTTGAGATGCAAAATTGAGGTTCTGCATTAATATATATACTATATTCACTTGACCGGCAGCCATGTTTAACTGCAACTTCAAGTTGTGTTGTTTGCTTCTGACCGGAAATCAGACCAAAAATAATGACAAAATCCCTTCCATCTCTACCATTTATACAAAGCAACGAATACTCGATAAGCGGTCAAGACTATAGTCTAAAAGTTCCAAAACACATGACCAAGATCAAAGATCAAGATCAACTCTGAACTAGCCTATAAATCAAAGACTGGAACCAGCGCAATCTAGACCAAGACCATATTTCACGACTTGATTATCGTACCGTGCTTTACTTACATTATTTTGTGACCAAACCATACAATGTCTTACCCTTACCGTACTTCATATCAAACCATTTAGTATCTGCTTGCCAATTCGTATCTTATCGTGCCCGTTGCGGTTATCCGGATGTAGCGTCGCGGTGAGCAAGTAATCTTGCCGACAATATTGCCTCATGAGCGGCTATTGCTCGTCTTAGCAACGGTCAATGCCCTCTTCATTCGATATTCTATGTTTCCCCTCGGACGTCGAAAAATAATGAATAGAGAATTCGAATTTTCGTCCTCTTCCAATCTTGGCGGAATGTTTTGCAGCTGATTTAGCAGCTTTCCGGAGACAGGAGGAGAATGCCTCTTCTTTCTTCAATTGGCTTTCAGTAGGCCCTATTCAGGGCTTTCTTTAGCAGACCTTAAGTCAATTTTCTTCAGCCGACATCAAGTCATTTTCCTTCAGCCGACCTTAAGTCAATTTTCTTCAGGCGCCATTATGCTAAGTTACTTCAGTTTGCATTTTAGCCAATTTTTATTATCTAAGACTTAAAATATTAGATCATTGGGATAACCTACCAATCAATCGATCAATCAATCAATCGATCGATCAACCAACCAATCTCATTGATTGGTTGGTTGATCGATAAAAAAGATATATTATAGATATAAAAGATATAAAAGACTTGATAATGCGCTCCTTCAAGATATCTGGCCTACTGAGAAACTCTCCCAGTCAACGGCGGTTGAAAAGAACTGATTTCAGAGTATAGTAAAAGCTTACATTGCAGATGAGTTCCTAGGTAGGAGATGAAGCCCAGTCTAGAAGCTCTGCACTACGGCAGATAAAGCTATTATATAATGAGTGCAAAATGGGCGAGAAAGTCACCTTGGACCGCAGTGCGAATTGGTCGTCGGCCAATATACACTGACTGAAAACAAGGCGACATTGCTCTGGCAAATAAATTGTCGCAGTACCACCGAGACAGCGTCAAACAAAGGCGGATGCCCTAAATGAGATGCGTTGGGGGTGGCGGCATCCGTGCAGGACATCCCTCACGTAGTGGGATATATGACCCGCTATGGGGATGCCATCAATCAATCACGCGGCCGAGCGCAGAACCGGTTCCAAGCGCCTAATCCGATAGTGCGGAAGGCCAGCATATTAAGGAGCAATAGTCAAGGCGACTGGTAACGAAGACATGAACTAGAGTAGCTGATGCATCTGGGGATGGGGTGAAGAAGAGAGCGGACTATTACTTTCAGTAGGCACTGCTAATAGAACGGCAGGGTTAACGTATTGAACGAAAGTATGTTCTTGGTCAAGAATGGTCCTAGATTCTGAACAGCGGTGGAGAAAGTACGCAGAGGCAAAATCGACATCTTTTTGCCAGCTGCTGTCTGGTGCCAAGCCAGATAAATTCGTTTAGAGGATTTAACTCTGACGACATCCGGCCACTAAGGGAGTCTACAGCGAACTGCATGGAGCGGGCAGCGGCGACTGTATTTTTCGCAACTACCTACATGTAGGCCTATCAAGCATCAAGGCAAGCCTGTGTTTTCTGCGTTTTTTGGTTGTGTTCCACATGACAAGATTTGTCCGATTTCAGACGATTGTGTATATTACGGGGCCTAGTACACGGAAACAACACCATAAATGATGTCACATATATACGAGCGAACGGAGCCAGTCAAGGAGTTTGTTATCAAGGCCGAAGAATGCAGAAAGGCGGAGTAAGGGGATGGGTCGACTGAGTCACAGGCAACACTAACATTGAGCATGCCCAAGAGAGTGTCTCTGTCGAGTGATCCCTCCAAAATCCAGACTGGGAAGCCCGAAGAAAATTATGAGCATTAAAATAGTTAATTAATTGACCAGGCGGGACCAGCTACAAATTATTTCAATGATTTTAGAATTGAATTAAACGTTGGAGATATGTCGATAGTTACCATGCATGCATACATGTAAATAATATATATATATATATATATATATATATATATGTGTGTGTGTGAACACACGTATCCTCACACACGTGTACTTGCATGCATTAGCTCAGGTACAGGCGTGCTTGCACATATCATCATGCCCCTATTCAATATGTCCTTCCTATCATCACAACAAAACGTTATTGTTCTGCTTGTCTCACCGGTCTTGCACCTGTCTCCTTCCTTGTCTCACCTGGTCAATTAGTCACTCCTTGTCCTTTGCAATCTCTTCGGAAAGATGGTTCTACCGTTGCCGGAGAAACCCGTCGCTTCCTCTTCCACTCACTCCTGCCAATAATGGTCTTCCCAGCCACAATGTAACCCACAGCTGGATGATGTGGCTGTGGAGATTTGTCATGTCTGTTGCCATATGGACACTAATGTGACTGATAGACCCAAACTGTCTAGCGTCTGTGTAGGTTGCCTGTCATGTGGCCAGGTTTCCTATCATGTGGCCGTATCATGGCTACATTAAGAGCATTTATTAAAACTAATTACTGTCAGCGTAATTAACTTAGGTTATAACTGTAACCTTAATTTGGATTATAATTTTAGCTGGAACTATATGACTCAAAATATAGATGTAAATATTACTGGAAATTTTACCGTAATTATAGCTAATTGTTACTTTAAGTGTAACTAGGTATTTATGTAAATAATATCTACATAAATACCTAAATACATCTAATGATTGACTGTTACTGTAGTTGTTGAGCACTGTAATTGTAAGTATAACTAAAACTGTAACTAATTATGAAAGATATTAGCTGTGAGTGTAATTCTAAATTGCAATTGGGATTGTATCTTATCATGACAGCAGTTGTTGCTAACTGTGACTGTATTTGGTATTATTGGGGATGGGGTAATGGAATACACACTGGTGTGAAGTGCAGTATCAAGCAAGATCAATTCCCACAACCTCCATATGGTTGTCTAGTCCTTCTTCATTCGCTAGGCAAGGGTTTTGATTAAATAAGCTGTATAGTGTATTGGGAGCCTCGCATGGATGCCATACAGTTCAATTTTATTCCTGTAATAACTTGTGGTCGTCCATTCATTCTATGGATATTGTAATACTGTGACTGTCAATTTGAATGTATTCAAACAGATTATTATTATTATTACTATTGCTATTATTATCATTATTTTGATTATAATTATTACCATTATTGTTATCATTATCGTAGCCATTACCATTATTATTACCATTATCATGATCGTTAATATTATTATTATTGTTACTATGTCATTATGAGTAGAGTGCCTCTGAAGCAGAACATCTCTTTGTAAATGTCTTCCTGGGTCGCTTTGTTGAAACACGTGTTTCCTTGCTTCTTACCCTGGAACTAAATCCGTGCAGATTATGCGGACTTCCGGCGGAAATCGTAGTCGTTCCAGCTTCTGGTCGTCTTTTTGCTATTTTATATTCATAATGGAAGTCATATAATATATACTATGATGTTGTGGCTGTGTCCATTGCTGGTCTAACCTCCAAGACACCGTTGCTCCCTCCTTGGATTACTCTATCCCTCACTCCAAAGGTCATTCACTCCAAAGGTCACTTGAACGCTCATTCGCCTAGTCAGTTGCTCTATATCAACTATATATATATATATATATATATATATATATATATATATATATATATATATATATATTCTCGCTTGCGTGAATGCCTCTGTGCCACCAAACACACCTAACCATTTTCAATTGTCTGTTGCTTACAACCAGTTACAGACTTACTGTAGTTGTGCACAGTTATTGTGGCCTACAGTTATTGTGACCTTGTATGGTAATGGCCTATATGTGATTGGAAGTGATCATTGTGTTTCATTGCTTACAGTATCTATTGTTAGCTTTGATGCTACATTGTGAAACCATCGCCCAGTTGTCACATTTGCTTGTGTTGATCAGAGATGAACCGAAACTCGGCCGAGTTTCCTAGTACTCGGCATTACCTACGATTTTCTGTTTTGAACACGAAATTTGGATTTTTATGCTTACAAAACGACAATCGAACTAACTAAAAACACAAATAATGTTACTATTAGTACTACTAGTTACTACTTCGTAGTGTAAACTAAGGCAAAGCCAAAATCTGTATAAAAATTGTGCAAATTGCCAACTAAATATCAAGCAAATGAGACTTTTTTAATATTGAAAACTCGGACTCAGTACAATTCAACTTGTGAAATTCGGAACTCGGACTTGGTAGGAAATTGACACTCTGTTCACCCCTCGTCATATAACCTTCAAACCAAGGCTTCATCTCAATGGACTCTTGTGATGGAGATATAATGATTAATGAGCGATTGATTTCCTTATATTATCTTACCTTACCTAGTTTTTTACCTCAACTGACCTTACATTATCTGACCATTTTGTTGTTGAAATGGCCTATATCATTTTGCAATTACACTGTTGTAACTACCTTACCTTATGTGAATTGCTGGCTCATTTAGACATTTCTAATTTAAAAGTGTTCTGTGGGTTTTCTTCAGAATATTCCCAAGACGGACTATACGTTCGCAGCCATGCCAATTGAGGACAATGGGGTCCCGAAAAAAAAGGGTGGAGCCAATGGAAAGAAATCCAAAGGAAAACAAAAGAAGAAAGAAGATCTTGAAAATCTTAAAAGAGAGGTCGAAATGGTAAGTGACTGTCCATTTACTCAACTGTTCCACATGACCATCCATTAACCAGTGTTCTTCCTTCCTTCCTTCCTTCCTTCCTTCCTTCCTTCCTTCCTTCCTTCCTTCCTTCCTTCCTTCCTTCCTTCCTTCCTTCCTTCCTTCCTTCCTTCCTTCCTTCCTTCCTTCCTTCCTTCCTTCCTTCCTTCCTTCCTTCCTTCCTTCCTTCCTTCCTTCCTTCCTTCCTTCCTTCCTTCCTTCCTTCCTTCCTTCCTTCCTTCCTTCCTTCCTTCCTTCCTTCCTTCCTTCCTTCCTTCCTTCCTTCCTTCCTTCCTTCCTTCCTTCCTTCCTTCCTTCCTTCCTTCCTTCCTTCCTTCCTTCCTTCCTTCCTTCCTTCCTTCCTTCCTTCCTTCCTTCCTTCCTTACTTACTTACTTACTTACTTACTTACTTACTTACTTACTTACTTACTTACTTACTTACTTACTTACTTACTTACTTACTTACTTACTTACTTACTTACTTACTTACTTACTTACTTACTTACTTACTTACTTACTTACTTACTTACTTACTTACTTACTTACTTACTTACTTACTTACTTACTTACTTACTTACTTACTTACTTCATTCCTTCCTTCATTCCTTCCTTCCTTCATTCCGCCCGCCCGCCCCTCCCTTCTTTCTTTCTTTCTTACTTTCTTCCTTTCTTCTTTCTTCTTTCTTTCCTTCCTTCCTTTGTTCCTTCCTTCTTTCCATCCATCCATTCACTCATCCATCTATCCATGTATAGTTGCTATTTGTCCATCCATCCATTATCTCTTTCCATCCTTATTCTCTTTTCACTTATGTAGGTAAGTATGTAATCTTTCCTTGTGATACATATGTATGCGATTGAATGTCATAATGCCTATTAAATGACAATTGTGTTTATTATTATCATTAGTCTTTTTGGCACGTCTTTCTTTCCAGGATGAGCACAAAATCTCCTTCGAGGAACTGGCTCAACGACTTGGAACAAACTACGAGACAGTGAGTTCTGTTAGAGGGTGATAGTTCTTAGCATCGACCACCTTGTTGTTGGCGGGATATGTGTGTACATGCGACCCAGCCATTTTTAACTCTTCTAGAGTTTGGAGTCAATGTTTGCCAGCAGAGCAGTGGTCAACAGTTCTGACCAAAGTGCCACTGAACGTACAAAACGTACGTTATTTTCGATCTAAAACGTACGTGCGATACCCGTATGTTATCATGTCATATGTTAGCATGCATTGACATTAGTGCATGACGAAAATAAGGTTGGCCTACACAAGATTATGCGTTAAGGGAAAAATACTAAAAAATAAACAATTTATTGAAGGAAGAGAATGATGTTCCACGATGGTGAGCGCAGTGAGCGGAGAAACCTTCTGGAGCAGTGATGCAGTCCAGTGTCTCCTGCACCAATTAACTCTCCTTACCATCCATCCCTCCTACCAACTGTCATTTGCCAGTGACTCGGATTCACTTTTATATATAACTTCGTGGGCATTATATATTTTTATATTTTAATATTGATATCAATCAAATCTGTCCATACATTATGCGTTCCATTTATTCTTTGATCTATTCATTCTTTCTAACAATGATCATTCGCTCCATTCAGACGTTTCCTTCAATTCATTTGCTGCTGTTTGCATTACCGCTCAAAATTCGATAAATAAATATCGTTGATGAGGAATATTCAATATATCTTACCAATGCTTTGCTATATAAAGCACCTCTGACTGCACTGATATAAGTCTGACTGACTGACTGTCAGTCCGTTGGCTGGCTGGCTGGCTCGCTGGCTGGCTGGCTGGCTGGCTGGCTGGCTGGCTGGCTGACTGACTGACTGACTGACTGACTGACTGACTGACTGACTGACTGACTGACATTATATGGTGACTGCTCAATACCTGATCTGCCCATTTCTCTGCTAACTGCTGCATGCTAACTGACTGACTGACTGACTGACTGACTGACTGACCAGTCAGGTTGAGTGGCTTACTAACTGATGTGATTGACTGACTGACTGCTGACTGGTTCGCTGGCTGGCTGGTGGACTGACTGAATGACTGAATGGCTGGCTGGCTGGTGGACTGACTGACTGGATAGCTGGCTGGTTAAGTGGCTGATTCACGGGCGGACTTCCAGGCTGAGGGGCTGAATAGCTGGTAGACTGACTTATTATTGATTGGCTGGCTGATTGACTGTCTGACTGGCAGATTGATTAGTGGACTGGCTGATTGATTGGCTGACTGGCTGACTTCTGGTTGGCTGAAATTCATGATGGATTGACTGACTGGTCAATTGACTGACTGACTGATCTTCAACAAAGAACTGTTTACACAGAACATATATATTCCAGCGCAACATCCGTTCTGACATCGGTCGTCGTTTGTGTGTCTGTGCAAGAGTCAACGGTTGGCGGAGATAGATATTCCTTAAATATTTCATTCATTAGGTTCCTCGATTAATCGCCTTTGATCACGGTGGCCTATATCCGCTGCCTTTAGTATTATTTGTCAGGTCAGACATTATGTTGCACCAGTCGATAAAGGTAGATTAAATGAATGTATGCATGTCTGTGTTTTCTGTATCTATGTGTTTTGTGTGTTTGTATTATGTCTGCTTGATGGTATTTATGTATATATCGCTGCAACGCATTTGTAATCGCAATGCAATGCAAACACCACTCTAGCAAGAGGTTTGATGCATGTTACTGAGTCTTACTGACTTAGCTATTATTGCAATTGTTATTGCAATCATTATTATTATTTTTCCTCCGAGGTACATATGATCCCTTGGAATTCAAAAAATTAGGGGGGCATTGTTCTGGAATGGCTAGTCTTTGCAGATGATAATATTGGTCAAACGTTAAATGAAATGTCTTCGCAGATGGTTTCTATCATTATTATTACTATTATTGTTATTATTATTATTATTGTTTGGTATGTTGTTGAAATGAGGTCATGGGAATGCAACAGGATTTATCTCAGAATATTCTATAAGGCCAGTGGCATGCAGCAGTAGTTTCATAATTACTCAGTGACTGCTGAACTGAGCCCTAGAGGAACAGATAAGACCAGGAATTAGTAGCTGGACAGTTTGCATCAGATGCAGTCATTCAGTGTGATGCTCAAACTTACATCTATTCAGCTGTTGACTGCCTTTGTGAAGGCCCAACTTTGGGCCGTAACTAACGTTTGACCAATGTTACGTGCAAGGTTATGTAGAAACTTATGGTGGAGCACTTGAATGTGTATAATATTAAATAGAACAGCAAACCTCGATTTACCAGAGGTCGCTTGTGTTTGACAAATCTGTTAGTATTCTTTGAGGGATTCTGTGAGAGGATTGGTGAGTGAAACCCTGTAGATATAATTTACCCCGATTTTGCCAAGGCATTCAGCAAAGTAGGTTAAAAGGCTGGCCAAAAAGTTGCAAGCATGAGGGATTAGAGGGCAGATATACTAATATGGCTTCGAAGCTGACCCTCACATTTAAAGATAAAAGGTGGGCATTGCCAACAAATGTTGGCAATAGCTGTAGCTGGAAGACAATATTTAATGGAGTGCTACAAGGATCAGTGTTCTGGCCACTGCTGTTTATAATTATATTAATTACATAGATCAAAAATTGTTTTGGAAATTTCTCAGTTTGCAGATCTATGATGCAAACTATGTAGATCAGTGGGTGATGACGAGGAAGTGGAGAAAATGAGAAGACCCAAGATGAATGTTCAGATGGTCACATGACTGGATGCAGATGCTTTTTCATTTGGATAATTGCTCAGTGATGCATATAGGGAAGAGAAACGAAGAGAAATGGGGAAATAAGGTAGTAACAAGAATGTAAGTAACCTTCAATACAATGTGCTGAAGCAGCAAAGAAGGGTAACTCAACTTTGGGTATGATAACCTGTAAGGACAGTAGTCGCTAGAGACAAGGATACAATACTGAGGTTACACAAATCACCCATTAGGCCACAGTTGGAATACTGCATCCAGGATTCCAGATAATATCTGGAATTATGGAATCCATACCTGAAACAAGACATGGAAAAATTGTAGAAAGTGCAAAGGAAAGCTTCCAAAATGACTTAGGGCTACACGGATTTCAGCCACGAAGAAATGTTGAATAGGTGTAGATTAACATTGTTGAAGAGGAGGAACAGAGGAGATCTGATCCCAGCCTACAAGATTGTCACTGGAAAGGAGGCCCAGTGTTGTCGGAGAGGTTTTTGAATTAGCACCAAATACAAATGAGGTGACTCAGGGACATATAAATCAATCAAGCACTTGTCTCATTTCTATAGTGGAGGTCAGAGTGAATAGAAGACAAGTAAGACTACAATGATTGGATCTGATCAGCCATGGCCAGACTATGACAAAGGATGCTATTCCTGAAGAGGTCCTATTGTCTTGAGGCGCAAATGATGTAGAAACCGAAAGAACATTAAGACAGAAACTCTTCAGTGTGAGTGTTGTATACTTGTGGGATGTTTTGGATGATAGTGTGGTCTCATTGGACAATAACATAGCTTTCCAGAGAAAGATATGAGAGATTGGGATTGCCAGATGTCAGGCAACATGAGAACATACCGTCCTTGTTGGCCTTGTGTCCTTTGTTGGGCAGGAAAGGCTAAATTGTACTTTACTTTCGTTTACTTTGCTCTACCTTTTTTCTCTTACCTTACATGATTGACCTTGTCTCACCTTACCAGGGTGCTTTTGTCTGGGTTGTCTTTTGTCATACCTGGCTAGACCAATCGATCAAGCACTTGTCTCATTTTCACAGTGAGGGTCAGAGTGAATAGACGACAAGTAGGACTACATGATTATGGATCTGATCAGCCACGGCCAGACTAGAACAAAGGATGCCATTCCTGGAAGAGGTCCTATTGTCTTGAACATTATTATTTGAACAACAAAGGATGCCATTCCTGGAAGAAGCCCTATTGTCTTGGACATTATTGTCATAACACTGTTGTCCAAGTGGCAGAGTGGTACCACATAAACATGCACGAATGTATGTATGTATGTATGTATGTATGTATGTATGTATGTATCAGTGTACCAATGTGTCATTGACTTATGTTATGTGCTTAACTGCGTGTTCTTGTATATATATGTCACAGGCAATGTAATGTAAATGTAATGTATATCTAAGAAAATTTCTCAGCATGCACAAAAACCACATCAGAGAGACCAGCTTATTCACTGGTGCTAAAATTGTAAAATACCTGGTTTTTGTGAAATCCTATATTTCGGATTAGAGTTAGGTATAGGGTTAGTTAGGGTTTGGGCTAGGGTTATGGTTAGGGTTATGGTTTTACAAATTGCCTAGGCATTTTGCAAAATCCCTGGTTTCAGACATTGCCTATAACATTATTAATGTTCTGGTATGTGTGTATGTATGTATGTATGTATGTATGTATGTATGTATGTATGTATGTATGTATGTATGTATGTATATATGTATGTGTGTGGGTGGGTGGGTGTATGTATGTATATATGTATTTGTGTTTGTGTGTGTGTATGTATGTATGTATTTGTGTTTGTGTGTGTGTATGTATGTATGTATTTGTGTTTGTGTGTGTATGTATGTATGTTTGTGTATTTGTGTGTGTATATATGTATATATGTATGTATGTATGTATATATGTATGTATGTATGTATGTATGTATGTATGTATATATGTATGTTAATAATATATGTGTTTATTTTCTTGCATGTATCTGTGCATGTAGTCCTATGTATGTGTGTATATGTTCTGGTATGTGCTGCCTATTGAGACAGCACTGTTTACAGTGTAATAATCATCTGATTGGGACAGTAGTGATCTGCCTAGGGAGTGCTGAGAGGAGGGCAGAGGGGGTTGTCAAGTGAGGAATGATTGATGTCACTGCTGCCCTCCAATTTCACCCAACAAAGGCAGACTGGTGTGTCAACATTTCTGTCCATTTTTATACCTTCAGTCTGGCCACTCCAGGACCATTCTGGCATGATTCTATTGTTCCCTGTTCCTCCTCTTCCTTCAGGGTTCACAGATACGGATCATGATGATTATTATTAGGAAAGCACCATTAGTCATCCAATCTTATCCAATATTAATCAAACTAATCTGCTCTGATAGCTTCCAAATGCATCAAATGATTGTTACCTCAAGTACAGCTGTAGTCAACCAACAGTTTTATCCACAGTAGGAGCCTGGTTGAAATATTGAGTGAGAATCCTGAAATATATCTGTGGTGAGTTAGTTAGCCCATTCCAAGCAGTTAAGGTAGCAGCTCTTGGTCTCCTCACTTACGGTAGCAGCTCTTCGGTACCTTACTTAAGGTTGCATCTCTTGGGTGCCTAACATAGGATGGTATCTCCTGGGTACCTTACTTGAGGTGGCAGCTCTTGAGTACTTTACTTAAGGTCACATCTCTTGGGTGCCTTACTTAAGGTAGCATCTCTTGGGTACCTTTCTTAAAGTTACATCTCTTATGTGCCTTACTTAAGGTAGAATCTCTTGCATCTCTTGGGTACCTTACTTAAGATAATATCTCTTGGGTACCTTACTTAAGGTTACATCTCTTTGGTGCCTTACTTAAGGTAGTAGCTCTTTGGTACCTTACTTAAGGTTACATCTCTTGGTGCCTCTCTTAAGGTAGCATCTCTTGGGGGCCTTACTTAATGTTACATCTCTTGGGTGCCTTACATAAGGTAGCAGGTATTTAGTACCTTACTTAAGGTTACATCTCTTGGTGCCTTACTTAAGGTACAATCTCTTTGGTGCCTTACTTAAGGTAGCCGCTCTTGGGTACCTTACTTAAGGTAGGATCTCTAGGGTACCTTACTTAAGGTAACATTTCTTAGGTACCTGACTTAAGTGACATGTATGATTGTGAATTATTCTCTTATTAAACCTTACCTCTCCTTGCCTTGCCTTTTACAGAATGTGCCTTAAATGAAACCTTACAGTATATTGCTATACATTTAACGTAGTTTTTCAAGTGACAGTGACGTGATGTTGGTATGCATTGGTTGGTGCTTTCTGCATTATGCACTCTTATACAGGCGCTGGAGAAATTTCCAATAATCAGTCACCATAACGATTACCTTGTCCAATGTTTCCTATTCTTTCCAGGTCCTACTTCCCCTTATCTTTACTTAACATGATGCAATTTTCAGTAACATAGAATGTGAGATTCTGTCAAACGGCGCTCTCAGAATCCCACACAATTGATGCTCATGCAGAATTTGAAGAAGAAAGAATCAGAGGCTGACTACATTGGATAGACAACATAAACGAGGACATAACATCATTTGGATAAAACTAAGAAGAGCATTGGACATGAAATTGACAAAGGATGATATGGATAATTTATTTGCACCCATCGGGGACTGATGATGCTGATGGAGTGGGAAAAAAGACAAGAGGAAGACCGATAATGATTTTATTGGATTGTCTGATGAAGGATGGATACGGAAAGTTGAAGGATAGAGCCGGAAAACGTGACGAATGGTGACCTTGTACGTAGGAATCTGTCTAGGAAGACAGACAACCATAGGAAGAAGCACTAGATTCAGGATTCGAAACAAAGGCAGATCAAGACAGATCTAGGACTTCAACTAAAATTGAGAGGAGTATTGGGCCTGACAAATGACTGATGACAATGGAGGCCATTTGTTCATACCCATCGCCGTCAAATGTTGAATTCAGGAACAGTTGATGATGATGATGCTGAGTATGGAACGTTGGTGGAATATTCCTCTATACACTTGTACTTCAGTCGCATCTTCTAGATCTGTTGTTGATGCTCTGCTGCCTCGAAAGGAGATTAGTAAATGATGCTATATTAATGTCACATATAAACATGCAGTTTATTAGCTTGTAAAAGGCTCTATGTTTATATCCCATGAAAACATGCAGTTTATTTTCTGGTAAAAGGCTCTATGTTAATATCACATACAAACATGCAGTTTATTTTCTTGTAAAAGGCTCTATGTTAATATCGCATACAAACATGCAGTTTATTTTCTTGTAAAAGGCACGATGTTAATATCACATGCAGGCATACAATTTATTATCTTGCCTTGTCTCTTATGTTGCAAGGCCTTGCTCTCTCTTTATCTTCCGTCAGGTGTGTGCCGACAATGATGTTTTTACACAATGGCTCCATTTTTGTCTGTCTCTGATTGTATCCAGGGCTGTTCTCATGTCAATGTTATTTTCTTCAAGATCTTGTCTGACATTTTCCATCCTTGTCTTTTTCTGTCTATCCTCAACTCCGTGTTCCCTCCATGTGGCAATATATTGCCCTTCCTGGTCTTCTTATTATCCATTCGTGTTACATGGCCAAACTATGTCAGTCTTCTTTTTCTGATCCTGTCTACCATTGCTTCTCTCTGTCCCAGCTCAATCCGGATTACATCATTGTGAATCCTGTCCCGTCTGGTCCTCCCCGTTATTCTTCTTATCCAGCTCATTTCTGCCACAAGGATCCTACTTTCATCCTCCTTCCGCAGACACCAACACTCGGATCCATACAGCAATTCCGGAGTGACAAGTGTCATATACAATTTCAGTTTTTTTCTTGTTGATAT
This sequence comes from Bimastos eiseni, assembly GCA_959347315.1. Lineage (NCBI taxonomy): Eukaryota > Metazoa > Annelida > Clitellata > Crassiclitellata > Lumbricidae > Bimastos > Bimastos eiseni. The sequence goes on from OY365815.1 coordinate 12,936,559, forward strand.
GCTGTTTGTCGTCTTCCATATCTTACTCAGTCTGCCAAACATTGCTGATGCCAGGCCAATCCTACGTTTTATGTTCTTTGTGCAATGTCCACCTTCCGTTATTACTCCTCCCAGGTTCACACACTCCAGCTCTTCTCCCTCCAATCTTACCTTCAGCTCTTTTTGGTGTTTTTTTCATTGGTCATTGTCTAAATTTTTTCAGCATTTGTTCTGAGTCCGTACCTTCTACTGTTATCGTGTACACTGTCTGACAGTTTTTGACATAGTGATTGGCTACCTAACATATCTTAATTTAAGTCATGTTTCATCTGAAAATGTTACCAGATCTCGCCTTGCCTGACCATACCTTAAAACTTACCCTTGGCTTTACCTCTTTCTTGAATTGATCCAGCAGATGTAATCTTACTAGACCGTAGCGTGTCTCACCATACCTTTAAACTTTCCCAGTGTACCTTAACTGTTACTTTACCTCTTGTTACCTTATCTCCTTGGCTTTATCTCTTTCTTGAATTTGTCTAACAGATGTAATCTTGACAGGCCATAACTCATGGTAGCTTAAAACTGACCTAATCCTAACTAAGCTTCCTACCGTCCACTCCTACCTCAACCGCCCATGCTTTACCTCTTTGACCATGAATTTACCAATGCTCTCCAACCTTAGCTTGTGTGGGATGCCTTTCTATTTATCACTGAGTTGGACCATCTTTTCAGGGTCTGACCCTACAGCATGCGAGGGAGATCCTGGAGAGAGATGGGCTGAACCAGCTGACTCCTCCAAAGACGACGCCAGAGTGGGTGAAGTTCTGCAAGCAGCTGTTTGGGGGATTCTCCATCCTTCTCTGGATCGGTGCCATCCTCTGCTTCATTGCTTACTCAATCCAAGCATCAACGTCTGAGGAACCAGCTGGGGACAATGTAAGTTCAGTGTCAAAGGACAATGTAAGTTCACCACCAGTCACCACTAGTCAATGTAAGTTGACCACTAGTCAATGTAACTTGAACATTTACTCAATGTAAGTTGACTGCTAGTCAATATATGTTGCCCACCAGTCAATGTAAGTTTACTGCCAATCAAAGTAAGTTGACCACCAATCAATGTAATTTGACCATTTAGTCAATGTGAGTTGGCCACAAGTCAATGTATGTTGACCATCTAATCAATGTGAGTTGACCACCAGTCAATCACAATCGTCAATCCATTTGTCAATCAATCAGTCACTCAGTTATTGACTGACTGGTTTGCAGATCTATTGACTGATTTGATTGACTGAAGATGATCGTAAACTACTAAGAACTTGCTCCTGCTACTCATTATCCTTCTCTGCTCCTGCTCATCCTCCTTTTCCTCTGCTCATACTCATCCTCCTTCTCTGCTTCTGCTCATTCTTTTTATCTGCTCCTGCTCATTCTCCTTCTCTGCTCATGCTCTTCCTCCTACTATGCTCATTCTACTTGTATGCTCCTGCTCATCCTCCTTCTCTACTCCTGCTCATCCTCCTCTGTTCCTGCTCATTTTCTTTCTCTTCTGCTACTGCTCTTCTTTCTCTCCTGATCATGCTCATCCTCCTTCTTGTATGCTCCTGTTCATCCTCCTCATATGCTCCTGCTCATCCTCCTCTGCACCTGCTCATCCTTCTCTGCTCCTGCTCATCCTCCTATTTCTCTGCTCATGCTCGCCCTCCTCTGCTCATGCTCATCCTACTACTCTGCTCCTGCTCATTCTCCTTCTCTGCTCATGCTCTTCCTCCTACTATGCTCATTCTCCTCGTATGCTCCTGGTCATCCTTATCTGTTCCTGCTCATTTTCCTTCTCCTCTGCTACTGCTCCTCTTTCTCCTGCTCATGCTCATCCTTCTTCTTGTATGCTCATGCTCATGCTCATCCTCCTCTGCTACTGTTCATCCTCTTCCTCTGCTAAAGCTCATTTACCTTTGCTCATCCTTATCTTATGCTTTTGCTCATCCTCTTTCTCCTATGCTCCTGCTTATCCTCCTTCTCTGCTCCTGCTCATCATCCTTCACTGCTCATGATCATCCTTCTTGTCCTTTGCTCCTGCTCAACACCCTTCTCCTCTGCTCCTGTTCATCCTCCTTATCCTCTGCTCATGCTCATCCTCCTTCTTCTCTGTTCCTGCTCATCCTCCTTTGCTGCTCCTGCTTGTCTTCCTCTGCTCCTGCTCATCCTCCTTCTCCTCTGCTCGTGCCCATCCTCCTTCTTCTCAGCTTCTGCTCATTCTCCTTCTCTGCTCATGTTCATCCTTCTGCTTCTCTGCTCATGCTCATCCTCCTTCTTTGCTCGTGCTTATCCTCCTTCTTCTGTAGGAGGATAACCTGTACTCATGCTCATCCTTATCCTCTTTCTCTTCTGCTTCTGCAGCGGCTCTTATTTCTCCTCTTCCTCCTCCTCTTCCTCTTCCTCCTTGTCATCCTCTTCTTCCTGTTCCTCGTCCTCTGCCTATTGCCTTTCTGCCACCGTCTGTGTGCAATTCAAAGATGAATTATGAGAATTGATGACGACGCATTGATTGCTCGCCCCCTCCCCCATCCACCGACCACAATTCGCTACAGTGCAGCGTTCCTCCCTGGAGGTGGATTGGTTCGATATCATCCTCCTCCTCTCCTCTCCTCTGTCTCCAGTCAGATCCCTTGCACATTCGTCGTCACAGCCTCCACTGTTTACTAGTAGTATGGCAACGGTATGCAGTGGAAGACTGCGAGGCAAGGCAACTGGCCCCGAAACACATTCAGCTTTGCAACATGGTCTTTATGCCTAGACTAAGTAACAATATGGACGTGAAACTGTACCATTTTTTTCTCTTAGAATCCTAATCAAGATTATATACATACATACGTATACATGACAATGGTAATTTAATTATACAATGGACATTAACTAATCTAATGTAACTGCAAACTGTTCAAGGCCTGTCATATGGATTAATCAATATGCATGCATATAGTATTTGTTATTTTAAAACATGACGAAAAGTAATGCCTTCATGACTATTCACCCAAAGGCCTTGACGGAATGCAGACTTCCTATCCAGTTACTCTTGACCGGGAGGGGTTTTCTTGGCCAGACAGGCAATGACCAATTTTTATTGGTGTTTCATGTGCAGTGGCGCCCCGCAGCGGCGCCCCGCAGCCCAAAAGGCCTAGCACGCTGACGGATGTTAAGATGTCTGGATTTCAAACCCTGGTGCATCTTGTGAAATTGGCCATTCAGGACCCTTGAGAAGAGGGTTTCATTTGGTGGATGTATCATCAGTGCTTGATCCCAAAGATCCCTGAACCTCAGTACCCTTGACCTGACAAATAATAGCAGTTGTGGAGGCAGAGGGTGGGACCCATCTTCACTTACCTTATATAAATACTCGATCTTCTATACAGCAAATAATAGAAAGGTTCTATATAAAATATTAGGAGGCATTAAACATAGAGACAGATAAATGTATGCATATGCATACATGGTACATACATACATACATGCATACACATATACATACATTCATACATACATACATGCATGCCCATGCATGCACGCACGCACACACGCGCACACATACATAAACATGCACACACATACATACACACACATATTTACATGTATGTATGTATACAAGTCATACGTACATCCACGCACACATACATACATACATAAATACATACATTCATGCACGTCTTACATACATGCATGCATATATAAATACATATATATGTGCATACATACATAAACTGACTAATATAGATGTACACTCCTGCAAGCTATACAGACATACATGCAATTATACCTGAAGTGGATAGATACTTTCAGTACATGTATATTACACTAGACATCAGCTTATGGTTGCTGTCAGGTAAAAGCAATTTGCTTTGCAGAATCTGGGTTTAATGAGGTCAAGTAATTAAGAGCAGATCTTAAAGTAGTCATGTCTTGCTGGACGGTGCCTGGTTGATGATGCAGGGATCTTTTAACCTCTTCTCTTAACCTTTGCTCCTGCATATGGTTTTTTGAGTTTTTTTAATGCTAGAGTATGCTTATAAACAAGGAACTATTGGTGCAGAATTATTGAATATATAAGCTGACTAGTCGAAATTGTTGAAAATGAAATATTTTCAGTTGACTAAAGATTCTAATCCCTGTGTCTAAAGAATGATTCATTTTCTTGAATAAATTGTAAAATAATTAATATTGACAGGCTGTTTTTGGACTGTATTGACTTTAGACTCGCATTAAGTGGAGCTCCACTTTGCTAATTTAATGCCTACTTCTGTTCATGAGCAGGGTATTACGCTTTGAAAAGAATTACTTACCCTTCCATGTTACATTTAACCATGATCTTCCTTCCCTGCCATTTGATATGCAATGATAGGCTTATCCACTGATTGAAGACCATTCTATTCTTCTTGAAGTGCTATATATGTATAAAATTACGGTTAAGTCAACTCTGAGATGCAGCCGTAGGCAGGAAAATTAACAACTGGACTCAATCAACCAATGAATCAATGAATCAATCAACCAATGAATCAATCAACCAATGATTCAATCAGTCAATCAACAATACTTTATTGATCCCGATAATAGCATAATTATGCATAGAAATAATTTTGATAATTGGGTATAATGATGTCAATTGGTAAGCTCAAAAGAAGAAGTTTCTGCTATCAGAGTCATCCATCCTATTATTAATCTAATAGTATATTATTTAGTTGTTGTGCCTCTTGTACCATCTGAAAAAATGGCTTTGGTTTCGGTTGTAGCTCTATCTTGGAATTGTCTTGACCGCAGTTGTCGTGGTGACGGGCTGCTTTTCCTACTACCAAGAAGCAAAAAGCTCAAAAATCATGGAGTCCTTCAAGAACCTTGTGCCTCAGGTAAGTTCATTTGCCACACCAAGTGAATTCGATTTGAAATGTCAATATCAGTGTTTTAGAATTCAGATTTCACTTTGAACGGTTGAACCTAATGTTTACACATTTTCTTTTAGAGCAATAACTGGTTTCAACATTGTTGTTATTATTTTGAGATATTATTATAATTGTTTCTAATGAGCCGTTATTGTTACCGTTTGCTATACTAGTCTTCTAACTACTTTTTGGTTTTTTAACAATTTTTATTGCTGCTGTTTTTTAACCCATGGTCAATTATTATTGATTTATATTCTTATTGTTACTTTATGGCTACTGTTTAACCTGATCTAATTCATATTTCAATCTGGCTGCTAATTCATGATGCCCACGACTTCGATCGATAGTTGCTTCAAGTCATGTCACAATCAAGTTACGTCGCATTCATTATAATGCTATAAAAATCATCATAATGAAAATTCACAACCTATTGCATAAGCCAGATTGATGTGTGATTTGATTGATACAAGAAACAAAAAGTTAAATTCACCTTTGGGTGGGCCGATTGAAATAGGTAAGTAATAAGTTTATACCTGACTGACGTCAAGGAATAGACGGAATAAACTGAACTGGGCAAGAAGTTCCAAAGCGCTGTTTGCACCAGCCGCAAATGGAGTGAATATTAAGGAAAACAGAAGTAAGTAATTTCAAGTTGGTAAGGAGCAGGGTTTACCTTAACTGCACCAGGGAATGGGAGCAGAAGGTATACTAGCAGCAAGTTATTGCTATGTGTTTGAGACTGTGATGTAAGTTTGGATATGTGAAAGGGCTGTGAACGAACAATAGTAGGCCTAAGCTTTTTTTGTCCTGACATTGTTTAAATCTCATATGTCACATATGATAATGATGATCATAATTTTATTGGTATAAATCACATTATTTCTAATTAAAAATCACTTATTATTATTGTTATTATTTTTATAATTTTTTCCCGAGGTACATATGATCCCTCGGGATTCAAAAAATTAGGGGCCGTTGTTCTGGTATGACTAGTCTTTGCAGATGGTTTTAATTATTATTATTATTATTATTCCTCAGTTTATGTTACTAAGGTTCTTACAATGCACCCAGGTTCCTTGTCCTGATCCATGCACTTTCCTATGTAACCAAAACAAAAGTCCCTCTGCTTCATTCTTTACATGTATTTGAGCCAACCAACCCACCCATATGTTGTTTTTTCACTTGCCTGCCTACATTACTCAGCTGATAAGCATATCTCACTTACTGTGCCGCTTGGCTTTCTAGAGTTTAAGCTGTTGGTTGTTCCTGGTGCTGGCATCAATTGCCCAGAGTGCTGACTGAACTTTTGTTTTGTATTAAGGGCCATGTCTGATATTACAGACATTTTGGTCTAGGTCATACTTTAAGTCAACCTACCTTTTAGGTATTGACCATGCATGAGAGAAGTTTCTGACTTCATTAGATTCAATATTCATATAGCTCATGTTGAGAGTAGCCCGAACCATCTAGGTATTGGCCTCTATCGAATTAGATTTTTTATTACGTTTTATGCCAGGGAGGCTAGAACTAATGCTGTACCGAATATTCGCTTCGTATTCGTTTCGGAGCCTAATAGTGGGCCAAATCGCTATTCGGTATTTGGCATTCGGCCAAATAGTAGCTGAGGGACCAAATACGAATAGTGGCCGCATGACATCTGTTTCTGCACAAGCTGTGTCTGCCATATCGAGTGGACTGAAGTAGCCATCTACTGTCAGGACCATGGTATCGCCGTGTCAACCGTCTCGTTTCTAAGTTTAGTTTAATTTGTTTCATTCCTAGTTTAAACAGACTAGCAGAAGGATGCAAAAATTGCATGTAATTAACAGTTTACTTTTAGTTTATGTATTAAATTAACTTTTGCTCACGTTTGATATTTTGAAATTTGGTGGTAGACCTATTTTGTTCACTATTTGTATTCATATTTGGTCGAATAGATGGTTCAATTATTCGTATTCGGCCAAATATGAATACAAATAGTGAACAAAATAGGTCTACCACCAAATTTCAAAATATCAAACGTGTTTAAACTAGGAATGGAACAAATTGAATTAAACTTAGAAACGAGACGGTTGACACGGCGATACCATGGTCCTGACAGTAGATGGCTACTTCAGTCCACTCGATATGGCAGACGCAGCTTGTGCAGAAACAGATGTCATGCGGCCACTATTCGTATTTGGTCCCTCAGCTACTATTTGGCCGAATGCCAAATACCAAATATCAGAATACCAAATGGCCGAATAGTTGGTTCAATTATTCGTATTCGGCCGGATAGTGAAAATTACCTATTCGGTACAGCTCTAGCTGGAACCCCTACTCTGTGCATGATGGTTCTAACCAATCGGCTACCATGAGAATTCTGGACACATTTGTATCTTGTGTAAAGACACTTTGGAGCATGTGACAGATATTCTTCCTGTATGCATATAGTTTTTCTTCTTGCTTTCTGCCAGGTCTGGTCCACGGGCCAGGCAGATTAAACCACTGGAAATCACTTGAGCTTGGCAGCTTGACTCTAACTATGATTTATCCTTCTTTGTTTTAAATTTGAAGTGATATATATGCCAAAGAGACTTTTGGTGTTTGTTGTAGTTTCTGTCAGAGAGTTATTGTGAATAATTTGGTTACCAGTTGGTTACCAGGTCCAACCACTTATCAGTTTTCAAGCTTTACCATGTTGTGTTTCAGCTCTGTATTCCATACCTGGACGCAGTATTCCAACTGTGGCCTAACCAGTGATTTGTGTGACCTCAGTATTATATCCTTGTCTCTGGTGACAATTGTCCTTTTTTACTATGCCTAAAGTTAAGTTAGAGGATTTCCTGTTTCAGCAAATTGCCATGAAGGTTTTGCACTCTTGTGCATAATATAACCACTCCAAAGTCCCTGTCTTCCTTGCTCAATTTCAGTACCTTACCCACCATTTTATAATAAAAAAATCTCATGGCTTGTCTTTCCCATATGCATCACTGAGCACTTTTCCAAATTAAAAAGCATCTGCCAGTCCAGTGACCATCTGAACATTCTTCTTAGATCTTCTTGCAGTTTCTCTACTTCTTTTTCATCACTCATGACTCTACATCGTTTTGTATCATCTACTAACTTATAATTTTGTTATAAAATCCCATTATGTATGTCATTAATAAAAGGTATGAATGTTCAACAATGCCCAAGCACCAATCATTGTGGCACTCCACTTAACACTGTTATGCAGCTAGAATATTTGTTGCCAATACCCATCTTTTATCTGAAAGCCAGCTTTGAATCTATGTTAGTACATGCCCTTTTATCCCGCGTACTTGCAAATTTTCGGCCAGTCTTTTTGAGGTGCTTTGTCGAATGCATTGACAAAATCTAAGTAAATTGCATCTACCAGCTTCCACTTCATCCATAATAACTTCTTCCTCCCCTCTTTCTTATTCAATAGAAGGACCCTTTCTTTTCTTTTATGCTTGCTTCCAGTATAGTTGTAGTAACTATTGCTGTCTTCTTTTAATTTTCTTAATACTTTTGCATTCTTATCATATTTTTGCATTATTGCAGATGTTTCTTTTATTCACATTATTTCATTTTTAAATTCTCTGGTTTTACTACACTGTAAATGCATCTGTTCATTGTTTCCTTTTTCAACTTCTGAAAACTTTTCCAAGCTTTGTTCTTTGTCCTGCTCTTTCGTTGAACCTCATAATTATATTACCCGAGGCTTCCTCCTATTGGTTATTTTGTGTTTGGGTATGTGCTCCTCTATAATCTCTCTCTTCCAAACATCATTTATGCCCATGCCCCCCTACTGTTTTTCAAGGTACATTTCCTTCAGCAATAAAGAAGTTAGATCTTTTCATACAGGCTATGACTTCCTGTGTCTGCTACAGAACTAATTCTGATGATCACACGTACAGTCGTACATGTATCAGTGTACTAGTTCTAAAGTTCTCCCCAATCTCGTGTTCTCCACCATATTTCATCACAATCGATGTTGCCACGAAATCCAAAATGGCAGAGCATTAATGCTGCATAGTACAGACATGAACCAATCTATTGGTCAGTGAATGGGGATTTCATGTGCACACTGCACGTTAAGGTTTCTATTTTTTAAATTGGCATTGTGATCATAGCAGAGGATTGATTTGGCTTCTCAGAATCACATACACACACGCTCACGCACACAGATATATAAATATTATATATTTATATTATATATTTATAAATATTATATATTTATATTATATATTTATAAATATTATATATATTTATATATATAACATAATATATATATATATATATATATATATATATGTTGAACCACAATGTGCAGAGTTGTCTGATCGCGTTATCCAGTCACTTCCCAAATTCTCAATTACTCCAGCTGCTCCAAGTCAAAAGTCGCACTACAGGTCGTCATGTCATGACGCTGAGTCTGACGTCAGCCGTTGATTCGGCAGATCTTGATGCCAGTTCTTGCATGGCGTTCTGTTGATATACGCGATGCGGTTGAGCATGTGATTGCGGGTAGAGAGATTGGATGGCTTTCTCCGCTGGATGCCTGGATCGAGTGGAAACTGTTTGGCAAATACTTGACGTTCCTTCTCTGACCAATGAGTGCATTGTCTTGTTTTCACACTTTACATACACACATGAACACATGCGCGCACACACACGCACGCACACACACCTACACACATATACACACACACACCTACACACACATGCGCGCATATACATGGATAGTTTTATAACATTTTTGAAACAAACACTGTGAGAGGTGCATAAAAAGAAACACACTCACGCATGCACACACACACACACTAGCACACACACTAACACACAAAAACACACACCTGACAGGTGCATATATATGCACATACATAAATGCCCCACTTACATGCAGGCATATGTGTAATTGTGCGTGCATATAATCCATACATACACATGTTCTGTGCATGCATGCCTCAACAAACATGCATACAATGCACACTTGAGCATGTATATATCATTTACACATGCACATGCACCATGTTTGATCATTTCTACACCCACCGTAACTTGGCTTCTGGCTTCTCCAAATCTATCGATTCTCAACCTCGCTTTTCTAATGTATTGTGAGCCGTAATTATGATTTAACTCCAAGCGACCACAGACTGATTGATGTCTTGGATGTTAAATTAACCTCACTATACTAGAAGTCATTATATTAGATAAGATTATAGGTGTTATGCAATAATAACTGCATACGATATGACGTTCAACAATGTCCAGCAGTGTTTTCATGGGTATTGAAAAATCAAAAGTTAAATTAATGCTCGTAAATGTGTATGTGTGTGTGTGTGTGTGTTTAGTTTGCAATCGCCGTCCGTAATGGTGAGAAGGTGAACCTTCACGCTGAGGAGTTGGTCGTTGGTGACGTCATCGAGGTGAAGTTCGGAGATCGCGTCCCGGCCGACATTCGCGTCATTTCCGCATCCGGTTTCAAGGTACTTGTTACTCTGAATACTCTGAATATGCATACATGTCTCAGTGTTCATTAGTGTTTATGAGCATGTATGTGTGTTAGTAGATGTGCATGTGTATATGTGTGGAAGCATACATGTATGTATATTGAGAAATGTTAAATAAACACTGTTGCCAGAATACTTAACAGGCATGATTGTCTTGTAATGCGGCAGTCACTGTTGCCCAAGGCTATCTAGAGTAATGTGGCTTTCAATAATAATAATATTAATAACAATAATAATAATAATAATAATAATAATGATAACCATAATAGTAATTACGATAATAATGACTTTAATTATAATAATGATAATAATAATAATAAAATAGTAACAATATCATTAATAATAATGTCTTCATTTAATCATTCATTTAATTCAAACTGACAAACCAAATTATGATTACAAACATATTTTTTGAATGATGATAAGTTATTTAATTTCCTAATAATAATAATGATAATAATAATAATATATTGCACCAAAGCAAACTCAGTACTGCAGAAAAGGGTGCAGAAGCTAGAAGTTGTCAGAAACAAACGTTTGTCAATCTGAGATACTGAATGTGAGTGGACAGCAGGCAATATCCATCTGAACCTTTTTTGTCACACTAGTCTGTTTGTATTTGACATTGGTGCTCACTGTTCATGCATATTGCAGTCAATTTGTTGATGACAATCTCACTTGGAAGTGACCGTCCATTGGTGTCTAATGTATTATGGTAACATCAACAGGGAATTGGGAGATCCATCAGATCCCATTGTGTTGCATGTTGCATTAGATTAGTATCTCACGTTTATCATGCCTTGGGATCAGATGGTGATAGTCTAGCAGTTAACAAGCTGGAAGTTTGTCCCACAGGCTTAGATCTGAGAGAGACATTTTTCCTAATTTTCTTAAGTTGATTCTGTGATCAAGATGAGTACACTGACCGTACACTGTCAGTGTGTGGTCCACACTCCACTCTTTCGTCTGCAAATAAAGATCACTGTGGCCCACGGCTAGATCTTTTGCCACCATTGGGTCTCCTATGTGGAATGCTCTTCCTTCATCTCTGCGTGTTTTCCCCATTCTTTCTCGGTCTCTTCCTACATCATTCTCCCTTCTTAAACCATTTTTTTCTGCTCTCGGGTTTCCACACGTTGGGAACGCTGCTGGCTGTGAACGGCGCTATATAAATTAGTGAATGAAATGTGTCAAGGACAAAAAATGTTCTAACACTTCATGCTTCTCGGAATCTGCGTGATGATCGGCTTCTATTTCATCATTCCTTCACCTTTGGTTTCAGGATCAGACTCATTAGCGCCATCTCGCGCCGAATCCACGCATTCTATTTCTAGACCCATCTCTTATTGATGATGGTGTTTGTGTGCATAATTGCTTCTCGTGACAAATGGGATTCGACGTTAGCGCCGGGAAGTCAGCCTTGTCGTTTATTTGCATGGCCATGTTGTCCATTAACATTTCGGCGCTGTTATTAATGTCATTTCCATTAACGTTCCATCACGCATCGGATCGGAACCGCGGTTAATGCGAATCGGCCGCTGGACATGACGAGAAGAAGCTGCCTCTGAGAGGAGGATGCTATTTTGAAATACAATACCTAGAAGAACTGATCTGTTGATGATGGACTGACTAAATGTGCTTTGAAAAATTACCTTAAGTAGGTTTTTCCATCCAACGTTGGTCTTCATACACCTATTCATCATCTCACCTTTTCCTTCTCTTCTTCTTCCTTCTCTTTGCATTCCGTCCATCCTCCTTCTCCTCCTCTTCCGGATTTTCTTGATCTTAATCATCATATCCTTTACCTTTCACCTCTTTGCTCTTTCTTTTCCTCTTTTCTTCCTCCCTGTTTGTACCTTACCCTCACCATTTCCACCTCCTCTACTCCCTCATACACCTTCAGCAGGGTAACTCTGTGTCTTGTAGTTCCTTCTTCCACTTATCGTTTTTTCTGTTTTCTACCGTTCGTTCTTATTCCATTCTCATCCATGGAAAAAAAACCTAAGTCCAACAATCATTGACTTCTAGTAAGGCTGGTACTGGTAAAAAAATAATTAATCAATTAATCTAAAAAAATTAATTTTATTTTATCAATTAATTTCGATTATGCTATCTGTTTATATGGCAAACATGTAGCATATATCAAGTGTGATACTGTTAAAAATGTAATCACTGATTCAGTTACTACTTTCTCTCTACAAAAAGACTATAACGTGATTCCACATGCTGAAGGTGGTACGTACGTCAGCAATGTGTTTGAACGCAACGGTGCGTGATCTGTTTATTGTAATCGAGACAGTTAATTTCGCTTCCATCCTCGAATGAAATATGATTGTTCATTAATTTTTTCTGTTCAAGCTTTTCATATTACCATTGTTTTCGATATTGTTTGCTCTGGTAATGAACCACTCGATATCATGAAAGTGGTAAAAAATTAATAAAAAAATAACAAAATAAATTGATTTAAAAATCTTAACAATTAATTGATTACTTAATCGTTCAAATCTGTACCCATGATTTCTGTGAATGCATGATTTTGTACATAACATGTGAATGACTAATTGGCTTAAAGAAGGTATTTAGGTTCAGCTGGTTCAGTTTTGTGCTGCATTTTCTTAAATCAGCTGAATTTGAATCTAATGTTATAACCTCTGCTGTGCATCTATTGCAACACATCAGTAAGTGGCATAATTAGAAGGTTCTCATGGTAGAGTCTTCAAGGAGCTATATAAATGACTTTATGCATGCACCAAAAAGCAATGCAGTGAAAAGAAGTGTCAGAACAGTTATAACTTTAGTGTAGTTGTTGTTCAGCTAAAAGAAGAATTCGTCTTCTGGTTCGCTCTCCTCAAATGTCCGACGTCACACTCAAATCAAATCAATCAAATCAACTTTATTGCTTTCCCAAAGAGAACACAACAAAACCACATATGCATACATTAGCAAGTCATTCAAGAACTATAGTTTGTGGAACATCACATCAGTAAGCAATGAGGAGCTATTATGAGGATACCCCAAAGGAATGAACCGTTCCGATAGCATAGGTCGCCCAATTACATCAATAAATACCATATGAAGCAAGTGTGTATAGCAATTATTAATAACAACTAAGATAGCCAATTCAATAGATTCTACAGCCTATGTTCTGATATTCATCAATGGGAAACGGAAACAGCTTCATCACATAATGCCGACAATAGAGATAGAGTGTCTCTCCCTGTGTCACTCCTCTCGCTGTTTGTTGTACCTCTTCTCTTAGCTTTTTATATCCCTATGTCATCAGCCAATTCAGCATCGTCATAGACAATTATAATAAATGCAGGAAAAATTACCCTTCAGAACATAGTGATGCAACTTCGCCCAGAGACTCTGAACATCCATGTTCAGCTGTCAGCCGTCGACAGTAATCCGTTGGTTGGTTCCACACTTGTGCGTGGACCCACCAATCTATCAGTTTACTGTGCAATGTTTTGCTAACTGATTTGTTATATTAGTTCTTAATGACATTTAACATCATATTGGCCAGTGCTGAGAGTGCCTCTGAGTAGTTTTCTTGAAGAGGAGCTATATCAAGTTTCATTGATTGATTCATTAGCAAGATGACAACAGCCCAGATAAATGGCAATAAGATACAGGTTTACTAGTAAATGCAGTGTAGATGACAATGCAACAATATCGGCAACAAAACACAACAGAGAACAACGTGACGTTTCAGCTTAAACGAGCCTCGTATGAAATATGTCCTGATATGACATTACTTTACATGATTTCAGGTCGACAATTCCTCGCTCACTGGAGAATCCGAGCCTCAGTCTCGTACGCCAGAATTTACGCATGACAACCCACTGGAAACGAGGAACATTGCGTTCTTCTCAACAAATGCCGTTGAGGGTAGGAGACTGATGATGACTGCAAAGCAGTGGACTTAATAATCATTTTTATGACAATCTTTGTACTATAATAATTATAATAATAATAATCCTTGAATGGGATGAAATGTAGATGTTCCAGATGTTTTTAACTGTCTCCCCAATGACTATTTACCTTTGTGTGTCTGACGTAGGGACGTGCCGAGGTGTCGTCATCAGCACCGGCGATCGTACCGTCATGGGTCGTATCGCAAACCTGGCGTCTGGTCTGGAGACTGGAGAGACTCCGATTGCCCGTGAGATTGGTCACTTCATCCACCTGATTACGGGAGTGGCCGTCTTCCTGGGAGTCTCCTTCTTCATCATCGCCTTCATCCTCGACTACTTCTGGCTCGACGCTGTCATTTTCCTCATCGGAATCATTGTCGCAAATGTACCGGAGGGACTTCTTGCCACCGTCACGGTCAGTCGATCTAAGCATGCCCTGAAGCGAATAGGTAACGGTGACACACTCGAGGTTGCCACATCTCTGTAGAAACGACTTAAAAGTGTACCTTTGGAGGATAAAGGTACACTTTTAAGATAAGATGAATATCTGAATATTCACTTAATCTACTTATAATCAAAGCTTAAAACTTATAATAGAAATGTAATCTCCAATTATCAAAACATTCTGTGCTATAAGTACTTGATTAACTTAAGGGTTAACTGAAATACATATTTTGTAAGCAATAACTTGATATAAAAAAGTATTTTGCTCCTTGAGCAATTTTAACAATATTTTATAACTTGAAGAGTATTTAATAGGGCATAACCGGAAATCGCCTCGGACATTCGCCTCAGCCGAATATTGAACTGTTCGGAAGTATTTGCATCGGCAAATATTACACCCACAAATAGCTAAAAATAACTTTCCAAAAAAAATAATTTAAAAAAAAATAATATTTTTTCATCAAATACATTTAGGACTAACAAACTTACTTCTAAGTTATTGATTAATTAAACAAGAACTTAACGTTCAATTGAATTTTCTTTGGAATAATGATGTTAATTTATACGTTTTAATTTCTTTTGGTTGCATTCCACAGGTGTGGCAACCAAATCAGTAATTTTTCCGCGTGAATTGGCTCCACCCACTTTCCGGTAAACAGTAGAGAGTAAAGACGTTGCTGATACCTTCATATTTCAAATTTTCTAACAAGGTTTTACAGTTTTTTCACATATAATGTTATTAAATAATAAATATATTGTTATACCCTAGAGCGCTATGTGAAGGATAGTGCTATAGGCTCTGCGTTGACTATAGATAGTTCTCCATAGCTGTGCTCTTGGCAGGTTAACTACGCTTTGCCTACGGATGGTAGTGGCAGCACTGCATCAAAGCAAAATACAAAAGATAAAAGATAAGTTTTTGGTACATCTTTCAATATGTTTTACATGAAAATCGTGAGCAGAACATGCGTATTTCCGCTATTGCGTACCAAATTTTCAAGGTCAGCGCCACCACTACTCGCTGACCAGATTTGTCGCTACTATTCAGTTCATACCCGGATCCGGCAAATAGTGCATCCAAGTACCCGGTGAAAATTGTCTACTCGGTTATGCCCTAGTATTTAATTCACATATATTTAAATAATATCGCCACATTTTAACTAGTGAGTTGGCCTATGCAATTAGCTTTGCAAATAATTAATTAAATGAATATATGTAAAAGGAACCTCATGAATATTTTATTATCCTAATGTAATATGCAATTTCATTATTGAATTGGTGAATTACTAGTTATCTTCATGAATATCTTCATTGTTTGCGACTAGGTTTGTCTGACACTGACTGCAAAGCGAATGGCGAGCAAGAACTGCCTTGTGAAGAACCTTGAAGCAGTTGAGACCCTTGGGTCGACATCGACCATCTGCTCAGATAAGACGGGAACCCTGACCCAGAACCGCATGACTGTGGCACACATGTGGTTCGACAACCACATTGTGGAGGCAGATACTAGTGAAGATCAGTCAAGTAAGAGGTCTCAGTTCGTCTTCTAAGTGCCTCCATCTCTTCGCCTCGACTTACTCCACTCAATGTTATAGTTTTGTGTAGATTAGATGCCCTCATAGCGGCATGGCTGTGTTTACGATGCCATAGCAAATGGTCCTGTTATTTTTATTACGGGTATAATTGTTATTCCAAAATCCGCTTTTTACCTGAGGGAGTTCTGATCCCTCAGGTGATAAAAAAATTGTTTGGATACAGAAGAAAACACAACCTTCTGCTTCATTTGCACTTTTAGTGAAATCCGCTATCAGTGAGTAAGTACACTGATCATTTGTTAATTACAGAGGACCAAGGGCAAGGGAGAGGAGAGGAATAGTCGCCTGCCCTTCTATGCCAAGACTAAGGAAATTAGTCAAGTGACATTACACCCTTGGCTGACCTTCATGCTAACTCTTTGTCTGTTTTGCCGCTTTATTAGTCGCAAGGTATCAAGTGTTGGTTTAGCACCTTTTGAGCAAAACTTAAGGCAAAGTACTGTTGAAGGAAAGGGAGACGGAGGGAGGAGAGAGTATTATGAATATTATGGATTCCTTTCTATCTGACGGGGGAACATAATTGAATGTTTTCCTGTTCTGTCACCAGATGCCACTTACGACCAGAGTTCTCCCACGTGGATGTCTCTGGCACGAATCTCCATGCTTTGCAACCGTGCGGAATTCAAGCAAGGACAGGATGCCTTCCCAGTTCTTAAAAGGTAGGATAATTACAATTCCTTGCTGCAGAAAGAGAAGGGAAGGTAGGGAAGCCGAAGTGAGGTTAATTTGGGTAGGGAAATGAGGTAAAGTTATGTGAGATAAATGCTGACCTCTTTGTGTTCCTACTTACGTACTGTATCATACATTACGTTTTCTGACCTGAACTTGCAATTCTTTTGTGGGACACAAATTGCCGATTCGTAGAGTGCTTGCCTTGTTGTGCAGAGTATAGGTTTATAACCTCCTTTGAGCTGGTTACTGTTTGGAAACCTTGAGCAAATTCGTTACAATAATAATTATTATAATACCTTACCTTAGTTTAATATGTACCTTACCTAAGTTCACCGTACAATACTTTATAATACCTTATTATTGTTTACAAAACATTGCTTAGCTTGCCATACCATACCTTAGTTTACAATACCTTGCCTTTGTTTACCTTTCCTTAGTTTACCTTACCTTAGTTTGCCTTACCTTAGATTACCTTACCTTAGTTTACTTTACCTTAGATTACCTTTCCTTAGTTACCTTACCTTTGATTACCTTGCCTTTGCTTACCTTACCTTAGATTACCTTTCCTTAGTTTACCTTACCTCAGATTACCTTACCTTAGATTACCTTTCCTTAGTTTACCTTACCTTAGATTACTTTACCTTAGTTTACCTTTCCTTAATTTTCCTTACCTTAGTTTACTTTACCTTAGATTACCATGTTTCCTGTGAAATTCAGGGAGTGCAATGGGGATGCTTCTGAGTCGGCTCTGCTGAAGTGTGTTGAATTGTCCATTGGACATGTTAACGAATATCGTAAGGCGAATCCGAAAGTCTGTGAGATTCCTTTCAACTCGACAAACAAGTACCAGGTTCGTAATGCAGCACTTCCACATAACAAATGGTCAGTTGCGGTCATTTGTGTAGTGGAACAAAATATAACGGAACAACTGACATGTAGATGCCCGACAGCTAGCTATCTTGTGTCTGATTACTATAATAGAGTCTGATTTAAATAAATGCATGAACGGTTGGTTGAACTAATAAATATGCAAATTGATTCATGAATATTTCATGAGTGTTTTTTTTGTTTTTATTGCTATAATATTACAGTCTGAATTAAATAATCTCCAGGTTTCACTGAATTAAATAATCTCTGTCCAGGTTTTACTGAATTAAATAATCTCTTTCTGGGTTTCACTGAATTAAGTAATCTCTTTCCGGATCTCAATGAATTAAATGATCTCTTTCCAGGTCTCACTGAATTAAATGATCTCTTTCCAGGTTTCACTGAATTAAATGATCTCTTTCCAGGTTTCACTGAATTAAATTATCTTTTTCCAGGTTTCAGTCCACGAGTTGAACAGTGAGTCAAACCCTCGCCACATCCTCGTCATGAAAGGTGCTCCAGAGCGAATCCTCGACCGCTGCTCCACCATTCTGCTCCAGGGCGAAGAGGTCGAAATGACGGACGAGTGGAGAGATGCCTTCAACCAGGCGTACCTCGAACTGGGCGGCCTCGGAGAGCGTGTCCTCGGCTTCTGCGACTTCATGCTTCCCGTCGACCAGTTTCCGATTGGGTTCAAGTTCAACAGTGAAGAGGAGAACTTCCCGTTGACCTCGCTCCGGTTTGTGGGGCTCATGTCGATGATCGATCCGCCGCGGGCGGCCGTCCCGGATGCGGTGGCGAAATGTCGCAGCGCTGGGATCAAGGTGATCATGGTTACTGGAGATCATCCAATCACAGCGAAAGCAATTGCGAAGGGAGTAGGGATCATCTCTGAAGGCAATGAAACGGTCGAGGACATTGCCAACCGACTGGGAATTCCTATTAATGATGTCAATCCACGGTCAGAGGTCATTTGTAACATATCTGTGTCGTCTTGTATATGTATTTATGTGTTTTTTTTATTGATTTGAGCACACATTTCCAATAATGTGCATTTTTATAAAATTAGAATTAATTTGGTCCAGGTTTAAAAAATATACCTATGTAGGTTTTTGTCTGATTATTCTATTTGATTGTGAGATAAGATATTATTGAAGCTCATTGGGATTTTGTAAAGGTGGCATTTAGCTGGTTGAGAGTGACCAAGTTTGCTATGGGATCAGGTAGGGAATGATTTACTTAATCTATTTTAAGGTATGATTATGACTTCTGCCACAGGTTTAGATGATATAGCATAGAATCCTGCTTTGATTTATTCTCTTCTCTTCAGGTTGCATTAATTATCCAAAATTTGTCATGTTTTACATATAACCTCATCTTCCACAGCATTTCAGATCTTGCTTGCGTGATTGGCTCTGCCCAATGCAGCTTTGGTTAGAGCTGAACATTGATTGATGCCCCTTTGCATTGTATTGTATTTTATTTGCATATTTCTATTGTACTTACCTCTCCCAGTGCAACAGAGATGAATGAGAACCATTACTAAGATTTGCTAAATGCAAACATGAATTCTTGTTGATCAGCTGACTGTTATTTTGAACCAGCTCCAGGCAGACCACCCATTCCTCGCTTCCTGCCAAGAAACCCTCTCCCAAGAGCAACATCTAAAGCACACAATGAAAGTTTCTAAAAAATGTTATCGTATAAAATTTGCAAAAGGTCATCCCTGATCAGAGGATTGTACCGGTGCTATTAATGTTTCCTGTGTAGAGTGGAGTAGACTAGTCTCGATTTGAATGCAGCATTCTAGGTACAGCTGACTACCTCCTCCATTTATTGCCCCACATATGACCACAATAAAATGAGAATATTTATTTTAGCGTTTTAGTCACACATAAAAATGAAATTTCCATCTCAGAAAATAAATATTTGATTTCTGCAATATTTTGCCAGACACGTTTAAGTTTTATGGATACTAAATGACATTACAGTGTCTTATCTCAAACATTTCTTATTTCTACAAAATTTTGCCAGACGCATTTAGGTTTATGGACACTAGACATTACATTGTCTTATCTCAAACGTTTTTTTATTTCTACAAATAGCGCAATTCCATCACGTTATATAGGAAAATGCTGTACCTTAGTTTGGCTATCCAGGGATATCAAAATAAATGACTTTTTTCTGCTTTTCACATTAATCAACCAGATCAAGCAGAGATTACTCAGATTTGATTGTCTGCAGAGCAGTTTATAGATGCCTTGCAGAGGCTTATCTGACATTCCAGGGTAATCTATGACAGGAAAGGTTCCCTTGAGGTGGCCCAGCAGCCAAATTGCTAATCTTTGGATTTTTTGCTTGGTTTTTGGGGTTTGAATCCTGGACTGCAATATGAAATTGACCATTTACTGATGATGCATATATCTATAGGTATGGAGTGTGTATACATATATTGGTATGTATGTGTTGAACCTGCACTAGGGACCCACAAGAGAGAGATAGAGAGAGGCAGAGAGAGTGAGAGTGGCAATGGTTGATTGAGCAGGCCTGGAGCAGAGGAAGCACCTTTCAGCCATACAGTGCATCCCTTACCAAAATCGTGATGGACCCAAATACCTAACCATGATTGAGCTTATTTTGTTGGTGCTAACCTGTGTCAGTCAGGGAGATTGTTAGTAGTAAAATCTGTATGTTAGCTCCAACCTTCACTCATAGTTTTTGGTTGCTATGTGATATCTTGTCTACTATATGGAATGTTGGGTGAAATAAAACATCTCTACAACATCATGTTTATCTCTGCCATAGGTCTACAAGCCTGACATCTGGGGGAACCAAGCAGCATTCCATATATGTTATATAAATATACAATTATATTTATATATAAAATTTTATACATATATATTCAATTTCAATTATTGAACTGATTGTTCAGAGATGCCAAGGCTTGCGTTGTGCATGGTTCCGATCTTCGCGACATGACTCCAGCTCAGATCGATCAGACACTGGCGCATCATACGGAGATCGTATTTGCTCGAACTTCGCCGCAGCAGAAGCTGATCATTGTTGAAGGATGTCAGCGACAGGGAGCCATTGTCGCGGTTACGGGAGATGGAGTCAATGACTCACCTGCGCTCAAGAAAGCCGACATAGGTATCTTAGAAAGCAAACATCGGTATCTTAGAAAGTCAACATAGGTATCTTAAAAGGCTGACAGGTATCTTAGAAAGCTGTAATAGGTATTTTATAAAGCCTACATTGCTATCTTAGAAAGCTGACGTAGGTAGGTATCTTAGAAAGCTGTAATAGGTATCTTAGAAAGCCAACATACCAGTAGGTATCTTAGAAAGCTGACATAGGTATCTTAGAAAGCCACCATAAGTATTTTAGAAAGCTGACATAGGTGTCTTAGCAAGCTGACATAGGTATCTTCATCATTAACCTCATCAGGTTATTCTTTCTTATCCCTTTAAGGAGCATGTACTAATAGTAATTGGAGAACCAATTAACGGGTTAAATATAGAATTTAGATTGTTAACTCTAGGACACTACTGCAGGATGACAGGACTTCTTATTTGAGTGCATTCCTAACTATTCTTTCTGCTTCTATATATATGCAGGATGTATTGCGCTGGCATCCTGTCCCACAAGGCAACTTTATCATTGTTAAACATACAGGGTTGCTGTTCTGGCAGTGCTTCCTTGGCTGTGCCCCACCTACCTGCGTGATCGTTGTGGTTGGTCTCTAATCTTCTGCTGGGCTCTCTCCTTAATTAGGCAGTGGCACGCCTTGTCAATTGTTGGACCCACCATTTGGAATGGCCTCTCATTAGAGATTCCCATTTCCCATATTACCAAGGAAGGTGTAGTTTGCCTACATTTATATCAAATTCCTGAATGTAATGAGTGGTATAAAACCAGCAACACATGAACATCACACTTGATTCACTTGCTGAACATGGCCTTGTTATGAAGGAGTTCTCTAGATGACTCCCAGAGACAGTTTCAAAACAAGTTTTTAGAGTGTAATATAAATGTGTTTTCAGTAATATGATGGATTGCCTCCAATGAGTCAGTCTTGAAGAGGCTTTGTATAAATCTATAACTGTCATGTGTACAGCTAAATTCGACTCCTGTTAAACTTATCATCTGTTGATAGTATTGCATGTAATCTTACTTCATATGGGTCGTTTCGAATTAATAAACGACTGATGTGCTATTATCATTATTATTATTAGTTACATAAGATATTTAGGATCCATCAGGTGTCAGATATTAATAAGCAATTTTAACTCTTCTCAAGATCTTGAACCATAAATTAGTATTATTTTTTATTATTATTATTTTTTAAAATTATTATTGTTAAGCTGTTCCTTTCATGACTGCAAAGGACAGTATTGTGACAAGTTTGCGATACAATAAGAATATCAATGTTATGATTTTATTCTGGAATATCTCATCTTTGCTGATGTCATTGCATGTGGACAAAAGATTACTTTGAAGAGCTGGATTTACATAGATAAGTAGTGGACATGGAATACAGTTTCTCCATGTTGTCTGTCGTTATTTGGGCAGGGTGATTTCCATCCAGTTGATACACGCCAGGGTTTATCATCATCATCGTCGTCGTCATTATCATCTTCGTCGTCGTCGTTGTTGTTGTTGTCATTGTTATCATTATTGCTGTCTATTTTACCACTGCATTGACCTGTTTATTTAAGGTGTTGCCATGGGAATAGCCGGGTCTGACGTCAGCAAGCAAGCAGCCGACATGATTCTATTGGATGACAACTTTGCATCAATTGTTACTGGAGTGGAAGAAGGTAGGAAAACAAAATTGATAATTATTGATACGAAGTTACTCTGAGCCACAATAAGATTAATTTATCACAGACTCTTGAAAAATCAAGGCTAGATTAGTTTCAGGCAATTGTTTACTCAAGGTAGCAATGATTCCTCAGAAGTTAATAATTGTATTAATTACTTAAACGTGTTGCCTGAGGTAAGATTGATCACCCACGAATGAAATAGTTCATGATTGGCTGGTGTAAATATTATCTTTCAAAATCAATCTCATCCCTTGTAGGCTGTTCTCATTTGTTATAATATTATTAATTATAATTGATTTTTTATCTTTGCTGCAAAACAGGTCGTCTGATTTTTGACAATCTGAAGAAGTCGATTGCTTATACGCTGACGAGCAACATTCCAGAGATCTCTCCGTTCCTGATCTTCATCGTTGCTGATGTTCCACTGCCTCTTGGCACCATCACCATCCTCTGCATCGACCTCGGAACAGACATGGTGCCAGCCATCTCGCTCGCCTACGAACAGGCCGAGAGTGACATCATGAAGCGCATGCCACGTGATCCGCTGCATGACAAACTCGTCAATCACAGGTCATTATTATTATTGTTTCTATTAGGAATTTATTACCTGCTGCTATGTTATGACCAATTGCTGACCAGTTTATGTCAGGAAGCAATTGTGAGTGAAATACTTGCTCAAGGTCCCTACACAGTTACCATCCCAGGGGAGGCAGTCAAACCTGTGTGCTCTGCTGTGCAAGATGAGCCCTCTAGCCAATTGCATACCATGCATGTCACACAGGTGTCCAATTGCTGTAATTCCACTGGTAATTTTCTCAAATTTGGGCAAGCTTTTACCTATGATTGGGTGTGGTGATTAACCATGGTAAATTGCTTATCCTTAGCACAGGACCTGCTGGTGTATCTTCTTTGCCTGGTTTTTGCGTCTATACACAACTCAAAGATCTAAACGAGCTGGTTCATCTGTCTTCTCAAGAAAGCTCATGCTTATCAATATCAATTTATGTCTCAGCTGAGGTTAAATACAAGGTGAAAGAAATAAATGAATAGAAAATATGCTGGAATTCTGTATATGGAAAGTCATTTGATTTTAGTAAATGGGAATCTATTAAAGGCTTCATCTGTGATCGAACTTGAATCACATTATTGTTTTGGTAACTGCTTCACTCAACAGCTAACTTTCTCTCGAATATTTTATGGCGTTATTATAGGAAGCAATTTCCTTGTGATTCAAAACTCGTCATCATCTCGATTGTTAAGTCTAGTTTCATAAATAACACTGAACTGTTTGTACTTTGTGCATTTTACATCATATCTATGCAGTACTTTGCATGCGTATGTTTATTTATTTATTCTGAAGTTTGATACCGCCCTTCTTCCAACATTTTTTGCTCAGAAGTGCACATGCCTCGACGGCGCAATTGTAATTGTACTGCAGAGCAATTGTGCGCGAAGGAGTTTCTCAAGGTCCTTACACAGTGACGCCTCGGACGATGGTCGAACCCACTCACTCAGCGAACTCTGAGCGTTACGGGCCAACCGCTCTAACCAATCGGCCACCATGCCACACAAACGTGCATGTTGTATTTTTTTTTACTGATGTTACTCTGATTTCATTCTTTTAGCATTGAGCCTGATATAACATTAATGTCTACCTTTGATAAAGAATGGGTAATAAAAAAGGCTGTTATTTGTGTAGACTGATAGGAATGGCGTATGGCCAGATCGGAATGATCCAGGCTTCGGCCGGATTCTTCACCTACTTTGTGATCATGGCAGAGAATGGATTCTGGCCAGTGCAACTCTTTGGCATTAGGAAACAGTGGGACGCGAAAAGTGTCACCGACTTAACCGACTCTTATGGACAGGAGTGGGTAAGTGCTTTTGTGCGGTTCGCCATGTGGAGGCTAACTGTTAATATATTAGTCTTTTGACTCTTTTTTTCTCAGATGCATGGATCCACTGCCTGTGCATCTATCAATCTGTTGTTGGATATCATTCTCTCAATTTTGTGTTTCAGAACTTCAGAATATCCTGCCTGGCCAAGATTGCTTTGTCAGGGGCAGGATGCATTAAGAACTGGTGAAAATCTGACTTTTGTATTGCGTTTAGAACTGTCTCATAGTTAGCATATTGGTTTTGAATTCAGAGACATGTTTAAGCCCACCTTCATATAATGTTGGGGTTGCGATGACTTCACAATCATTGTATTGAGGTCATATGGGCGCTATATAAAAACCTTTTTTACATTTACTCATGTAATAATGTAGTGCAGCCAGGTCATAATGTAGTGCAGCCAGGTCGGAATAATCTTCTGTGGGAATCTACACTTGCATGTGATCTTATCTTGGCAGAGAATGAAAATTCTAGAAAATGTAGAGGTTACCATTTCCTGTGAATGGAATGGGGTAATGGTAACCTGTGATATTATTACTTTGTATGATCTGTGGATGTATAAAATGTAAACAGATGGCGCCACTAGGTGTGGTTGCATTGCCGTACGTTATAATTATTTGCAGACAATTCACAAGGCTGCGTACTCTTGAGCGTTTTTATCAGCATACATAGGAAGTTTGTCCAGAAGTTTGCAAATACAAAGGCAAACAGTAAATGCAAATTTTTAAATATTATTTAAGTGCAACCTGTATTTTGGAGATGAAGGACAACAGACAGTCTGTAGTGTATTGATGTCAGTGAAAGTCCTGTGGCTGTTCAAGACAGTATCTAACTGCTTCACTAGAGGCATGGTCAGTCCTGAAAGATCAACAAGATAGCCTAAACTAGGACTTAACACTCCTCAGTAGTGCAGATATCCACACAATCAGATAATGGAGTCTAATTCCAAATGTGGATAGATGGGTGAGTTCAAACTGGGTAATTTTTGCCCACTTCCTTTATTATTTATTTATTTGGAGTATTTACATAGCATCCCTTCAAGACACCTACTCACAAGCGCTCTCTACCCAACCCCGGCTGACTAGGACAGACTTAGGATTAGTTTTATGGACAAAACGCTTATGAAATGTCTGTGGCTGTTGTATTGTTCTCACTGTTTCTTCTTTCTTCTGTTTGAAGAACTACGCTCAGCGCAAAGTACTCGAATACACTTGTCACACGGCTTTCTTTGTCTCGATCGTCGTTGTTCAGTGGACTGATCTAATCA
The DNA here is from genome assembly GCA_959347315.1 of Bimastos eiseni. NCBI lineage: Eukaryota > Metazoa > Annelida > Clitellata > Crassiclitellata > Lumbricidae > Bimastos > Bimastos eiseni. The sequence goes on from OY365815.1 coordinate 12,962,448, forward strand.
TCTGTAAAACTCGTCGCAACTCAGTGATTCACCAGGGAATGATGTGAGCGACGCTACGATGATCGTGATTATGATGATGATTGTGATGGTTATTCAGAGAAATTGATGATGATGATGGTTGGGTTGTATTAAAAACGTTACAATCACTGTAGAAGATATTGTTATGTGGTGCTATATAAATGGTCTCCATGATTAATTGGATGGATGAAATGAATGGAAGGATTGAATAAATGTATGTTTGTGGGGATGGTTTGACTGAATGTGTGGAGGGATGGATGTAACTGGATGGATGAATTGACTGAGTATGTCAATGCAGGGATGGATGGAATGATGTCTGGATGGATGGAATTAGGAATGAATGTCTGGATGGAATGAGGAATGAATGTCTGGATGGAATGAATGTCTGGATAGAATGGAATGAATGACTGAATGTATATATATATAATTAAAATCAGTCTTGAAGGGGCACTATATCAAGTATTTTTGATTGATTGATTGATATATATAATATTATATATGTATATATACATGTATGTCTGTGTGGATGGGTGGTTGGGTTGATGGTACGATTGATCATGTGATTGGAAGGATGTCATTGGTTGGATGGATTGACTGAATTAGTCAACCTATTGATGGGTGATACTATCATCTGTACAGACTAGCACAGCAACTGAGTGACTGATTTCTAGGGTGCATATGGTTCCTTCTCAACAACTTCACTTTTAATGCTTGACACCGAGTTGAATGGCTGTACAGTTGCAAGGCTGTAGTTTCATGATGAGTGAAGTATCTCGAAATCAAACTCTACCTGTTCATGTTTATTAGCACATGTGTTTATCATATATATCATTGTTGATCTATCTGTTTATTTGCTGAGTTGTCTATTTGTGAATCAATTTGCTTGCATAATATCTCTGTATAACTTTTGTATATCCTTTATTTCCTATTTCTTTGTGTTTCCTTATTATATCTATCGTATATTATTACCTACCTGTTTATTTGTAGTCATATTTGTCTGGGTCTGTTTAAATATACGTCTGTTCGTTTCGTGATTTTACAGGAACCATCACTTGACCTTTGGCCTCTTCTTTGAGACATCTCTTGCAGCGTTTCTTGCCTACTGTCCGGGCCTTGACAAGGGACTGCGCATGTACCCTCTGCGGTAAGAGACGCCATTACTCCACAACACATGAATCGACATGAAAGTGTTTTGTCCTGATGGTTGTTGTTGACGTCTGAGTTGTTTCTCTTTTTGGTCTTGTATACTCAAACTCCAGCACCACAAGCAACCTTGGCAGGAGAGCAGATCAGTCCCAGCCCTAATGTAGCACTAATAGTATGAATAGGTGACAGCCTCATTCCTTAGCCTTTCATTCAAGGTCAGAGGGCCAAGGTCACTCCTCTCCCTCATCTCCAACTAATTATTATCAAGCTAAAAATCAACATAGTAATGAAATGTAATGTTACCTTAACTTTGTCAATGCAAAGCCTCTTTGCAACATGGTAATAGGCTTGCTCGTGGATCATTTGGATGTGGGATTGATTCCGTGGAACAACCCTGGTGTAGAATTTTTAGACACATGTTTCTGTCAGCAAGTAATATCCTTTGGTGTGGGTGTCAATTGGGAAATAATGGGCCCATATCCAGGACCCAATTGTTATTTGTCCATTACCAGACCAGGTCTTGCAAAGCAAACGAGCACCTCCCCATACGTTACACATCGAATATAGGAACTTGACTTGACTTGAACCCTTTAAGGATGAGCATATGCTGAAATATATGGATACCAGTGCAGCTTGTCGTTAAAGGGTTAAGTCAGAGCTATATCAGGAAGACCAGATTATTCACAGGAAGTACATAAAGTAAGGCTGAAAAACGTCAAGGACAAGTTTGTAGTGCATGAAAACATACGTACTGTGCACATGTGCATTCATAAATTCATAACATACACGCATACATTTCGCTTACACGTCCACTTAAACATATTTGTTGTGTTATTTATGACTTGTTTATATTGTTGGCATATAGGCTGTAGTTGTTATTTAAGTAAGTTAATAAGTAGTCATATATACTCAATTACTTTCTCAAAGAATTAGAGACAACATTGAAACACTGTTTAAACCGTTTTGCACTTCATTTCATTGCTGTCGTTTGACCGCTGTTTCAGTTGGACTTGGTGGATTGCGCCGATGCCATTCAGTGTCGCTATCTTCGTTTACGACGAGGTGCGCAAATTCATCCTGCGCCGAAACCACGGAGGGTGGCTGGAGATGGAGACCTACTACTAGCCGCGCGCAGCGCCCCCGGCGGTTCCCAGGGCATCCAGCAACCACCACGAGGGGCAACTGCGACAACAAAAACTGACGAACAACAAGTGATGAAAGGGATGAATGATTGGCTTAGAGTACGACATTCCTTGTGTTGGGACGCGCCGATTTTGTGTCGCCAAGTTCTACCTTAACAATCACTTTGTCGGTACGTCCACAAGACAAGTGGCTGTGGAACTTAGTTCCACCTAGGTGATGTCACAAACCCATATTAGGATATATCGACCTCGCTTGAAGGCTCGTGAAGTCCGACGTCGTTCTTGTCTTCGTGGTGACCCAGCGTTACCAAGGCAGCTGCTGTGGATCGTGTTGCCTAGGCGAATGATGTGGTGTTGCCATGGTGACAGGCTGTTGCAATTGTTTATCGACTTTTGTCATACCTGACTGGTTCCATGCTATCAGTGCTCAGTTTTTGCAGGATTTGGTTGCTATGGTATATTTGCTGAAATTTTCTCTAGAAACACAACTAATAGTTAAGATGTAGCACAGAAGGGGCATGGTATTTATGGAATGAAATCTATAGAACCTTTGTTTATGGAGTTTCAAATATCAAACTTAAAATTTACTTGCAATACAAATGACATTAAAGTTTGTTAAAGCCATTTCACTTTGTAAGGCATAACCATAATAATGGGGCCCTTTGGATAATTTCACCTTGAATAGTTTACTTGTGCTGCAAGTAAAAAAGATAATTATGTATACAATGGACCTATATTTTGATAGTTCTTACTAAGGCACTGAATATAAAGCATTGGAACCAGTCAGCCGATTGCAAAGTTTGAAACATCGCCTGGACTTCTTGAACTTGTCGTCAAACTTGACCTTTCGCAAATTTTATACGTTAACATTTTTTAGAAACTTTCATTGTGTGCTTTAGATGTTGCTCTTGGGAGAGGGTTTCTTGGCAAAAAGCGAGGTGTGGGTGGTCTGCCTGGAGCTGGTTCAAAATAACAGAGTCAGCAAGAATTCATGTTTGCATTTAGCAAATCTTAGTAATGCTTCTCCTTCATCTCTGTACATATTTACACATACTTCTTGACGTCATAACTTTACCTAACTCCATGATATTAGGTGTACATGTATTTGTATATATGTATATACATACACACATATATATATTTACACATATAACTATATATATGTGTGTGTGTATGTGTGTTTAAGGCATATTAAATTTAGTACATTTGGTGTTGAAATTCCGTCATGAAATGCAGGCTAAGATGACTGCCAATGTGATATTAATTGCAATTTTTTAAACTCAATAATGGTAGTCGTATTAGTAATAGTAACAGTGATCATGTGCCTGAGATTTAAGAACTATAAATTAATAATAAAAAACTATGCTATCTAATTCATTTTGCTTGATGCTTCTAATATTTTGCAGATGGTAGCCCTCCCCATTTAGGTTTAATAATTACTAATGTCATGCTTCATAAAAATTCCATTCACTAGAGTGACTCATCTTCTCTCTCATTGATAATTAAAAAACTTTAGTAAGGTATCACTTGATTTTCCAGATGGTTAACTTTGACCTTGCAATCTGATGGTGTCTAAAGTGTGGCAGATAATTTCTACGGTATAAAAGTAATATTCAGTGGGATAATTTTAAAAAATCTTACAGTGACGTGTTGATTGCCTTGTAAAGTGTAACTTTCTGGTTCCTTTTGATTCATTATGTTGAAAAATAGCAATTATGCTTATAAATGCCATCGATTGGGGCCTTTCCATTAGGTAGTGGTGTGATAAAAAAACATCAGACATTATTAAGTAATAAGAGCATTTAATCAAAATAATTGATTCTTGTAGCAGCACTTGTTTGATTATGTTTACATTGGCTAAGGCATGATATTGACAATAATATTCATGATTGTTATGACAATTCTGAGGGGATATCAATGTTCTGACTCGTATTTACTCTTTCCACCACTTTCGATCTATTGAAACCCACCAATTGGGTCTGAGCCACTCACTGTTGTAGAAATGTTTAAATTAAACATGGCCGGTAGCTGTAGAAACATGTGAATAATAATATGCTGGATCAAAATATCGGTTTTGCATTTGGCAGAATGAACTAGATGTTTTTGTTGTTAAATCCGAAATTGTGGATTTGGGGAAGATAATCACCTTCTAGGTGGGACTAGTGTAGGAGATTAGCACGGGTGTTGCAAACTTTTATAAGGTAAACAGGGTTGGGCCCCAGCTGGAATTTAATTCCAGAAATGAACTGAATCTTGGCATACTTTCTAACAGATTGCATGTTCCAGTGTAATCCACATAAATATTATCCTCTATAGTACTGGATTGCACAGGCAGAACACAGATGTAAATGTGTATGTTTTCTATAGTGATTTAACTCGATCAATTCAATAGATTGAATTGCAGCCTTGACCACCTTTGCACGTTTTAACGGGTGCCATGCTATTTAAGGCCATGAACGTGCATGAACGTTGCTAGCCTGGCAAAATTGTTACCCTTGAATTAAAACAAGTTTATGCCAAAGCTTGTTAGGTGGTCAGTAAGTCTGCCTGTGGAATAATATGGTCATGCGGTTGTAATTGTAGGGAGTAGGTCGTCTTTTTTGGAAGAAGGAACCGGTGCAGCACATGACCCGGATTCTCCAGGGACGCATTTAATAGGCCCGACATACCCCACCAGGCTGGGCTACGTAGAGCATGTGGGCCACTGTAAACACTTGCACCACATCATGAAGCAATCAATGGTCCTGACAGGCCATGTTTCATCATTAGTTGTAGGGTGACGGTGATCGTCTTGTTTGACTGCACATTCTATTTATGTGGGGCTCAAACTGAGGTTTTCAGTCATAGTGACCTCGTGGATGACCAGTGAATCGAATAGATACTTGTTTCCTTTGTATTGTTATTTGGGGACTAGATCATACTCTAGGTTGTTGCACCAAAACGTTACCGGTTCAAATACTAATTGGAAAAATTTCACTTAACACTTTAACAATCCGAGTGTACTAAAGGAAACTGGGAAACCAATGCTGCTTGTTACTGAGTCATTAAAGTATGTATTAAAAAATGTAAAATTTTTTCAATAAAGTTGTATTTGTAGCATTTTGAATTGCATATTTGCCTTTACTAATATAAGCAGAAATATGTTTCATTTTACCAAAATAATGTTTATATTTTACCCTTGTGTCAACTAACTTGAATTTCTGGTAAGTTAATCACTGTCGCGATGAATGTTTCGAATTAACAGTTTAATGATGAGCTGCACAGGTTTCCAAGTTGCTTTTAGCACACTTTTGTTGTTAGAGTGTTAACAGGAGCATTTACTGTCAAGACTAACTTTGAATATTGCCATAGTTACTAAATTGTTCAGTAATGTCATAGCAACTGTTGTCATGAAGTTCGAGTTATATATATTATCATGTAGGCTTTTGCGTTGAATTCTTCAGATTCCTCGGGTTTCAATGCAAATTCTGTTCGTTTGTATGTTGCATGAAACGATTTGATTTACCAGTGAAAACAGATGTGTTCACTCTTGAGCAACTATTTAACATAATGGAAATCTATCGTTTTAACAGGTTTAATTATTGTACTATTATTCACTATCGTTTTAGCGGGTTTAATTATGCGAGGCAATAAACGTCCATCGTAACGATATTCACGCATCAATCCAACCCCTACTTAAGCATGATTTCATCAATCCAGTTTCTATTTACAAGGTCTTTTTTTCATCAATCCCGGCTCCATCCATAAAACGGTACAACGCTAGCATTATGCAACATAATAAAACCCGCTATTCCAAAATGAGAATTTAAAAAATAATTAAACCCCTCAAAACGATAGATTACCTATCATAATGATATGATAATCAATTCTTTATTAAACACCTCTGTCAATGACAGATTAGTAAAATAATTTTTTTAACAGGAATGTCCAAATACAACTAAATTTGATATTGCTCATGCTTCTAAGGCTGGCTAGCTCAAGGGATGCTCTTCTTCCTCGTACCTACATTCATAATTAGCACAGGACCATGCAACAAAACATTGATGGTGTTGGGGGAAAAAAAGGTTGCTATTGCGTATTTGCAGGAATGTTATTTACATTGCGCATGACCAAGTATCAAGGAACGAATATTTTACACTAGAACTTAAACTAATGAATCTGAAACAAGGAAATCTCAGTTTCAATTAACTAAAAATCAAAATTAAAACTGTTCAAAAGTCAGAATGACTAAAACACAGAGCATGTGAAACTAAAACACATAGCATGTGAAACTAAAACACATAGCATGTGATAACTAAAACACATAGCATGTGTTAAACATGTTGGCAGCAGTCTACCACATGAGTATATGTGAACATGGTGTAACGTAGGTGATATTTCTGCAGCACCTAATGCTAAGTCATGAAAATAGTCATAGTTACATATATCTCTGGATACTTTCACAGCAATACTTTTGTCAAGACAACCCTAACGCAAGAATGTGAGCTAGAGGAAGGGTAACCCTAGCCCACAAAGATAGCATCACTCAGACGGAAGACCTGACTACAAAGCACCCACTAAAACACTTTGGCATCGAGTGTTGATGCTGCTTTGTGATACGTAATACAAGAAATAACGGACAGAGTTGTGTTATATAACAATTAAAAATATTTTTATAAGAACACCAACAAAAACTCGTAACCGGTTTTTTAAATCCGGTAACCAGTTTGCCCCAAAAAACGGTATTAACAACTCTAATTAAAAATATAGTAAGATTATATCCAGACAAGTCATATGCAGCCACAAATCAAGCCATCGATGGCCACAGACTAGTTATTAGATTAGATTGGACCCCTATTTCAATACACCAGCACAACTGAACTGAACAGGACACAGGATTAAAAAAACAATAAATAAAGCACAGGAGTAACACGCTACACATATTTATGTCAAACAGTTTTACATGTAGGATAACTGTTTAAGACATAAATAAGGCACTTTGTCCATGATTTTTAATTCAGCAGTAGTTGCCAGAAGGTGTGGAGATTTGTAACCAACATCTGAAACTAGTTTCAGAGCACTGCAAACAATAATAACTTCCAAGCCCATCATTAGACTCAAGACTCATTAAATAAAATTGCAAAATTCAGTTTTTTGTCAGTTCCCAATGCCACAAAACCAGAATTTTCTCCCCATTAGTTATTTTCACTAAACCACAAAAGCCAATTTTCAAGTACCACCAACCTACAAGGTAAGAGGCATGCTGCACATCAACTTACAAACGATAAAAATAATAATTACATGCATATCACGACAAATGCAATAATAATAATAAAGCAGTCATAATAATATGAAGCCCAAAAGGAACTTCATAGCATTGGTCATGTTGATTAGAACTTGCTGTTAAAAGAATTTCAGTTGGTTTCTTAAATTAATCTATACCCACTGCTCTGAGGACTAACTGTTGGTTAAAAGTATATAATACAGGCACACTTACATTACTTTACTTAACCACTACTGGAAGTGGTTGTGTAAGATCTGCTAGGAGATTGGTCCTAGTCATAGTCCAACTCAGGAAAGAGCGCTGCTGCGCTCTTGCAATGAAGTCGATAGCTCTGCTGATCCATTTTTTAGTGAAGAATCTGAGGTGGCTTTACCCTTCAACAAGTCATCTGGAAAACAGTGAAGTCTGTTGTCAAAGGCATTTAAACAATAGATTTGCCTTTCAAACTATATTCTTCCTCCAAACCAAATATACCTAGTTGTCAACATTAATACATTTTGCTGTTAAACCTACTTTCATCTGTGATAATCTGTAAAGGTTTAAACCACAGCAGTTGACTAAAAATGGTAGTACAGAGCAAAAGTAATGGCACACAAACTACAAACAAGATGTCCAAATGCATGACAGCATCTAAACCAAATTTGTGCATGGCCTTGAAGTTTCAGTATGTCAAATAAATTGGAAAATCACCTGGGAGCTCAGCAAGAGCGCAATATTGTGCTGGAAATTCGGAGGCAAATCAGTTAATAATATGCATATCATGCAAAAAGTACTGGTAATCATGTAAACAACTGACACAGAAAATAAAGCCTATTAAATAGAACTGCTTACCAACATCTAAAATGTACGTATCGCCCAGATACGTCTCACACTGCATAGACTCTGCATCAAAATCGCTTGAACCTCCGAAAACAACAAGGCGGTTTCCAACGACTGCAGCCGTGTGAACTCCTCTTGGGGTCAGCAGGTCACCTTCGATGTCCGGCTGTAACCACTGCCATGTCTCTGAAAGAGATGAATCTCTACTTCAGGTAAAGATGATGAGTTTTATGTGCATGCAAAAGCCTACTAGAGGTGACCCTTCTAGTTATCTGATAATCGTTTTCATAAAGACGAACTTCTTGTTTTGACTATAACATCAAGAGCAGGCAGTGTTTAGCGTTTCTGATAAACATGGTACCTAAATATATGTATAGTATATTTACTGCAAAGTTACGAAGAGATCACGGAATGTAGAGAAAATGGGTGCAATATGCAATCAAAGGCTTGGTGAGAACAACTGAGGAAACCAATGGCATCAAAGTATCTAACCTGTATCAAGCACATGAACATCGCCAAAATGCTGGTTGTTGATTCCGCGACCACCAACGACAACAACCCGGTGACCTACTGCACAAGCCGTATGGAACGAACGCGGTTCTGGTCGAAGGCCCGTCACCTGCAGGTCATGCACCCACTTTCGACCTTCTACAAATGACATCACAAAGGAATAAGTAATAAATAAATAAAATCTGCTTGTATGTTCCAAAGTCAAGGACAATCAGCATCAAAATTACCAAAAGCAACAAAAAACTGGTTAGAATACGAGAGGCAATGTTTTTGTGAGGAACAAGACTAATTATTGTCCAGATAACTAAGATACATATCCCAGAAATAAACTTCAATTATCCACAATCTGCTTTGCATAAGAAATAACAGAAATGTCTTATTCACTAGCCTTCAATGATTGGTATCCATCAAACACGCAGTAGGTACTCTCACCCCATGGACCTTTACTCACAAATTACAGATATCTACACATTGTTAAGTTCAGCCTATAACTTGGCAATCTGTTTAAATCATTAGGCTTTTCTGACCAGATTTCAGGTATTTGGTTACTAAGTTCATGGCCACTTTGATACTCTTCAAGTGGGAACCAAATTCTATTGACAAGCAGGTGGCAGATGTTCTGCACTGAAGGCAAGTGTCCGTAAATACGAACGGTGTGGCACAGCTGTGACCAATTCGCTAGAGCAACCTGTAAGACTGTAATGAGGAGAGTGTGGGTTGAGCCTTGCCCGAGGCACTACTGTGCAGGGACCTTGACCACTCACAATTGCCTAACCATCGACACTCTGTAATTGGCTGTATATACGTCTGAACTTAGGATAGAAGGCAAAATCAAATACAATTTTATAGTCTTTAATGAATCACACACATGTGTCACTTGTTCCTGGCCTTACTTAAGTTCCTGTGGAACCATATTGCTCACTCACATGCCACTGAATCGCCAGTAAAATCGCCCACTCAAAAGGTAAACTGAGATTTAACCCACCTGTGTCATAAACGTAGAGGTCGTTCTTTCTTCCAATGGAGTCTCTTCCTCCAAAGATGACTAGATGGTTCGAAGCGGTGCACATGGCGTGGGCTGCTCTCGGCGTTGGTCCTCCATTGTTCAGATGCATTGGCTGTGACCAGCTGAGAGACTCTATACAAGAACATGCAACCAGTTTTCACATCACAAATCATTACATCCAAAGTAATAAGATACTTCTGATTACTTCCTAAATCAGAGTAAATTACCATAGCCAGGTGATAGGAAGGCAAGATTGTTAGGCACCATAATTTAACAGTTCCATTTTGTCCACCATGGCATAACACGGTAAATTAACAGAGGACAAGGCTAAGGTAAGACTGATGGACAGGGACAATTTTAAGCACAGAAATTATTGCAAAGTCTCATAATTATTGTAATAGGACATTTCTACAGTGTATCTTGATGATAAATTTCACATAACTGCTCTTCCAGCAGCGACACAAAACAATGACACTACAAAATGACTTTCGAGTAATGATGGAAAAGAGACAAGATAAGACCAAGGAGTTTATGTCATAGGTTATTAATCAACAGATTCAGTAAAGATAAACCGACAACAACAAAACTTTAATGTTGAACTGCAAAAGCTCAAGCCAGTGAGACAACCGGGTGCTCTACAGACTAGAGGACCTACCGTCAGACGTGGGTGAGACCAAAACACAACATGGCTACCTGATGTCGATTGTGTATAGCTTGCAGTACATTAGCTAATCACAAAGCACTAATGAAGGAACAGGTAACACTCTTCTCACTCACCTGTATCAAACATGAACAAGTCGTCAAACCATCCGAACTTGGCAGCTTCCTGAGTTTCTTCAAGGCTGTTGTTTCCACCATCTGACTCTTCCCCTTCCTCCGATTCCGAATCGTCTTCATTTTCCTTACAATCAAATAAACACTAGAAAAGGTAAGGCCATTGAAGACAATCAACAATTGTTAAATAATCGGAGCGACATGAACGAAGTTGTTGTGCGAACGTTAATGAAATAATTAACAAAAACGGTTAAGAAAAGACAATGCATATTAGTTAAGTAATGCATTGTACAGTCTCACATTGATTTTCAACCAATGTTTTGTTTCCATGTGCTATAAGATTTTACGGAGTCTCTCCAACCAGTCTCACATAAAAACCAACGATTGATATCATCTGTGCATTATGACAATGTCAAGCAAATCATTAGATTATATTAGATACAGTTCCTTGATAACAGTTTCCATTAGGGATGAACCTAATTTGAATTTCTTGCAGAGTTCGAGTACCGAGTAGAATTTTTCCGAGTCCAAGTTTAGAACATTTAAAAAACTTGCATTCTTAATTTTTAGTTTGGCAGTTTGCACAACTTCTACGATTTCCTTAAAATTTTGCCTTAGTTTACACTAGGAAGTAGTATGTAATAAGCATTAATAGTAGCAGTATGTGTTTTTAGTTAGGACGAATGTCGTTTTGTAATTTAAAAAAAAGTATATGTGTGTTTATTAAGGTCAATTGTCGTTTTATATATTAAAAATTTTTATTTTTATTTTGAAAACAGAAAATCTGAAAGATTAAAACTCGGACCCATTGTTTGTCTGAGGCCGAGTTTATGCCGAGTACTACGAAACTCGGACTGAGTCTAGTTTCGGCTCAATCCTAGCTTCCTTTGTAGAATTTTTCGTAGAAGCGGTTCACTTCAGCCTAAAAATTCTTCAGCTCAACATCAAAACCTGTGAACAAATCATTAATAGGGGCAACATACAAGGTAAGGCGTAATGCAGTGGTACTTAATAGTTTACCTGAGATGTGGATTTTGGACCGAATCCTCCAAAAACGTATATCCTATTGCCGATTGCAGTTGTCGTTAGTTTATCTCGTGGACTTGGGGCCGAACCAGAAACATTCAGCTGAGTCCAAGTTTTTGTAACTAATATTAAGAACATGTACAAAACTTAATAACTAACCAATTAAACAGAGAACGTCACTTGCTGTCTAATGCTCGCTCATATTAAAACTCTATTAGCATTCTTCTGTGTTGTGTCCCTTCAGCCTTCAATTGTGCATGGCAATGATGACATGCACACCGTTGCAATTGAGTGCACCGTGTAGCCGCTCTCTCCGCTCTAATGAGCAAGGCATACTCAATGTCACATTTGCTCATACAACAACTAAACAAAATCGAGCCTTCTCAGCGGTTGGCCCTTTGCTCGGGAACATGCTTCCATTGGTGTTGCGGTTATCCTCCATGGTCCACTCAGACTCTTTTTATACTCGCCTTAAAACTTCTTTTTCGTCGTTTCGGGGTCAGGAACGCTCGTGAATAGTGGCCATGAAGGGGCACTATATAAATTTTTATAATGAATGAATTTGCAATTGGCATCAAAATGACATGTGATCAGTGCTCTGAAGAAGCTACATTGTATCTTTATAGCCACACCAATTTCTACAAACATAAAGTACTGAAATAGAACCATAAAATGTGCATTAATGACTATTTCAAACCTGTATTGAACATGAAAACACTGTTCATCCATCCTCTGGCCTGACTCAGACCTCCAAACAGATACAGATTGTCACCCACTGCAGCCAAAGAGGCGCTCGTTCGTGGCGGCGGCGTATTTCCCTTTACCTCTACCAAATTCCAGCATTCTTTCTCTGAAATATCAAGCATGATCATAAGTAATCAAACAAATGTGTAACATTTATATAAAAACACATCAACGTCCAAACAGAGTGCAGCAACGTAAGTCCTAATCAAAGAAAGACTACATGGAGATGGTGGTGTTTGTCCAGGGCGGGGTAAATGAATCGGCCCGGCAAAGTTGGGAGTCTTCGGCGGGTCCTATTATGATGATTTCGGGGTGGACATAAATTCTTCAGTAATTACAAACAAAGAATATACTTACTCACTTAGTTTCTATTTAAATGAAAAGTTGAAATCTTAGTGAGGCCATAGCGCTATCTTGGTCAAATAGGACTGACAAAATTCCATGTGACATTTGTAGCATAAACAGAGTGAAGGTAAAGCCATGACGCTTGCATGTTAATGTAAGAACATCACGAATGATTAGTGTCTAGATTTATTTAGGGCATAACCGGAAATCGCCTCGGCCGAATATTGGACTATTCGGAAGTATTCGCCTTGGCAAATTTTACACCCGCAAATAGCTTAAAATAACTTTTTTTGATAAAATAATTTGTATGGGATAAAATAATAATTTTTCATCAAATAAATTTAGGACTAATAGACTTATTTATAAGTTATTGATTCATTAAACAAGAACTTAGCATTCCATTGAATTTTAAAAAAAATAATGATGTTAATTTACATATTTTAATTTCTTTTGATTGCATTACTCAGGTGACAACCAAATCAGTAATTTTCCCGCTTGAATTGGCTCCACCCACTTTCCGGTAAACATTAGAGAGTACAGACGTCGTTGATAACTTCATATTTCAAATGTTATAACAAGGTTTTACTTTTTTTTTCACAAATAAAGTTATTAACTAATAAATATATTGTCAAAGCCTAGGTTACGACGATACGCTATATGAAGGATATTGCTATAGACTCTGCATTGACTATAGATAGTTCTTTGTAACTGTGCACGTGGCAGGTTAACTAAGCTTTGCCTAAAAATGATACTCTCTGCCAGTCGCTTGCCCGATTTGCCGCTACTATTCGGTTCGTACCCGGATCCGGCAAATAGTTCATCCAAATACTCAGATTCGGTACTTGGTGGAAATTGTCTACTCGGTTATGCCCTAGTTTTATTGTATTGTATGTAAGAATATCTAATGTGCCCCTTGCGGTACACATCAAGTAGTTTAATAGTTTGGAAAAGACACAAATGTACAGCTTAATGTCAAATGATAAAAAAAATTTTGCAGTGCAAATCACTTTGGTATAATATTACAGAGAGTAACAAAACAAGATTCACATTCCAAAGGTTTGAATCAGGCATCACCTCAGTCTTAGCAACTCGGGCAGTAGTGGCTATCCCGGGGGACAAGTCCCCCCACCTTCTACAGAAAAGGGACAAATTATACGTGTGCCTCGCCCCCATTTTCTACTCATTGGGTGTCCCCCACCTGTCAAACGAGATCGCCGCCTCGGAACTCGGGGAATTCCAACTCGACACAACAATCTTTAAATAATTGTTCCAACTATCAGAGACAATAGGCGGCATCATAACATCGAAATCAAGAATTAAAACGTGAGACCTGGATTGAAGACAAGTAGATCGTTAGATTCCGTGTGACCTCCATTTGGTGTTTCAACGACACCACCGAAAACGTAGAGCAGGTCATTGGAGGCGGCTGCGGCACAGTGACAGTCCCGTCCATTAAGTGAACCTTCTGGACGATCAATCTTATGCCAACGGACCCTTATATCGTTGGCCAGTCTTCCTTCGTCCTGACTAATCTCCATATTCGAATTACTGCCCCCGTTACCCATCTCTGTAATGAAATTTAACTTAGAAAGAATTGTACGTACAAAAGACACGATTGTTTATTTATAAAAACATAGATTCCATTCAGTCTTTATGGGTTGTTTCCGTTTCCCGCGTGAATTTTCGTAGATTTCCGTAACACTTCGTGTATCAAAGTCTACGGGCTTGAAATCCCCTATAACTAGTCTAGTAGTCTTAGCTTAAAATTGTTCTATACGTAAGTATTTTTTAAATGACTGTCATTTTATTATTATAGCCACAAAATACTCTTGCAAACAACTTTTGCACAAATATGAAGCGCTTCCGAAAACTAATACTATGCGCGGAAGCAGATTATTCACATGCCAGAGGTCGCATTTACACATTTCGTGAAACTAGTTTTCAATGCAGCGCCAGCGTTTGACGATAAACTGACGATCGATGGACGATGGACTAATATTCAATCTCGTTTCCATTCAATCTCGTTTATTGTAGCCTTAGCAAACAGCATTCAATGCACAAACGATACAGATATAAACTAAAGGCTAAAAAGGACTAAAATCGCATGTATAGGCTATCGCAATGTACTCCTCCTCAAAGTCCTACCCATACCTCAGCGTGATGATGGATGAAACCGTGGAGTATAGGGCAGAGGAACCCCTGCTGAGGGCATGTCATCATCGATGATGGCTTTGACCATAGTATATATCGTATCTTTAGTGAGACAAATGCCGTCATTAATACTGCCAGTATCGAGTGCTCGTAGCCGGTCCCAGTTAGCCTCGAACTCCCAATGGAAGAAGTGCGAGGGTCGAACGGACGAGTGCGGACCACTGCTGATAGGCCTACTCCGTTTATAAAGAAATGGACGAAAGCAATCCAATGCAACGACAGAAGCAGCGCCAGACAGAAAACTCTGGAAACGGGGGTTAAGGCTGCAAGAGACAACTCCGTGTCTTCGACCCATAGACCACGCAGCAGCCTCGATCTCTGGAAACAGATGACAGATCGATGCAGCGCAAGACAGAGGCCAATGTTGCAGTGGACATCTAGGCCTACTGGTCTTCGACCCATGGACCTGGGAGCAGCCTCTATCACTGGAAATAGTGACCAAGGTTGCATTGGACACATATGCCTACGGGTGATCCATGGACCATGATTCCATGAATTCATGATAATGGTGATTGCAATAGATTTGGAACCCTATATTAACAAATGGAGGTAATTATATATAAGCGCTCGTTATATATCCTAACTACCACACGTTCAGTAAGTAGGTGAGTTTAATAATTTAATTTTCGATGTATTAAAGTTGTATTCGTAAAGAAAACTCCGCCGCTGGTCGTACTCTGCCAGTGCCAGTGCCAGTCCCAAGCCTGAATAAAATTAAGGAGGAAGGCGACACTAATGACCTCTGTTACCACACAGTGTCGTTAAACTGCAATTACTAGAGCCTATATACTGTATTAGTAAAAATAATTATTGTTTAAACAAAATTTCGATCGATAAAAATATTTTTAACTGCAAGATTGATGAAAAATTCATTGCTTAACAAGAAGGCGGATTTATAAAATAACTGTGCCTATTATCATTTTAATAAATTCAGCTTCCACTCAGACAATAACTCTTTCATCACTCCAGCTACCCTAGATATGAGCAGGCAATTTTTTTCATCACCACAATATGATTTTAAAGCAAAAAATTGCTGAAACGATTCATAGCGCTGAAAACGAATTGCTGTCATTCACTTTGATTACTTACTTGTCAAGTATGCTAGCTGCAGTATGGGATGTGTGTGGTATTTATCGATTGAGCTGTACCTTTTTAGCGGTTGAAACTTGAAATTTTCACGGTCAAATCGCGGTTGAAGACATAGAATTCGCGGCGTACTCGCGGTCAAATTTGTAACACAACAAATGAATCAATAACTGACCATAAGCAACAATCAGCGCCTTTCCTTACCTCGAATACTCTCAACCTACCTTACTTTCAATACTCACACCCTCCCTTACCTCCAATACTCTCCTCCTCCTCTTTTACCTCCAATACTCATTGCTCTCATTTGTGAGCTCTCCATTTTTCTGCATTCTACCCACTAGAACAACAATGACGCCAAAAATGAATAAGCTAGTACTCTGCGCTTGTATTTCTAGTGGCGCTTTAGAAGATTGGTGATAACGATAACTATAGGTGAGATATGAAAGACCAATATGATAATTATAGTGTGCCTATCGATGTTTTTCTGCACTGGACATAGGAGCCCATCCACGTCGAGTCAGCATTGTCTCCGGGTTGGGTCGACCCGCGAACCACATCGGGTCGGATTGAGTCACGAATATCTGTCGGGATCCTGGTGGGTCGGATTGGGTCGGGTCCAAATCCGGACCCATTTCGACCCACCAATCTTTGCAGAGCAGAGCTCAATTTACAACTCTCTGCTTTTCATAATGATTAGTTATGGTCTACAATCTTCTGCGCATGCGTTCATTAGAAAGATAACCTCAAGGTATCTAAGTGAGGAAAGAACAGCAGAAGCCGATTGAACTTGATACGCGCCATTCACTTCTGAGACAAAATAATCGCGCGCTTTTTAAGTAATATCGGATTTATTTCTTTTAACACCAAGCTCGGCTCAAGCTGCCGTATGAAATGATTTCTCCTGAAAAAAATATGAAAGGTCAACTGATTGATTATAAGCGTGTGAGTTATCTGAGGATGCAACGCTGGAACATGCGGGCCGGACTCTTACGTACCGAACCTAACATTATCCGGTATTATTTTGCATATATTTATGGAGAAAGCAAGTTTAGGCTAAAACAAATGGAATAATACGTTCTCACAAATCAATATTAGGCAAATTGTCGCATAATTATAGCGGTCTGACTGTGTTGCGTTTTCGCGATATTAGAATTTGACGATAAATAATATTGGTAAACTTAGCACAAAAGGCGGGTCGGGTCGGATTGGGTCTGGTCGTGCACGTCACGGGTCGGGTCGGGCCGGGCCGGGTCGGGTCAGATATTTGGCTTCAGAAGTTGAGTTGGATTGGATCCATTTTTGATGGGTCGGGTCATGAAAATTGGACCCATTTATAGCTCTGCGTCGAGTAAGACAGATAGCGGTGACTAGCAAGCAGGAACCACTGCGCACATCAGGAAAACAGTGGGTTGTATAGACGGGGTTAGGTGACCCAAACTGCACAACCAAAGTTAACAACAATATGGAACTTTATATATAGACCTAAAGGGGCAATATTTCACCACCAATTCTTGAAAACTTAAAAAGACTTTGCAGTTCAGTAAGGTATATATAGGCACACAACGAAAGTCAGTTTCAATTATACATATGAACTTTATTATTTTTAGAACCTGGAAATTCACGCACGCAATAAAATTTAAACTTGAAACTGCATCATACAAACACAGGCCGCGTAAAGCAGCATTCAATTGGACTGTTTAAAATAGACGAATTTACTGATATTGGCGAGTACAAGAAGGTACTTCTGGGCGAAACTTCTTGATCATTCTGTGTGCGGTCTTACTATGCAAAATTAGTGTTTGGGGATGTTTTCAAGTTACCAGATGGTGCTTGTGTGCAAAATAAGTGCTTCTGTCCTTCTGGGTAGGCTATGTATGTATATTGACGATGTTTCTACGTAAAATAAGTGTGCATCTGGGTGTTTTCGGTCATCGACTATTGGATCAGATCACCTCCAACTTTATGTGGAAAATGTTCTTAAATATAAGGTTGAGGCGATTTAAATATAACATTAAAACGAGATTAAGATTTTTGGAATTAAACTCATAGAGTTGATCCTCCACCACCGTTTGAATACAGTATACATGGTCTACGGACAATTCATGGTTTGCCTGCCCTAAGTGCATGCTGAAAGCCCGTCACGAACTGATTCTTTACTCACCTCTTTTGGCACTTTTTAAATACACTACAGTTTCGGACTACATGCATGATTCTTTGCACTGGCTTCCCATCTCGCAAAACATCAGCTATAGAATTACCACACTGGTTTGGCGATTCCTTCTTGGCTTTGCCCCGGCCTATCTGTGTACGGGAGCTCTGTCGATCGTCCAAACGCCAGATAAAAATCTCATAGAGAGGTTACCGTAGGCCTACCAATACCACCAAGGCTTTTACATGCTATCGGGTATACTCTAGCCCACTGTCATCTGGATAAGCGCTTAAGGGACCGTCCATAAATGACGTCACGCAATTTAGGACGATTTTTTTCCTTCCTCTCGTCACACGTCATCACTAAAGTCATACCCCTAAATTATGACGCGACAAAGATCTGCACTCGAAGAAGAATTCAGATGTCCAGAACGTCATCTATGTGAAGTTTCTTATACATGTCATTATCAAATGAAGTAATTATGACTATAAAAATACTTGAAAATAATATGGTAGAACGAAAAAGTTATACACTCCACAAAATGAAAAGCCCTAGCAGATTAATTTTTTAATGCTTAATTACCATAACTCGAAACAATCCAAACTTTATGCTTCTCCATTCTTCCACGCCGAAGCTAAATTCTCTCTTGTGGAATAAATAGGGAGAGCTTGGATCCTGTGAATAGGATATAATATTCCATTCAGATCCAGCTCTTCTTCGTCTATCCAATCTACACTCTCTCCATTTTCTTCATCTGCGATTAGGCCTACGACCATTAGTGCTCGTTGCTGATGGGCGCCCACTCTCTGTGGCTTCATGCGTTTGGGCTGAATAATTCGATTCTTGCTTGTGTGTTACTCTTACAAAACCCCAAAATTGACACTGAGCGTAAAAGGTAAATATTTCAGAAATTAAAAATACAATTATCATAATTAATATTGTTAAATTGTGGTAGCAATAAAGTGGAAATTGCTTAACTGAGGGAATTTTTTAAAGTTATGCATTTTGATGCTTTATGTAATGATGTGACGTCACATATCTTAGACCCGTCCCTTCGTCACAGACCTTCACAAATTTGTGACCCCTCCTCCCCTCGGCGCGTGACGTCATTTGGGTCAATGGACGGCCGCTAAACCGGTTTCTACTTACTCACCATTTTAAGTTCTTCAACCGAGCCATGTCCCACTGACTCCCACATCGTAGTGCTGTGCCATGTCTCGGGAACGATTCACCATCTGAATTCCGAAATTTGTTGTTCCCTACTGTCATTTCCAATCAGCCACCATACAGTCTCCCTCTGTCTTCTTTATCAATCACTCCTCGGGATTTCCACTTGAAACTGAAGTCAAGAATTCATACTGCAACTCATCTGGTCCACCTCCCTATTCTCGACCGAAACGACTTTCGCCTTAAGTTAACCGGTACTCTGCAACCTTTGACCCCCTGGTAACAGGACTCGGATCTCCTTTTGATTACCCTTTGCACAATCCATTTGGCTCGACGCAGCGCTCGCGAATAAGCTGGTGCCCTGCGCTAGCTTTCGTGTGTCGCTTATATATAAATTTATCGAATACGATTACCATTACGATTGAATTAATGTGGCCAACCGGGCCAGCAATAAGTGTACGCAATAAGTGTGCCTGAATAACTTGTATACATTGTTGTTAGACTCGTTGCAGTGAGTTAAGGAAGAAGACTCTAACTAACAATCGCTGGTTTACAGACCCAGCTCTCTCTCGGATGGACCTTCATCCCGTGCGGCACAATAGAACTGTCCACAACAGTGTCTGTCTTCAGTAGAGATTGTTCGAAAATCGCGTGGGTGAGGAGCAGACCAAAGCACCCGACGTGTGTCACTCGCATTAAAGTCAACCGTAAAACTTGACAACCAAATCGTTGACAGATGCAGATTTTTAGCCCAGGCCCGCGGAGTCTCGTCTGGACTGCGTCAGAGGACGTTATAAACTAACCCAGATACCTCACAAGCGATCTAAGGACCCGTAAAACAAATGAAGTCTAATTTATTGGCATCAACTGTTTCTCGTCTACGCCTTTCGCTCCGTTGGCCCAGTCCTGCTTATCGGACGTTATAATTACATCAGATCGACCTTTGCCAAGGGGCGGGGCGTCGAGGTTGAAGCCCCGGCCAATGACAATTAAGATGATATCTCTAGCTGACCAATGATAGTCTGGCGGATATTACGTCAAGGTAGTCACTGGTTTTGGACGCTGCAGTTGGGGTAGGTTACGTAAGAGTTCAGACATCTGGTCCTTGAGGTTGAAGGACAAGAGGGTTGAACGACACTGAAACTAAGTTAAGGCCATCGTTCGAGGCATCCAATAGATGGGACGAACATAGACAAACAAACAGATAAGCAGGCAAGCAGACAAACAGACGACAGACATACTAAAACTAATGAAGTGCCTCTGTTCTCTACTTAGGCCTATACACCAGCCCTTGCCGTTTCTTATTTTGAAATACCTTGCCACAGCATGCCGGTGGTAGATACAAAAATGCATGACATACCATACCTAGCATGCCATACCATTGCTGTATCAAATGGGCTAACGACCAGAACGTATGCACCAGCCAAAGAACCTGCATGTTGGCCCCGTGGGGCAAGGTCGGGCTAAGCACCAGTGACCTTAATCCTAGGAATGGAGAAGTAAGTCAACGCCATGCTCTATTATCTCCACCCATTCAAGTCTCAACAGATTTACATAGTCTGTCGCCATCCAACTCAAGTGCCACTCCTCAACATGCCGACGTTCCACAATTCCATTCCCAGCATTCCAACAAGAGACCTTGTACATGGTAAATGCTCGTGGTAGGTAGATGTTAAGGCCCAAACATGTCTACAGTACATGTTTTTTAAATATCTAGCATGCCATATCCGTGTAGACCAGTTGGTCACATTGGTTTAATAGTAAGTCTAATAAACATAAATATAGAAGATTAAATAATATTGGCACACATATAATATATAATAGACATATAATTAGAATACGTATGTATGTATGTGTGTAGGTATGTATGTGTGTATGTATGTATGTGTGTATGTATGTATGTATGTAGGTGTGTATGGGTGTTTGTGTGTATGTGCATATGCATGTATGTATGTATGTATGTATGTGTGTATGTATGTATGTGTGTATGTATGTATGTGTGTATGTATGTATGTGTGTATGTATGTATGTATGTGTGTATGTATGTATGTATGTGTGTATGTATGTATGTGTGTATGTATGTATGTATGTGTGTATGTATGTATGTGTGTATGTGTGTTTGTATGTATGTGCATATGCATGTATGTATGTATGTGTGTATGTATGTGTGTATGTATGTATGTATGTATGTATGTATGTATGTATGTATGTATGTATGTATGTATGTATGTATGTATGTATGTATGTATGTATGTATGTATGTATGTATGTATGTATGTATGTACGTATGTATTTATGCATGTATGTATACCTGGATTTCATGTAGTTTTACATCTTGTGGTGAAATGCCTTGCATGCTATGGCTGCCAGTCTAGATATGCGTCAATTACGTTAGTACTGCATTCCATGATAGAGCGCCATGCCATCCAATGCGTGTTGCACTTGTTTCGTATCGGCTAACATCCAAATCGCACGCTGACTAGAAGGATAGAATACACAAACAATGATGATACATAATTGAAATAAAATGGAAGGAGAAGTGTTGATATGCAAATAAAATGTTTGTATTGTGTTGTATGTTAATTTTTTAATTTGTATCCGATTTGTATTCAAGTTTGTATTTATGTATGTTTGTATTATGTTTGTGTGTATGTTTGCTCGATGCATGTACATGTATTTATGCGTGTATGCAAAAATATATGTGTCAATGTATGTATATTAATGTTAGTATATACGTGTGCATATAATTTTATTTGTTTTATTGAGAAAACAATTTGAGAAATTGCAGAAATGCTAACATGAGTGATACTGGGTAACAAAAGTAGTATGAAGTGTAAAATAGCCTGGTCAATATTTTGTGTAAGGATCTGGGGTAAAATTGAAATTTGTCTTTGGGTGGGAGAATATGATAACTTATCGTCGCGTGCCTTGGTCTTAATCGCTGAATGGAGAAGGGATGGAGAGGAGAAGTTGGTGAAGGGCATAACTGGAGTTATGTAAACTGGAAAAAAAGAGTTTGGCATCGGTTGTGTTAGCAAGTTCAAAGACTATTGGGACGGATTGTTCTCAGTAACAAAAATCAATAAGAGATCATTGAATGTCACCTATCTTTACCTCACCTTACATTATCTTGCCTTACTAAGTTACTTAAAGTGTTACCATTGCAAACCAGGTCTTATTCCGCTAGGTGCAAGTGTACACCATTCCAGTGTTTCAAGTGAAACTGGCGACGGATCTGGTGTTTCAGTGTTCCACTGAAAGGAACGTCTAGTGCGCAAAAAGTTAAATTTGGAACCAAGTGTTTGCTTTCCATTTCCATTCCGAAACGAAGTACATAGTACATTGTCGGCTGTCGTTAAGACTAACCACTGGCATATATAGAAAGCAGAGTTAACGAGGAACATTTCTCGTAACAACTATAAAAATAGTTACATAAAAGACTAACCGTTGCATGCTTTTGTAACTTTGTGCATAGTGTTTTCTTGAGCCGTTATATTATAACACTACACGCATACCATTATACCCTACCGACATGTATACATCGTACCAATGTACCATTACACCGCATTCATCTTTAACTGGTCTGGAAATAAGTTGGTATATATGATGAACAATTCTGTCTTCTTGTTTCTTAGACTAATGTTATTTATCTTAGTTAACGAGAACAATCCTCCCAACAGTCTTTGAACTTGCTACCACAACCGATGCGAAATTCTTCTTTTCCATAATACATAACTCCTTTTTTAAGTCCACAACTCTGACGCGGCCCTATAAAGGTAGATATGAATGAGGTCATGCTATCTGTATCTGGCATCTGCTTAGTGTTTTTCCTAATTAGCCTTATTACCAATAGCCTTATTAGTAATTACCACCAGAAGCAACAAAGGACCATCACTTGATGGTGCTCATTAGACGATTGCGCAACCTGTGGTTCTTATAAAGAGAAATTCCCTTAATTGTGTTCAATTTCGTTATTGATATTATTCGGTCGGTGGTGTAGACGTCTTTGTCCGTCTCCAATCTGTTGGTTTCTGCTCATGACAGAGCGATGAACCTCAAGGCGTCGGTATCGTAATCGAAATTTCTTAAGTGCCACTCGAAAGCTAAGTCAAGCTTATTCACGAGCGCTGCGTCGAGTCGGAGAGGTATGCAGAGTATTATGCCAAGCGAAGATCCGAGCCAGATAGCTAGTCCGAGGGAACACACAGAGGAGGCAGAGGAGCCATTCTGCGGGATAATTGGGTGGATCAGGGTAGGAATTCTGGAAGAGGGTAGAACATATCTCCTGCGGTTTTTCCCTTCTTATTTTCCTTTCATGAATCCAGATCCTCACCTGCCACGGTTCACTTTTTCACTTGACTGCTATTTCACTAACTGCACACACGCATACATATATACACATGTATATGCATGTTTATGTATATATATGTTTTATGCACGATTGTGTATATGTTTTCTGTGCATATATTCTTGTTATGAATGTTGACGGTTACTGTCCACGTCCATGATAGGCCGAGCGCACGACCGACACGAGTCGGTCACGTGTTGCTACAGGTTGTTTTTCAATTGCGGCTTTAAATCTCGATAAAGGTTTAAAAAAATTAAGTGGCGTGCGTGTTGTAGGGGCTGGATGGAGTCGGATGGCAAAGTGGCCGTTGATTGAGGAGGAGAATAATATAAACAAGGCCAGGAAGCAATGGTCTGGGAATCCTCCGAAGTTAGCTTAAGTAATGCATGGGTTTTGCATGCGCGTGTTCCGTGCATACATGTTTATTTAGACATACATATGCCTACATACAAACAAATATACATATACATGACTAGATACATATAATTCATACATACAAGTGCATACATAAATACACATATGCTTCATACAATGTGTATCTATCAAGACAATCGTCCATGAATATGCATACATGTACGCTGTTGTACATATATATAGGCCTACATTACGACAGCGATATGTACATCTAATACGAACCAATTAAATGAATTGTTATATTATCGTTTAAATACAATAAATGAGAAATTAATTATTATACTGCAGTGGGGCACATGTATATACGCTGATGATATTCAGCCTTCGTCCAGATAAGTCAACTTGTTTTTCTCCATATGTTAAGTCTCTATTTCTTCATAACTCCATATGTCAGGATGTATTTGAATCACTTTTTCTCTATTCTATAAAAACTTGGCTGCTCGGGTTTCTAATCAGCCAGCAGCTCCTTAAACTCGACTATAGCCTACTTCTTGAGCTCAATCCATTGTTAACCTTCTCAACCAGTGTTCGTGACTTGGGTGTCACTGTTGACATCGACCTTTCGTTTGCCGAACACAAGTCTAACTTTTCTGTCTGACTTCTATCATCTGTGAATTCTTCGAGCTTTCAAACTTTCTGTCCCCCTCTTTCACTTTCTCCTCTCTATCGTCTATACTTTTCTGCTCTCTGGTCTAAGCTTCTCGTTACTTAAGCATTGATACATCTCGATAGCTGCCAGTTATTGTACATCCGAATTATCGTCTGTCACCTCTTCAAATAAATTCAGCTGCCCATCTGATTGTCCGCCTTCCTCACTTCTCTCATATCTCGACCGTCATGATCGAGCAATACACTGGCTTCCACTCATAGCCCGCATTCGTCCTTGGACCGACATGACCTCCTGGTACATCGCACTCGGACAATTCTCCCCATTCCACGCTTGCGCGTCTGGCCTTTGCCATGGAGCAATATTCTTTCTAAGACTCGCTCTACGATCTTAACCGCTGGAGCGCTTCTATTCCTACCGCCACACTAAGCTGGCTGGGTGAGCGAGGACGACTTGCTGGTGTTCACCGGTGTTTCGTGGTTGAGACCTTTCCGCACCTTACATTTCTTGACTCTGCCCGAGACTTGGGGATTATTCTAGACCAAGAACTTAGCTTTCATTTCATATCATACATGCATACACGTTCATACATAGCTATGTAGGCGTACACACAGATGAATGTACATGTACAGATACATAAATACAAACGATACATAATTATACTTAGGCCCCCTACTTATAAACCTATGCATTTATGTGAGATTAGTGACCATTGGCTCTGCTTAGAAAGGTAGGCGGGATCGTATGCATTTTGCCAAATGCAGAATCCGCAACGCACAAGAATTCGGAAGCAAGTCATCAGAGATGGATGGTGCTAGATGCGGTTACGAATTAGGTGCGGTCATGCCACCCAAGTATTTACTTGAAATTAACATAAACAATTACTTAGACGTGTTTATAAATATAATGCACAATTTGCAGATGGTTTAGGCGTGTATTTATATCATACTCGATCGTGAGCTTATATTCCCATTACCATGACATAAGTCAGAAAATGCCAATCTGTGACAAGGCTTTTCTACGAATCCGGGATGTTCGCGTCTCTGTCCGTCCGTTTGTATCTGTCCATTCTGGTTTCCTTCATCTAGTGTATGCATCATGTGTATGCATGGTTATTCATGATACTTATGGACTTCTTTGTAATATTA
Organism: Bimastos eiseni; assembly: GCA_959347315.1. Lineage (NCBI taxonomy): Eukaryota > Metazoa > Annelida > Clitellata > Crassiclitellata > Lumbricidae > Bimastos > Bimastos eiseni. The sequence goes on from OY365815.1 coordinate 12,988,371, forward strand.
TTGAACTGTGGTTTGCAATTTACAGGTTCCCAATAGTCTTCGTTATCAGAGATTTTCACTTTTAAATCATCATAGTCAACAACATTACCATTATCAATTAAGTCGTGGCAATTTAAATAATTCCAATCTCTGTTAGATGCTGCGCCGGCTGTGACTTTGCTTTCGTTGGTATTTCAAGATGTGGATTTTTCCAGCAACATGTTGGAGGAACTGACCTCTGGTTATTGTTATTAAAGCATTATGCCATATTGTCTGGCACTGTGTTTTGAGCAATGCGCCTGTCTATCTTAGGGATCTGTTCACCTTAACTTCGGCTTCGCTCGCCCTCTAGAGACGACTTTGTGGTTCCACATGCTCATACAGCAACCAGGCAAAATAGAGCTTTCGCAATTATGGATCCCAGTGTTTGGAACAACCTCCCATCTGACCTGCGCTCTCTTCCGCGCGACCTGTCTGGCTCTTTCTATAAACTTCTGAAGACTTTCCTTTTTGAACGGGCATGGGTCAGGAGCGCCTCTGAATAGTTATCTCGAAGAGGCACTATATAAATTGCATTGATTGATTGAATGATTGATTATTGTTATCACAAGCATCATAAATTGTATGATGCTTGTGAACTTCTTTATTAAATGATTGAACTATGGTGAGCAATTAACTTTGCAAAGAGGCGGTAAGTTTAAGATCCTGTTGGATATGTTTAATTGACTTTCAGGCTGTGGCCTTCTGATCTTAAAGAGACTTTGTCTCCTCCATTACTGGGCAGAATTCGTCGCTTGTTGCATAAGATGGCCTGGTTGTTCCTGCCATCCAAATGTTGACAGACTAGAAATCCGTTGCGATCTGACAATCTTTCTTAAGTAAGTTGTAGGCCTATAATGAGGGAACCTGAGACATGAACTACGTGGTCCTCTTTTTTCCGAAAACCATTCAGTTTAATCATGGGTTGTGTTTTTAGACCGACAGCGCCGCTGAGGAATTGTTTTGACAGCCAAGCCACTGCAGAATGATGAGTTATTTTGACAGGTAATCCACTGAGAAGTTATAACTTTTAATTACTTTTGAAAGGCGAGCCACTAGGGGAGTTGCTTTGACAACCAAGCCACTGGCAAATTGCTTCGAAGTGGCGCTATATTTGCGAGTGCAATGGCAACTTAATTTCTATTCAAGAAAGTGTAAATCGTTATATGCTAACTTTGGTATACGTCTTTGTTGAGTGGGTGTCACTTGCTTTTGGTGATAATGGTCGCGCGTCCATTTACTACTGATAAGAACCCTGCGACTCGTCATTTCTTGTGGACAGCCTTAAATACAAGAACTGTGGCTTGGGCCAAAGATCAATGTATGCGGGCCTGTCTGGTTGATCCTGTCTGGTTTACTCTGACTGTAGACATAGTGGGAGACTGCGTGACTGAGCGCCAAACTATTCAGGCGGCTGTATGCTCTCTGCTGCTAATATTAGCGTCGACGATATATCACAACCGTTAACAAATTACGGTTAGTGGTAGTGTTTATAAAAATAAACTACACTCTTAGTGATCGCCTTTATAGTAACATTAGACACTAAGACGCTAATGTACATTGTACACCAGGGCGATATTTGGCAGCAGCGGTGTATAGACCATTGTCTTACTTGACGGGGTTGGGGTGCAACCCCTTGCTCTTATTCTCACCCCAGCTATGACTGAATGGATATTGGGGGAAGTCAGAAGACTAAAATACCTTGTTGGTTATTTCGTGTGCAACATGTCAGCAACATTAGATATTGATCATTGTGTTCTACTTTGGTATTCTGTGCAATTATAGAAATCCTCCACATTTCTTTCATAAACGCAAAGAATGTTGCGGAGAACTTACGAAAGGAGCAAACGGCAGGGCAATGGGCATCTTCAGTGGTGTGGAATGTCTCAACCAGCGGAGGAAAATCAATGAGCAGAAAGAACAATGAGCAAAAAGAACAATGGGCAGAGAGAACAATGGACAGGAAGAACAATGAACTGGGCAAGAGGGATGGAAATTATGGGAAGCAGCAACCAAAAGTTTGGAACAAATGCATTTCCAGAGGAAGGTAGTCTAAACTAGGATCAACGATCAGCGATGAAATCTACGGGGCATGCATTTTTAAGTGATAAATATATCTTAACCATTTGGTGGAACTGGAACCTCTGCGAATGAAAATTCAATAAGGGTGGGGGAACCAATCATGACCCCGTTCTTCGCATACTGCGCACTATTGGCGAATGCACTTAATGGCAATATTCGGTATACTTGCAGGAACCATGGTGCACCTCCCAACAATAACAATAACTTAAGACAATAAGCTACAGAATCCATCGATCTGTACAATTGCTGGAAAAGTGAGTGTTGCTCATACTTCACAAATCAATCCGTGACAATTAGTAATTGACATGGTGGTGAAATTAAATGGCGTTGTTGTTGTTGTTGTTTCCTATACTTGAGAGATATCATATCCCAAAACATATTATCAACTATCATAAAAACAAAACCTTATATTACATAACATAAAGCTCATCAGGAAAGTAATACAAACTATAGGCAAAATTTGTCGCAAGCCCCTAGCCCCATGTGTTGAAAGATCTTTCACTGAGGAGCAAATACGATGACCGCAGTCTCCCGACAGAACATACAACAAGCCAGATGCAAGAACCACTTTGTTTCGGTGTCAATGCATGTAAGCATAAATTGAACCGTATGGGACCTCGACCCTGTATATTTCTCACTGACTTGATGGGTGTCCCAGCGCCACCGCTGTCCCTTTTAATGGATGACACACCATTTAAGATCCCCTTGCATACGTACCATGCTAGCCCGAAATCCCTATATCTGGAATAAACCACCGTCGATACGATAACCAGCGGCTTCAAGCGCAGAGGTACGTGGAACGTGCGCTCCTGTAAAATAATGCAGCGAACCGGACAAGCGTTGTTGCTCTTCGATCCTGTCTCAGAATCTGTGCATCATGTCGCTCCATCAGTTCGTTTTGCTTATAACCCGTTGCATCGGTGCTAACTTGCAAGGTCTCCCGTCCTCCATCCAATCCGGCACCTTCCGATAACAATTATTGCTTCCACCCCGATACTACCACTGCCTGGTCCCCAAGATCATCATCTGGCGCCGAAACTGAGATATACATTCTAGCCTCATTCGGACCTGCATTTATTTGGCGCAGTCACTAGCGGCTTTTGTGTTACACTGAGCAATTTCTGAGATTAACATTACACGACATTCCACTGGTCGCCACTTTAGTCCCGAACCTCAAAGCAATTTCATTTCGCTATATACAGCCTCACCCGACCTTCCAGCACCTGACAATACCTCATTCCCTCGCCGAATCTTACCCTGCTTTCTGACGTCTCACCTGCACGCACAGACGCATGACATAAACTTCTGTGTCCCCTTCTGCGGTATCACTCCGCCGTGCAAGCATGCGCAGCCTATATAGCCGAAGAACGATTGCCCAACCTAAACACTTGTATCAGCTGAGCGCACATTGGAAGGATGGAGCGAAAGAAAGAAAGAGAGGCAACGGACGAGTATCGGCAGCAGCAGCAGCAGCAGAGGCAGCAAACGGGCTGCAGCAGTAGCATCTTGGAACTTGGAACCTTTAAGCGCCTGATCTAGTTCAGGCGCGACACTTTGACGCAGAGTATGTACTCCGATTGAGCGACTTAACTGCGACGTTCTATAATACTAGCCATACGTATCCGACGTATCTCTTCACATCTACTTACTGGCCGTACCTAGCTCCCGTGAAATCGAACTGCACACAATGTTGTTCCTAAGTTCGCACTATCCCGCTATGCCAGTGCATCGATTTCTACTGCAGAATATACTCGTCTCTGCCCTCGCCATAGTCGTCACCGTCTTCATATCGTCGTCTACAGTCATTGGCCAACAATCCGGTACAGGCAGTAACCGACATGTGGGGTCCTCAATAGGGTGGGGCAGCACTGTGAACGATGAAGCCTCACCGGACGTGAATGGATCGGCGATGGCGGGAAACTGTACGCAATGCAATATCCGCGAGGTCAAGCGCGACTATCGGATTCAAGCGATCAAGGCAGACATTCTGCGTAAGCTGCGGCTGACCAACATGCCTAACGTGACCGGAAGACGCCTGCCGGACATTCCGCAGCTGCAGAGGATCATGGAAGGCCACCTATTCCAGAACGATTCGCCTATCGATGAGGACCACACGCTGAGAAGTCACGAGGTCGAGGTCGATGATTCGTACGCCACGACGATCAAGGTCATCGTCTTCGCTCAACAAGGTCAGTCTGTTGTCCACTTAACGAAGGTATATTGTACAGGTGGTATTTTAACTTTTTCGATTATGCGTTATCGTAGTAAAGGAAGCAGCCTATAACACATTCCTGAAAACAATTAAACTGTTATAAAGATATTACATAGGCGCACATAGTGCCATTTTATCAGGTACATAATTATGTAACGTTTTAACATGGCGTATATTCATTGGTCTTATGTAGTCATGTATCTGTACTGGTAACACTTATGCAAAAATTGGTATTGCATATGTGTAGGTTTGTATAGGTATCTAGAATTTTTCAGGAAAGTATTATTGTTCTGTGTGCAAATTGTGTTTATTGCAAAGGTGCGTAAACGTGAAGATGTATATATCAGTCAACTAATCAATATCGTTTATTCCTTAATCCAAGGTGTTATGGCCGGAACTGTTGTCGAATTGCATACTGGCACTAAGTAGGCAGGCATCTAACTATTTGGTTTGTGTATGTAGTAATCGGTGTTGTTAACTGCAGACAGATATTAAATGCAATAACAGTAGTTGTAAACGATTCCGGGGATTTCTCGCTTACACTACCCCGGCACAAGCCCCGACAATACGCTAGACATATCTCGTCGGATAATTGTCGTCGGACAGTTCCTCCTCTCATCACTTTCCCAGTAAATAAGTAATCTGACAATGTCCTTGATAACTGTCATCAATTCAATTTATATTTAAGCACAGAATGTCTTTCATCAGTCTAACTTCTATTTAATGAAATAATTCTTTCGCCAATTCAGTTTCTATTTAAGCATGAATATTTCATCGATCCAATTCATCTTCAATTTAGGCAGAATTCTTGTCATCAACCCATGCGTCTATTAAGCAGAATTCAAAAGTCAGCATCCTTTCGATCATGATTATTTTCACCAATCCAGCTTCAATTTAAGCAGAATTCGTTTTATCAATGCAACTTTATTAAATGAAGAGCCCTCTGCATCATACCAACTTCCATTTAAGAAAGATCTTAGATTTAAGAATTCCTTAATCAATCCAGCTTCAATTTCAAACAGAGAGCGCATGATATGTGCAAGAAAATGGATGTAAACATATACTTCACCAGCCGATGCATGGCTTATCCAAGATGCTATGCACACATAAAATTAGTAAATATTTGACTCATTGCTCTACTACCAATCAACCACAAGGACAAACTACGAGGCTGAATTCCAGTTTGATACTGAGGAATGAAGCAGAGATTTTTGCAAAAGTGAATGAAAACTTTGGACTCAGATAGCTCATGGAGATGAAACACACATGCAAGTTTGCTCTTATGCGTTCTTCTCCCCATTTGAGTTTGCGCACAAGTGCAGTTTGTTAAAAACGGTCTCAATGTTGAATACATTAATTAATATGAAAATTATGCACAATTGCACATATATACAGATGTACAATATAGAAATTTGTAGTACATATTTGTGTAATATAAGGCAATGATTTGTATAACTTTCAGGGTCTCCTATCCGCAAGCAACACAGCTCCTTCTTAGCTCATCACACGGACAATACAATCAAATAGCAGGGTCAACTAGATCTCAGAGATTATTTAAAGGGTCATTTAAATCTTAGTTGTAATTCAAGAAGCCATTTAAATAACAGCTGTAATTTTACAGATAATTTACAGCTTAGTGCTAATTGAAATGATCAATGTTACGTACAATTATAGGAGGGGTAGTTATCTTTGACGCTATAACGTAACGGGAGGGGGCATTGGAAGCTGAGGATTATTTGGTAGTCTGTTAAATTTTTTGATATAGTTGGAAAGGACATTTGTAAATGAAAGTAGATTTCACCCATTCGTGTGAGTTGTCAAATATTTTGCTACAAGTAAACTATTCATTGTCTTTATATGCTGAGAATAAATAATTGTGAGTGCACTTTTCTTGTGTTTGGAAGAATGAATTTACGAAAATAAAATTCAGTACACAAAGAATCAATGTGTAAGCCACTTGATGAAAAAAGCAGTAACGCACTTAGTTGGTTCGTTTGGTTAGTCATTCAATCAGTCGGTCATTCAATCAGTCAGTTTTTCAGTCAATCGGTCAGTCGGTGAGTGAGTCAGTCGGTCGGACAGTCAGCAATAATACCTTAGTTGATACCGCTTTGACGAAGGCTATTACCGAATCTCTAAGTATAGGCCTAATTTAAAATCTCAACAAAGAAGACCACTCTGCACACATCCTCTTGAACAGAGAAACAAGCCTAATCGTATCTGGTGATAATTATAGTTTACAAAGTATCAGACATTGACTAGCAAACCGATCTTTCTTCTTTGCTTCTCCCTCAGATTATAAAATGCAACCACTCATTTGATGCTATAATTCCCTCTGTAGGCCTATGCTCCGTTGCAGAACATATATCGTTGCGTGCCCATACTTACCATCTCACCATTTCAATACTCTGGTGGATGATGATGATGATCTTCGTGAAATGTCTATAAATAACATTTCGGTGGCACACCGAAATCAAAGTAGGCTTATGCATTAAGGTATTTGAAAACAGGATAGGCCTGTTATACTTCAGAAAGTAACTACTGTGCGAGTGCTAAATTTTGCAATGGTTTTCATTTGTAAAGGACACCTTACGGTCCAGGCTATTATACAATCCAACTCCTCTCGAATCCTTTCAATGCTTGAAGATCCCCGGTCCCACCAATAGACATGTGGGACTATAATCCGCGCACAAATTATTCGATCAAAAGTCATCTGAAAAACCATTGGAGAAACATATAAAAGAACCGATTTGGGGCACATGGAGGCACTGAGCACTAAAACTGTGGGGGGGGGCTTTGCCCTCCAGTTTTGAAACTTAGGGCTGATGCCCCCTCTGCACCCCGTTTGTTACACCCTGGTGGACTCTCATCAGATCTCTGGATCACGCCGTAGTATTGTTTGACCAATTTGACTTCACGGCTGACTTCTTATCAATTCTCACCATATCTTACTCGTCATGGGTAGGCCATTTCGAGGATTTCGACAGGTTCTGGATTAAGCCTTTGTGATGCAGTTTTGTTTAGTACTGTCTAATGGCGACATTATGGAAACCAATGCAGCACGTCGTTTAAGTAATGGCAGCCACCATCGACTTGCGACTCACGCATTCTTATATTGGAGATACAGATTTGTGTCGGTAAGATGAGATTCACAAGCAAACAAACCATTGAACAACCAGCCAGCCAATAATGTAATCAACAGAATACTCAATAAATCATGAGACTCGTGAAAATGAACGGATTTTTGTCTGATTTATTTAGCGCCGCCAATTTATGCTGGAAACTCGAACAACATCTTCACCTTCAACTTCACGGCCGAAATGGCACAACAACAGGTCGTCAACGCAACGATGGGCATATATATCCGCCGACCTTGGGTTCAAACGAGCCTTATCACCACATGGATACTAATCTATCGCGTCCGGCCCATTTCCTCGCAAGAGGGAAGGGTGCTTATTCACAAGAAAAGAGTTCTTCTAAATCAGCTGAGCAATGGGGGTCAGTGGTTCACGTTCAACATGAAGAGCTATGTCGAGAATTCGATGTCACAGATGAATGCGACCATTGGTTTTGTAGTTCAGGTATTCTGTTGTTTTTATCACGTCTAAATTATTTTAGTTTGTTTGTGCCATAATACTGTTTGATTGTTTGCTTCAGATTTAGTTCTTATTGTTTGTTAAAATCTACCTTTTATTATTAATGGATTAAATTTAGTTTTTGTAAGTTAATTTTAATTTTAGTGCCACTAATTTGATCTTAGTTAAAGTTATAGCAATTATTTAATTCTATTTGAAATTTGATCACACAAAAACTAAACATTGAAAATCGCAAAATAATGATGAATAAGTTGTGCTTCAAAAGCACTTTCTTCTCAATACTTTGAGAAAGTTTTTTTCGCCTGCCAATGGACCGCTGTCCACATGTGGAAATAGCGTGCTCAACAAGCTTCTATTGCAAGGCCAGCCTCATATTATTGAATGCCAAGCACAACACAAGCGAACATTCGGTTTTCCACTGTTTCACCAGGAGCGTTCATACTATTTCTGAATCATCATTCTCTTTTGCACAATACATCGAGTGCATGGATGAACGCGTACTTTGGTTTACCCAATATGATCACCGTCCACCGGTTACTTGACGTTGAAGCGTCAAGCTCTATACAATAATTATAATAATCCCAATAGGTCTGACCCCTTTGTCAACCATTGACAGTTTGACACTCATCACGATGGAAGTCAGAGGCGACTATCTCGATTTTTTGGATTAATGAAATGAACTTCGCAGGAAAGCACTCAAACTTTTGTTGAAACTAGTAATAGATGAACGTTTGGTGGATCTGAGATAAACTAAAACGGGAAGTAAATGTTCTATTTTTAGTTTATGTTGTCTGCGTATACATTTAGTTCCAGTTTTAGTTAATTATAAAAACGTCGACGATTCTTTAATTGCAATTTTCGTTTTCATTAACGTGACAACGCAGGCATCAGACGGGAGAGGAGAACCGCTTGCCGTCGTCAATCCACGAAACCGGGAGGAAGAAGCTTACGTGAGTACATGTGTGGCATGGTGGCCGAGCGGTTAGAGCGCTCATTGTGCGCTGAGTGAGCGGGTTCGACTCTCGTCTGGGGCGTCACTGTATAGGGACCTTGAGCAAGTCATTTGCACACAATCGCTCTGCAGTACAACTGCAGTTGCATCGTCGAGGCATGTTCGCGCTTTCGAGCACGACTTGTCGTGATAAAGCGCGTTATAAATGCCGAGTTGTATTGTGTATTGTATGTACAATTGTACATCGTATCTGAACAGTTTGGTGCATATTCTGAATCTTATAAAAGAAGAATCGCGCGAACACATACAACGTTACGTTTTATATTAAATGCTTTATTTTAGTGGAGAACGTTAAATAATGGTTAGCATTACCTCGCCAACATTTCATCAACGTTTCATTAATGTTCGTAAGCATGCTTTGAGGTCTAGCAAGTTTCCTGCCATGGACGCAATGTCGATAGTTCGAGTGGCAGTCGGTCTCTGGCTGAGGTTTGCCCCTGTGGGGAAGCTGTGGGCCCGTTGTGCCACAACGGCTTGGTGAGCAGACGCTCATTGTGCCACTTTCCATAAATGACATAATCAAGGCAGAGGGTCCTGAGCACAAAAGAGCCGATGGGACTGTTTAGAACAGATGACAAGTGACCCGACGGGGAAGCGCTCATCTTCTGGTCGCACGGGAAATACCTTTTATGGGATGCTATGACCACCCATACCTGCGCAGCCTCATACATAACCCCACATAGCACCTTAGAGTGGCCCGCATCTGTGCAAGCGGCCAACCACAAATTGTAGAAGTATGGGGAACGGCCTACTTCTTGCATTATTCTACCGGTGGTCACGGAAATCTTCAGCCGTTTCAACCCTGCAACAGATGACTTCATAAGCGAAATCAGTAAGTTATAAATCACTAGGGACAGGTGTGAGACGTCTTTCCTCTTACAACGCCGATCTGTCTGCATACAGCGGTATACAACTGGGTTGCTTTAGAGGTCACTTTCCCTCATAACCTTGAAGATGAGGCCTCCTGATAGCTAGCCCATGTCAATAGTAATTTCTAAGTCCCTGATGGAACGAGATGCCTCAGGACAATAAAAGTTAATAAATAATAATAAAAAGAATGATAAGAGTGGTAATTGTAACGGTTTCTCACGTTTTAACACATGCCGGATGTTGCTCGTGAATATATCCTGCTGGGCCTACTTATTCACTCAATTCTTGCTTATCTTCCATTGGACAGTCAATAAATCACATCCGCTTGCATCAGACAACCATACAATGAATGAAAAGACAGACATAATATGAATGCAGAATTAATTAGTGAATAATTAATGCCTATTGGTCAATTCGATGTAAATGTGTTTACAAATATTATAGAATGTTGTGTCTATTAAAATAATGGTAATGGCCTATTAAATAATAAAGCCTGAGGGATCGTATGTACATTGGGGGGAAAAGAAATAGAAATAATAATAATCGTTTCAACGCTATTGCGTTCCGGGGCTCGTTTGTGCAGCCAGATCTTGCCGTGGGATGAGTCGTTCCAGGTAACCATATGTCTCTCTCCGGAGATTAGTTTTATCAACCCGAGGGATCAGTATTTACTTCGGGTATAAATAATAATAATAATAATAATAATAATAATAATAATAATAACAATTATAATAATAATAACAATTATAATTATAATAACAATTATAATAATAATAATAATGATAATAATAATATTAATATGCCTAACCATTCCAGAACAATGCCCCTAATGTTTCGAATCTCGAGGGATCATATGTACCTCGGGATAATAATAATAATAATAATAATAATAATAATAATAATAATAATAATAATAATAATAATAACAATAGAAATAGCAATAATAACAACAGTAATAATATTGACACTAATAATAACAGTAATGTTGTCTTGATTAATATTATTTTCATCATTTTCATCTTCGTCGTTATCATCATTATCGCAGTAATTCATGTGGTCGTCATCATTCGTCGCCGTTACAGAATAATCGCAATCATTATTGGTATTCTTTTAGCAGATTATTTTAAACTTTATATTCGACACATGTAAATGGGCGCCCATACACATAGCCTTCGTATTGTTGTGTTGTAGAAGCCCTATCTGGAAATACACGTACGCGACCGAGGCACCTCGCGCCCCAGGCGAATGTTAGACATGAACTGTGACGAGAACAGCGCTGAGAGCCGCTGCTGCCGCTATCCTCTCATCGTTGACTTCGAGCTGTTCCGCTGGGACTGGGTCATCGTCCCCAAGCGATATTCGGCCTACTACTGCTCCGGCGAATGTTCCTTCCACTACTATCAAACCTACGCGCACACGAACCTAGCGCAACAGGCGAACAAGATCGCCGGCACGACTGGGGGTCCGTGCTGCTCGCCCCGCAAGGTCTCCGCCATCTCAATGCTCTACTACGACGAGTATATGAACATTGTTTACGGCCGTCTTCCAGCCATGGTTGTCGACCAGTGCGGTTGCTCGTAGGGCGCTGCCATCGTCAAGAGGGGAGCCCAGCGGACGGGTCCCCGCTTGCAAGGGGTCTTCTGTCTCGGCGCGGTTCTGTTTAAACATCATGCATGACATACAACTTGACTGCATGTGTCGTCCGCCATTTGCCTCTGCCGAGAGGTTCGGTTTAATCTGTGCATTTTCGCGCATGCGTACCGTGTACATTTTTTCACCTGCGACTAGCAACTTCCGTCCAAAATCATACCGATGCAATACAATGCAATGCAATATACTACAATTCAGTATGATCCAGTATTATTACACAGAACTCCATAACATAATAAATTCCAAAGTCATATACAATAAAGTATTTTTAATTTAGTTCTTAACATTTTGACATAGCACAACCATAAAGTTTATTTAATATTGCATGACGGAATTTAATCGGAGTGAAACTTTATCTGAAATTAAAGACTTTGTGGAACGAACTCCAAAAGACCACTCAAAGTTCGTTCACCTTTCAACTGTAAGTTGTACTTTTATTCCGATTCAAAACTAAGCTTGTCATAATGGCTCATACGAATTACCCTATTTCATCCGCTTTTCTAAAGCCACAAATTCCTATAGCCTATAGGCCTATGTGTTCAGCCGAATTATCTCACTCATTGTCTCTCTTAGCCCCACCTCTCCGTATTAAGAAAACATTTATCTTCGTCATCACTGACCGCTTATTGCTCCGTTCTTACCACTTCCAAAGTTCACCGTCGCACGGCGTTATAATCAAGCTATGAACGAATGAAATTGAAACAATTTCGGTTTTACGGTGAAAACAATTCAGTTTTTTTTTCTTGACCGGACGTTGCAGTGCACATGCGCCTAAATGAGCCCTCGGCATATCGCTTTGGTAGCGTCTGGCTGATATATTGTCTGTGTTATTTACCGATTATTATAATTTTATTTTACGACGCCATCGTGCTTTCGTCAGTTACAACCAACTTGTGCGAGTGCAAGAACTTCGAATCTATTAGTGTTTTGTTCATTTTGTCGTTAACTGCAGAAGGCGAACTTTATTAGCTGTTCAAGCTGACAATTTAAAATCTAAGAACATGTTTAGAAATTAATTGCATAACAATAAATTAATTAATAAATTAATGAATTTGAGAATGGTGACTTGTTTTGTGACGTTTTGACCCGATTCAACCCGACTCAGAACTAGTCACAAGAAATTAATTTGTAGTCAATCCGCGAAGGCACTATAGGCAGACATATTTCTATGATAATCTCGAGCTCAACCGATGTGCCCTATACGTAATATATTTAATGTAAGCCTAGGCCTTATATTAATTATAAAACTCAACTCCGATTGCCGTGAAATGTACTATTGAAGCAGTTTTACTTTAGAAGTATTTAAAAGGTGCCGAATCAAAATTCTTCATTCTGAATGTAGGCCTATACATACGCATATATATGTGCATACATAATTTATTTATTTATGTTGCTGTTTGCTACTTTGATCACCAGCCAGAAATAAAAATCACAACCAAGGAACAGAGTAAACTGGTAAAGGTTATTCATGAGACCCAATCTGCAGCTAGAGGTCCAGCCCTGTTAGAGCCACCAGGGACAAAATTTTTGCTCCCATTTTTTTATTTTGCCCCCAGAAATTTTAAAAACGGGGGGCCACAACATATCTTAACAAAAGTTATCTTAAAAAGCCATTGGAGAAACATAAAAAAGAACCGAGTTGGGGGGCACATGGGGGGCACATAGCACTAAAATTGGGAGCATTGCCCCCCCCCGTTTTAGGGCAGGTGCCCCCCTGCCCCCCGCTTGTTACACCCCAGATCAGGACTCTCATCTGGCACCGAAACCTACGCACACTCTCCAACCCATTTTGGACCTGATTTTATTACAACGATTGCAACAATCGTTTCGCTGTTTCGACTGGTGGCTGTGGTCGCCGCTGTAGTCTGTCTCCTAAAAGTAATTAAAGTAATTTCCTCAAATGCTATTCAACCTCATCGTGATCCTGGCCTCACTTCATTCCATCGTCAAATCCTCCTCCAATGGCTTCTCACGTCACATCTTCACCTGCAGCACAGACGCGTGACAGAACCTTCTGATAATCAGTCTGCGCTGGCGCATCACTCCGCCGTTCATGCGCCGCCTATATATGTATTGTATATATTATATATATTATATATATACTATATATATATTATATATATTATATATATTATATATATATTATATATATATATATTATATATATATATATATATATAACCGCATATCATCCTTGTCATGGATGCGTCGTTAAATAAACTTATTACACACACACCGCAGAGCTCAATCCTCAAACACCGCCACTGTTCGTGCCTTGCGTGGTGCAAGTACCAAGTATGGAGAAAGGAGAAGTCGTGAAATTGCAACTAACAAATTTCATCCAAGTATCTTGCATCAGTTGAGCGTACGATGGAAGGATAGAACGAAAGAAAAAAAGGACGCAACGAACGTGCACCGGCAATAGGCTACCAGCAGCAGCAACAACCACAGCAGCAGACGGGCTGCGACCGCATCTTGGAACTTGAAACCTTAAAGCTGGAATTTGGCAATAATAGAGTGCATGCTATCGTTGGGAAACCTAACTGCGACGATGAGGAGTCACGAGGTCGAGGTCGATGACTCATACGCCACGACGATCAAGGTCTTCGCTCAACAAGGTATATTTTAACAGGTATTTAAACTGTTGTGATTATGCGTTATCGTAGTAAACGAAGACTGCCTGTAATACATTCCTGAAAACAACTACACTGTTAGAAAGATATTACATAGGTGCATGGATATAAATATTCAAAAAGAATGTATCTGTATATATCATTCAATAAATCAATATTCAACAAAACAAAATTCTTTTTATTGACCTCAACTAAAACATTTGATGATTAAACAAGATTATAATATGCAAGGTACAATAGGGGGAAAGACCCAAGAAGGACCGAGGTCCTGTAGGCGGGGCCACCCATGTTATGAGAAAAAGCATTCAAAGGTCGGAGGTCGATATATATAATACTAATAATTGCTTAACTAGTTAACTATTACATCATAGTCTAGCTAAATATTTAAATTACCACGTTGACTATCTCATAATCTCATATTTTATAACAGTGAACTATTATGGTACATTACATTTATGAATGATATCAAAACATAGTATCAAATTTGATTACATTCAAGTGAAGTCAATAAGAAGTACTCCCGAACACTCGCCTTAAAGGTATAAAGATTTGGTATTGCTTTAAATTTACCTGGAATGTTATTCCATAACTTAGCACCAGAATATTTTATGATGAATGTTCTTGTGTTAGTTCTGGCAATGATAGGTCTGTATGAGGAGGAGGATGAAGGGCGCAGACAATAAGGGTTAACATCAGTTGGTGATATAAAGTAATTATTGAAGACCGGAGGTAATTGATTGTGGTTGTATTTGAACATAAATTCAGATATTTGACACAACGTTACTAGTTTTAACGTAAGTATTCCTAGCTATATGTATATGTGGTCAACCCGAGATAAAGGAGGATAACCAGCAATAAAGCGAACTGCTCGGTTTTGGAGGATAGTTAGTCGTTTCAGCCGAGAGGGGTAGTTGGATGCCCAGATAATATTGCAGTAATTTAGATAAGGGTGTATCATCGTATAATATAGGCTTTTACGTATATTAGTTGTTAAGCGGTAAGCTACTCTAGATAATATCCCAAGACTTTTGGAAATTTTTGTTGAGATGTTGTGTATGTGGTCGTTCCAAGTTAAGTGATTATCAATCAAAACACCAAGGAATTTGATTGAGTCAACTTTCGGTACTGTTGTGGTGTTTATTAACAGAGGAATTTCAATTAGGGGTAATTTCTTACGATGAGAGCTGAATAGTAAGTAGTTTGTCTTTTTAATGTTTAAAGATAGTTTGTTGGCTGCAAACCAATCATTTATATTTACAAGCTCATGGTTTAGCTCCTGGACCAATTTTTCATAGGACTTATTAGATGCAAATATGTTTGTATCATCTGCGAACAAGTAGGAATGGAATGCAGACGAAGCATTTGGAAGGTCGTTTAAAAATAGTAAAAAAGTAAAGGATCCAGAATTGAGCCCTGCGGAACACCATGTTTTACTAGATTTAGGGAAGATAAATGATTATTACATTTGACTTGTTGGTATCTACCAGTTAGGTAACTGCGGAACCAAGACAAGGTGATACCACGTATGCCTAAATTTTCTAGTTTAAGTAACAATGTGTCATGGTTTACCGAATCAAAGGCCTTTGCTACATCCACGAAGACGCCAATGGCATATTCATTTCGATCGATTGCAACAGCGATAGTATCTTGCACACTAGGAAGTGACATTAGGGTGGAGTGGCCATGCTGAAATCCATGCTGAGATTCATAGAGTATACCTTTGGTAGCTACATAATTATATAAGCGAACATACATCACTTTTTCGAGCAGTTTGGAAAAGTGGGGCAATATTGAGATTGGTCGGTAATTGGCAATTTCCTCGCTGTTGCCTTGTTTTTAAATTGGAGTGACTTTGGCTACCTTCAGTGGACCAGGTACAATGCCGGTAGTCAATGAGCAATTTATTAAGTCGGCCAAAGGTTTAGCAATAATAGATGGCAAGGGCTTCATTACAGAGGGATTTAAATCGTCCGGGCTAGTACTTTGGGTGGTTTTAAGAGATTTGCTCAGGAAAATCACCTCTTCTGCCGAAGTTGGATATATTGCAAAAGAAGAGGGACTGGTCGGGTTTAGGTAGAACGTTGCTGGTTTGTTGGGCGATGGTATTTTAGCAATTATGTCATCTGCTATGTTGGTGAAATAATTATTAAACAGTTCAGCCATATGAGCGTTATCTGTGATCTTAGAGCCATTAGAGTTAACACATTTTATTAAAAAGTCGTCTTGCTTCGTTTTGAGAATCGATTTTATAGTTACCCATGTATTTTTTAAATCTTTGCTATATCTGGTAAATTCAGCATAGTAGAAAGTTCTTTCGGACTTCTTACATAATGATTTGAATCTGTTTTTATAAGCAGCATACTTGTCCCTATTTCCTGGCGTTGGGCTATTTATAAAAGCCAAATAGAAATTGTTTTTAGTCTTGCTTGACTTGTAAAGGGCAGCCGTCATCCATGGTTTTCTATAGACAGTCCTATTAACTCGCTTGGGTTTCATAAAAAACGCAAGATTATAGGCCGTTGTAACCTTGGAATTGAAGAGTTCGTAAGCCAGTGATACGTCCTGGTTATCACATGCCTCTATAGTACTACTCCAGTCACACTCAGCTAAAATTAAGTTAAAACGCTCTTTAGAGAATGAGTCAAATTGTCTGGATGAACTGTTGGTAGGGCTTACAAGTCTCATCGGGGTTAAATCAGCCAATATGAGAACTGGGAGATGGTCAGATAGATCCTCCAATAATATGGTTGGCTTTATAATTTTAGAAATGCAGGTAACAAAAATGTTGTCAATAAGTGTAGCCGATGAAGTAGTAATTCGAGTGGGTTGGGAAATAGTTGGCAGAAAATGAAAGGAGGTCATTATGTTATAGAAAATCCCAGTTAGCTTATGATCTTGAGATTTATGTAGATCTATATTTAAATCACCAAGTATAAATATATCCTTAGCCTTGGATTGGATAGCCGATAATAAGGTTTCCCATTCTTGGTTGAAAATATCCATGCAGCTACTCGGTGGTCTATAAACCGACCCAGCAATGAACTTTGAATTATCCTCCGTCAGTAAACAAATGAACAGAGATTCATATGTCGTATGGTTGTAACAGGAAGGTGGCAGTTGGAATAGACAATAGGTTAGGTTCTGCTTTATAAAGAATCCAATGCCTTCACCTCTGCCAGTTGCTCGACATTTATGTTCAAATTTATAACCTGGTATTGATATAATGTCTACCGAGTCAGTGTTGAGCCAGGTTTCGGTGACCGCAAGTATGTCAATGGACATCGAGGTCAATAGGAATTCAATCCTGGGAATTTTTGATTGAATGCTCCGACAATTTATATGCATCATAGAAATTAGGTGAGTATTTCCAGCACTTACATTAGTCAACGAGTCAGGTAGGCTATATATACTGCTAACAGGTCTGATCGTATAAAAATTTTCATCCAGATCCAGGTCAGGAGTGTTCATTAGCCAATGATTTTCATCAGGATCAGTAAAGATCTCCAGTCGCGGACTATCATTCAATAGCATTAAATCAGAAGTCGAACAACCTCTATCATTTAGGCATGCTATAAAGTCCTCATCCCTCTCAATATAACTAAAAGGTAGTGCTGTAGAAAGACAATCAGAACAACACCAATTGTCCCACGCGATAATTGGACCAATAGAATGCGCCGTGTGATATGAGGCAAAGCAAAGCAAGCACACAATGATATCCTCCGTAGTCAACGCGAGTCCACACAATTTACATTTACTAGAGCAATGAAATGAAGCAATAGCTCAACGAATCAACAGTTCTTTCACTGACAAAATAAAAAAGAACGACAAACTCTGTCAACGTGAAAAGAAACAAACAAAACAGAAACACAAATAGGCACAATAGGTTCGCCTTATAATAAGCGTGCTCTTGACTGAGCTACGAACGATGCGGCTTAGATTTCAAACTTTAGATCAAAATTTTTAGGTAACAGCAGATAGGCGGTCAGAACGATACAATAGAACAGTTGGATTCCTTCGTGCTTGGCATGAGTGAGACAAATCCAGAATAGAAATTAACAGCATTGCTTAACTTACAATTAGCACAAGCTAATGGTGTGTATATCTATAACTGAAGTGTCAATGGTGTGGCTTGTATTTGCATCATGGCAAGTAAAATATATTATAGTTTTAGAAGCAGAATTGAACAATTAGTTCAAATTATTAAGTGTCACCCGTACGCTGGAAACCTCTCAAGTACGTGAAACATGGAACATTAAAAAGTTTACGACCTGCATGGAAAATTTTCACTTCAAGAGGTAGTCGATACGACGATCGAGGCGAACACAGTAAGGTCTCGGCCTAGGATACTAGGTGGGAGAGTGATTTGGCAGATCCCCCATGATGGCAATTCGTTTCGGTTTTTCATTAGAGTCAGCAGTAGATCGAATGTAGATTAGTCCGTCTCTCGACCATGCTGATGTGATGAGCTTTGATTTCACTAACTTTCTGGCCTCTGAGAACAAAGCGGCATTCCGGCGTGTGAGATGTTCATTTATGTAGATCTTGCGTTGGACCCAAGATCCCTTTAGGTTGCTACGAGCAAAAAAAACTTGGTTTCGTGCTCTTCTGGTGGTGAAAAAGACCAGAACGGAGCTATTTGGTTGCTTTGAATTCCCTGAGATTGTGCAAATATACGAGATGTCAGCTTCTGTCGTTGGTTGGCCGAGTCGAGAGTTGCAAAGCTTCAAGACTGATTGGAGGATCGTTGTGGTCTCTGCAAATCGGTTCTGTCGAAAAGCGCTCAGATCATGTCTTGTTGGAATATCAAGACCATATATCATTAAGTTGTTTTGTCTATGCTGGTTTGGTTTCTGGTTTCAAAATCCTCCACTTTGGATGCGAGTGAGGCGATTTCCTTCTTTCCTTCTTCGATTTCCTTCTTGGCACCAGCCAAAGCCGAAACTTGTTCGAGAGTTAATTCCTTGACCGAGGCTTCTGCAATCAGCATGTCGTGACGACCATTCCTTCCAGTTTTGTGTGTGTATTCTGCAGCAAACGACTCAAAGGTTCGTTCAATCAGTATTTGTAGCCGCATCTCCAGTCGTGATTCAATCCGGGCAAGGATCGCATCGATCATTTTATCTTCTTGCAGGCAATCGATGATATCATCTGGTCTAACTGCTTTCCTAGCCATGTTGCTGTTAGAGAATTGTGGCAGATCTCTTATTCCAGATTCAAATTCAGAGATATGGCAGAGCGCTGTAATTGAGAGGAGTAGGCAAGGTGTACGAAATGATCAATTTCACGGTTTAGTGATTTATCAACAACGGTCCAGCGTGGAAGTCACAAATTTCGATGGCGTACACGTAGCTATTTATAGACGTCCGCTCAATAGATCCATTTCGAAACAAAATACCGTATTTTCATACTGTAAAATAGCGAATTTCTGTTAAATTTCCAGTCGACAGGTATCAGACTCGATAAAGTGTCCACGGTACTGATGTTTAAATCCACAAAGGGAGTATTTACATCTAAAATTCGATTTTTAAACACACCGCCGAGCACAGGTCGACCTATCAGACCGAACACATCAGATCGTATCCACTCAGATCGTTTCATTGTGATGTACTGACAGAGTATTCACCTTTCCTGACTCAGACGTTTAACATATTAATTTGTAATTTATCATCGTGTTTCATACACATTTTTTAAATTCGAAATTCTTGAAATTTGATATCGCCCTTCTTCCAACTTCTTTTGAAGTGCATACGCGGCGCAATTGCAGTTGTACTAGAGAGCTATTGTGCACGAAGGACATGCTCAAGGTTCCTACACAGTGATACCTCGGACGACGGTCGAGCCTTCTCACTCAGCGCACACTGAGTGTTACGGGCCGACGGCTCTAACCGAGCAGCCACCGTGCCGTACAATATAATCAAGCAAATCCAACCAATGTGCTCTATATATTAAGTATATTGATGTGGCCCTCACACTATCAAACTCAATGCCACCCAGATATTTTGTGTGGTTATTTTTGAGACTAATGCTTCTGTGACTGCATCCATATACAATACATGTACGGCGCTTCAATGATTAATGATTATTTATTAAGCATCAAATTAGCCACCAAATTATTTTAGACCTATGTACAGCCATTTATGAAACTCTACCCAGCATCTTGAAATAGGCTTATAGAGTACTATTTGAAATTTAATATGTATAAAGGAAATGCGATTTCAAAGGTTCACGCGTAATTCATTGTTTACACAACAATTAAATTCTTTGATACTTTATAACGCCTTTTATCATATTATGATTCAAATTATAACTTTAAATAATACTTCATGTAGTGACTTAGTCATGCTAATTATGATTATCTTGATGGAATAAACTATATTATGATCGCCTTACGAAATGTCAGATTCGTTGTTAAAAAGTTAATCAACTTTTCGTAGATCGTCCCAATTTCAGGCCTACGTGTTTCATAGCAAATATTTAACCTTGAGATGTATCGGAGATTCATTCAAAAGATATCTGAAAATAAAATGCCGTGTTCAACGGCATCAGACTGTCATGTGTATAACTACATGCCATACGCGTAACGCTTTTAGCCTAAGCGTAGGACTACTTAACATGCGCAAGTAATTGAGTGCATGCCCTGAGAACAGGGGCGGAGAATTACGGGGGACGGGAGGAGACGAGCCCCTCCAAAATTTCAGGTGGAGGCGACGGAACTGCTTATATTTCAAAATATTTCAGAAACATTATACATTCTTTAAGTGTTTTCCAGTGTTCAAAACATTTTCGCTGCATTCATGCTTGAAACTTTTTTGACCCCCAGCCCTATTTTTTCGACCTGTCCCGCAAAACTCAGGAATAAGTCTCCGTCTATGTCTCAGAAGGCAGATCATGTTACACGTGGACTCAAAATACCAAGCGCGAAACTTCAACCGATTGCACAAAAGCCACGCGGTGAGATAGAAACACAGGGTGAGCGAGAGAGAAACACAGGTAGGTATAGAGAGCCAGCAGTTATTAGTATTCAGTTTGAGGTTCGTCAACGCGTCTTCACTGTGAATAAACTCACTAGCTGCTCATTGTTGTAGTCAGTCTATTCCATTCTCAGGCAGGTTCAGGCCGACCAAACCATGCAACCGATCATCCGCGCCATTGCGAATGTACCCGTTACATCCATTACATTGACAATAACGGTTATCGACGCTGTGTAGGCCGAATTATTGTCATAGACTCATAGCTGAATCATTTTGGCTATTCTATAAATTTTACTCAAATAGTCTTTAAATATTAATTTATAAAACTCTCAAAAATAATGAGTCAATTGAGACTAAAAATGCGAAAGTGCGAGAACCGTGCCTGTTGTGAATTCATCTCATGAATTGAAAACAGAAATATACAATCAAGCAATAAGGTCTGGGCTATACTCTATATATAGTTGGCGGCAGTTTATGAGACTAAACAAAGCTGATGAACACCCAGTCACTCACGGCTCCTCAGTATCTGGTTCGATGGATAAAATTCATGGAACAACGTACATTGACTTCATTGTAATCTTTGAAATTGCATCATTGGAGGTAGGTACTATGTTGGCATTGTAGTATTATTAGTAAAGCAATAATTGTTAGTCTCATAGAAAAAGTCAAAAATATATTTTTATCAGTCCAATATACACAAATGCAATATAATATTGAGCCCGTATACGGATCATTTTAAATGCTTATAAAAAGTAAGCTATGATATAGTTTTTTATCTTTATGAATTCTATGAATATTTTTGTACAAAAAGGAAAAGCGTAAAGAGAAGATAAGGGCAGAAGAAGCAACGACTGAGAGGCTAAAGAATGTGCACAGAAGAGACCAACTGACAGATAGACAGACAAACGCACACGCACACAACTTGACACAAACACACGCATACTACAGACCAGTGCGTGTAGCAAGGTTTTGAGAAGTGGGGTGGGGCATAATTAAAAAAATATTGTGTGAAGCACAAAAATGTTTGTTTGCCCTCCCACTTTTTGAATTTTGCTCCCCCAGAAATTTGAATAATGTGGGGCGGCACAAATTATCTTAACAAAAGTATTCTTATAAATCCATTAGATAAACATAAAAAGGAACCGATTTGGGGGCACATGAGGGGTCACTGAGCACTAAAACTGGGGGACTTTGCCCCTCTGTTTCAAAACTGAGGGGGTCGGTACTCCCTGCCTCCCGCTTGTTACACCCCTGCTACAGACAAATGTAAGATTTGAATTCCAAACTTTGAAGCAACAACCGAAAGCTAAGCGCCGGGCACCAGATACTCACGAGCGCTGTAGGCCTAAGTAGTGAAACGTCTACAATGTCAAAGTGGTTCCCAAACTGGGGACCTCGGGACAAAAGTAGCCCGCTAACGTTACTTTTTTCACATTCGCTCAAAATCCCTGCAAGACAACGTTTAAATATTGTCTGTGCTTCCATCTGGCCTATAATACAACATAATTTTTATTCACTGCCAAATTCACAGCTCGATAACATACACATGTACCAAGGACTCTTTAGTGAATTTTTCATAAGTTTGAAAAGCGAAAATGTGAGAATGGTTCCTGTTAGTTATATCATCTCATAAATTGAAACAGAATTACATGATCCAGCAATAAGGCTTAGGCCGTGCTGTAGTTAGCGGCAGAACACGAGCACCCATCCACACACTGCTTCTCAATCAGATTTTTTTTAAATAGCACAGGCTAAGTTCATTCTAATCATTCAAATTGAAAGGCTCTGCTTTGCAGGGTCTTCTAAGCGTTCCATTCTCACGCACTGCTATGCTGCAACTCTGTTGTGGGCCCTACCAGTTGGAATGGGCTTCTTCTGCATGGACCACCGGCTTTACCTAAGATCGCCTCATCTTCCTGCTAATTTTCTCTTAAATCTGTCTTCTTTTACCGTCGTTGGGCTATGAGTCCCTCTGAACCTATTTTGAAGTAGCGCTCTATCATGTTTCATAGCTTGATTGATTGATTTTAATGCAGTTTGTTTCCGTCCAATTGTTATCACCGTTCACATTATTCAATACACGTCACTTCAACGCCCAGCATATAATTATTATGTTTAATAGTTTCAATATCTGGCTGAAATGATGTCTTCAGTGATTGATGATCCAGGCGAGTGGCGAGTCGAAATGCAATAAAAGCAATTTCAGTGAATCAGTGGTAGAAGGTCTCAACAAGGAGTGGAAAATGATTGTACAGACACTACATAGGACTGGAACAGCATAGTGCACGGACCGAGACACAAAATGTTTGGGATAAATACAATCTCATTTTAGAACCCTCTGCAACTTCATCTGCGCCGATGTATCAAACCGCCGTGAATGCGGATCCTACACAAGAACACACACACGTTATTATGATATATATAATATATATCTATATATATTGTGTATGTGTGTGTGTTTGTGTGTGTGCTTGTGTGTAGGTAGCCGAAGGGTGCAAACCTCAAACTGCGCAACTTTCGTACCTTGACAGTGCCAGTGTCCAGTCGGGAGAAAGTAAGAGTTTAGTGGCGTTAAACTGCAACAAACAAACATTTTAAAATCCACTAATTTTGTGTAACCTGAGCTAACGATGGAAGATGAAGCGAACAAAAAAGTACACAATGAACGCCCACGCCACCAACAGCAGCGACAAAAGCATCGACAGATGGGCTGCAGGCCTGCATCAGCATCTTGGAACCTGGTACCTTTAAGCGCCTGATCTAGTTCATGCGCGACAATTGGCACAGAGTGCGTAGGCCTACTCGTATTGGGAGACTTAACTGCGACGTTTCCAAATTCTAGCCAACGTTTCTTTCCACTGTTATTTACTGGCCGTACTTTAGTCCCGTGTTGCCGAAATCGAACTGCACAACACTATTGTTCCTAAGTTCGCACTCGCTCGCTACGTAAAATGCATCGATTTCTACGGCATAACCTGTTCATCTCTATCCTCGTAATAGTCGTTATCGGTCTCATCTCGTCGTCTGAGGTCAATGCCAAACAATCCGACATCGGCAGTAGCCTGCATTTTGGTCCTTCAGGCACCGAGGGAGCTGTGGCGGAGCGAGGAACAAAGGAACGGATTACAGGCTCAATCAACACTGCAGACGACGAAGCCTTAACGGACGTCAATGAATCGTCAGCGGTGGGAAATAAGATTGTCGATGTCAAATATCGTACTGTTCATGAAATCAAAAAAGGCATCCTGCGCAGGCTTAGGCGCACCGTTCATCCTAACATAACCGAAAGACAACAGCCGTACAATCCGCATCCATATTTTATCTACGATAACTGCACATCCCAATACCGTTTGCCATTCCTGAGGAGTCACGAGGTCATGATCGATGACTCAGACGCTGCGACACACAGAGTCATCGCCGTCGCTCAAACACTTAAGTCTATTATCCACCCAAAGGAGGTATAATTATGCAGATGATAGTTTAGCAGAAATATACGTAATTGCAGTTAACGCAAGCGGTGAAATGCACATTTCTGATTACAGCTATACGCGTGTATAATGTTAGGAAATCAGCTCAGAGGCGCTTCCGGTTCGACTACGGCTCGAAAAAACTAAACTGGTTTCGTATACTTACACTAATTTTAAATTGGGTGTCTACGTTGTTTAGGAAAGTGCTGAAGTGTATATAAATGGAGGAATAGAATACGCATTTCACGAATTCACGGTAGCCTATCTATAGATGGTAGTATGTTTGTTGCAAAAGTATAGGCCTACATATGTATCTGTAGTATTCTGTACTTCAATCGGTCATTCAAAATTCGATTATTTATTAATCTAAGGTGTTAACCGTGTTATAGACGCAACTTGCTAGTAGCTGTAAACTAAACTTGCAAAATGACACTACATAATCCTATTATCCAAGCAATTGGTAATACGTAGGTGTTAGTGGGTATTTGTTGCTGCAAGCAGGTGTTAGATATGTATACCTACTGTGATTGCATAGGTGCACGCATAGTGATGCTACATAGCTACAAATGCCCACAAATTGTAAACAGGTATCTCATACGTATAATCGTATATGTAATTAATCCATATGTAAATATTAAGCTATGGAATAAAGGAATTACTTAGATATACATGGGGCCAAACATTGCTTTAACAAACAATTGCAATTGCGTGGCCCGTTGTTTTAAGCAACATAGACGACCATGCATTTAAATCTCAGAAGTATTTTGTAGTGCCGTTTAATCTCAAGTGCCGTTGTAAGTGTCATTTAAATCTCTGGAGGGGCTTTAATAAAAATTGGACGATGAAAGTTAATCTAGCGGATGCGAACAGCCACTTTCGATGAATGTCTTATAAGTCAAAGGGTCAGCTCATGATCTTAGCCATGAATTGGACATGCTTATGCTCCAAAGCAATTAAGGGCAATACACATCTTCGATAAGTTCTCAGCGCCCACAAGAGCCTCGTCAGGGAGACCAGCTTATTCACAAGGGCAAGACGGCGTTGGCTTTACGATTCACTGCTCAATCAACCGCCAATCACATTGACAAATACGAAGATGAATCCTAGTTTGAATCTGAGGAATCAAGCAAATTAGAGGAAAATTTGTGTATATAAATATGACTCACGCAGACGATACAGAAAATCAAGTTTATGACACAGTTGACGTGTGCGATGAATTGTTTATATCACCTTATTATTTATTTTCTGTCAGACCTTTTCCCTGTTCGATTAAGACTTGTATGCAAGACTCGGAACTTCGAGACCAAGACGAGACCGAGACTGTGAGGTACCAAGACCGAGGCCTAGACACTGCATAGGTCCAAGACAGTGCGAGACAGTAAGAGACAGTAAAAGACAAGTAATGCAGTTTTCGTCTCAGACCTGAGCAGCGATTGGCAACGTATGAGGACGACGAAGAACGGTTGATGCAGAGAGCAAAAGGTGATATTTTATAGGGCATAGGGAGCCAATATTATAAAATGACCACTTTGTTTGATATGAGGCAACTGATAGTTTCAAAGTCCTTTAAGTGGCCGGGATGGTATCTGGCGCTCTAACTAAAAGCAGTTAGAATTCTCTCTGGCATTAATATGTTTGTATTTATCACTAAAAGAGTAGATAAACCTATATTAAATACTATCCAATAGTTTGCATTTAATTGTATTTAGGCCTAGACATTTTTGTAGCTGTAACAAGTTGGCTTATGTTACTGCTAAAACTGTTCTCTAATAAGGGCGCTTTGTAGCATGTGCTAGTAGTTCTTGTCCTTGTTAGTTTACAATTAGATATGTCATTGTGTTTCTGATCACCTTTATTACTTCCGTTGAATATCAGCAATTAATACTGACACATTCTAAGACTCCCTACTACGAAACATCATCGAGGGAAAAATGAAGGGAAAGAAAACAAGAGGAAGACCGAGAAAATGATTTTGGATCGGATGATGGAAGGAGGTGACTGCAAGAAGTTGAAAGAGTAGGCCCAGAACAGAGAGAAGTGGCGACATTAGACATAGGAACCTGCCAAAAAGGCAGTAAACTAAAGAAAAAATATTGGCAATAAAGCTGCATACTACTTGGTGACTATCAGTGCACTATGACATAACATTAGCAAAGCAGTCTTAAAAGTAGTCAACCACTCATGTGGTAGTTACGAAAGTAGTTATAACTACTTGTCATCTAAAGTAGTTAAATAGTAGCTATAACTACATATTTGGAAATTAGTTAGAAAGTAGTTTTAACTACTAGTCAAGTAGTAGGTGCCCATCACTGATAGTTGTACGGTAACTGCTGTGACCCAGTGAACTGCAGGTTGTTTGATTTC
Source organism: Bimastos eiseni (assembly GCA_959347315.1). Classification (NCBI taxonomy): domain Eukaryota; kingdom Metazoa; phylum Annelida; class Clitellata; order Crassiclitellata; family Lumbricidae; genus Bimastos; species Bimastos eiseni. The sequence continues at coordinate 13,015,246 of OY365815.1, forward strand.
TCTAGCGGAGCCAGTAAATGCTGGACACTGGAACAGAATCTTCACCTTCAACTTCACGACCGATATGGCATATCAACAGATCGTCCACGCAACGATGGGCATATTTATTCGCCGGCCAACGGGTGTAAAGAGCTTCACGCCCCTCTGGATCCACGTCTACCGCGTCCTTCCCTCGCGAGAGAGGATACTCATTCACAAGAAAAGAGTCCGACTGAACCAGATTACCACCGTAATCAATGGTGAATCACGTAATCGTAAACTAACCATGATTTCAAAACTTTAAGATCGCCACTCGAAACCAAGCGCACGACACCATCTTATTCACGGGCGGTGAGGAAGCTTGAGATTTTAACAAGTTTGAGATTTTTCAAGCATTTCGAGCGATTCCTGTCTTTGTGTGAGATAGCTTACGTAGACTTTTTCTCAGGCTCAGTTTTGCAACGATTGAATAACCTGGGCGCCACCTTCATCTTCTTTCCATCCTTACGACTACCACCATTAACGTCATCGTCACATTCGTCAATCACCAGCATCGTCATTAACGCTGTTATCATTAAAATGAAATCAATTTGCCTTCATAATTAGGCTATCTTTTATTATTTTCAATTTTATTTGTGCGATCAATCTACGTGAGAGGTGCAAAACCCGTGGTCCGTTGTCTGCAATCGGCCCCGGAACTTACATGTTCTGTTCGGCCCATGTATCGATTTAAATTGACACGGTAAAAACGAAGATCAATTTGAAAACCAAACGTACTTATGTATGCAAATAAGCGCATAAGCTAATCAATCCCTTGTGTTGCCTAATTGCAGAAGCCCTATCTGGAAATCCACATCCGCCCAGATCAAGCGATAGGCCTGGAGTGCGATGGGACATCAACGGTGGCTGCCGCCACCCTCTCTTTGTCCACTTCGATGAGTTTCGCTGGGACTGGATAATCAGTCCGACGTACTATTTGGCCTACTACTGCTCCGGCGAATGTCCCTCCTACAACAACCAAATTGACCAACACACCCAACAGACGAAGAAGATCGTCGGCACGGCTAGGCGCCCGTGCTGCGCACCCAGCAAGTACTCCGCCCTCCCGATGCTCTACTACGAGGTGAACAGAGGGATTGTTTACGGCAGTATACCAGGCATGGTCGTCGACCAGTGCGGATGTTCGTAGGGCCAAGAGGGGAGCCTGGCGGACGACACCCCACTTGTAAGTGGTCTTCTGTGAAGTCCTGTCTCTGTTTCCGCCTGGTTTAGTTCAAACAGAGTACATGACATACAAGGTCACTGCGATTGAACTTGCTTCTCACCATCTGCTTTTCACTCTGTGAAAGAGTTTCGTTTTCCCCGGGGTTTACATTTTCTTAAACCCAACTTTGGCCGTCCATTGACATGTACAACTAATCGGCCGGACAAGGTGTTGGCCTAGTGATAAATACGGCTCTGAACACGATTTGCACCTGCGACTGGCAACTTCCGTCAAAATCATACGGATACAACAATGCAATGCAATTTGCTATGCTACAATAATATATGCTGCAATATAATATTGGGACAGCATAATAGAACAAATTCCAATACATAGGCTCTATATGTAAAAAAGTATTCTGTTTTGCTACCTCTTAACATCTTTACTCTAAGGTCCCATCCATATATTACGTACGCAAAAAATCGGATTTTCGAGCCCCCCTCGCCCTCTGTTGCACCACGTACATTTCGTGGACTCCCTCCCTATGCGTACGTACATTTAGGATCGTAACCCCCCCCCCATTGCAAAGGTTATATAGCTAAAACATCTATAAGACATTGAGTTTACTACAGGCTATTTAGTTTTGTTAAGCATCATATTTAACCGCTTAAATTTGTTAACAGTTATGAAGAATTAAAAACTGACAAAGCTTGCATGTTAAACCGTTTTAATGCTACATAAAATTGATTAAGCAGGAATAGGTAGGCCTATAGTCTGTGATTAGGTTTACCGTTCTGATTTTCATATTCTGTATTGTGGATGTCATTGTTAGACAATAATATTTGCGTACGTACATATTTTCTGGACCTCCTTCCCAACCATATGCAAAATGGCTGAAATTTGAAACCCCTCGCTGCGCACGTAATATGTGGACGGCCCCTAAACTTGTGTTGTGCCTCTGTCCGTGTATAACCAGGTTTTATCATTTTATGATGCAAATTATATCTTTAAATAATAATTCATGTAATGACTTCTTCGTGCTAATTAAGATTATCTTGATGGAATAAATTATATTATGGTCGCCTTAAGAAATAAGTAAATAAGTAAAAATAGACTAACAGCAAACGCACTGTAGCTTACATAAGGTATAAACAATAGTATCAAATTTAAACAAGTTCAAAGAATATTCTCGTATTGAAAGTACTCTTGACAAGTATATACCAACTCTAGCTATTATGGCACTAACAGAAACAAATAAACAAAATGTGTCAGCAATAGGATTCTAACAAACCAGACTTTTAGTCTCATATACAAAGAAATCTGGATAAAGCAGCCCAATGTGTGGCTATGTTTCACTACATTCCTACAGTGCTTTCCGATGTTCATCCAGTCTTTCGCTGCATTCATGTTTGGGAATTTTTTCGATCCCAAGCCCTATTTTTTCGGACAGATTATGTTAGGCCTACATGTAGACTCAAAATACACAGATGACTCAAAATACCAGAGCGAGCGAGAGAGAAACAAATTTAGCTATAGCTACCTGGCTGTTGAATACGTGGGAGTAGTAAGCCAAGCCTTGCCAGAGGATAGGCCTGCAACAGATATAGCGTGCCTTTATATAGGCAGAGCGGTCACGGGTCCCTTAACTATTTCGAAAAAACAACTTTTCTCAATTTAGCTGCAACAAATTGTTAGTAATAGGGGCCTACCGTCGTAAATCTATTGCGAACTCGTCCCAGGGCCCCAAAACATCGTCTCGCTCCTGGGCATTTGCCCTCTGCCCCTTCGCGGCGAGCCGGAGCTACATACTGATCAGGCTACCGTACAATATTCTTTCTGTATCCTAACCATAATGCTGAATAATTTTCCGTCCGTACCAGCAAAGCTCGCCAACGGAACGCTCCGGCGATACGAAAATTTGTTCAGTACGTTCCTGTGCGAATTTCTAGGTCGTGGTGGCTACTTTCGGCAAACAGTAGGCCTCTACTGTATATTCTGACATCTAGACATTTTTAGTTCTGAATTGCACAATTCGCCCACATTCAATATGGTTATTGCGCTACTTTGTACGCAAATCAGGTGCGTTATAGAACCAGGGCCTCGATCGGAGCACTCACCAAATGGATCACTCGCGATTGGGTAGACCAACTGGGAAACAATTTTAGGGGCGAAATCGCGCACCTGCTGAGTTCAAAATGCAATCAAAGGCGAAGCTGGGCAATAAAGCTAGTAATAATAATATATTGTCGTATGCGAGCTGTTCCAATCAAAGAGCTAGCAGTTATTAGTTTGAGGTTCGTCTTCACTGTGAATAAACTCACTAACTGCACGGCGTCGTGGTCAGTCTATACGGCAGCCCTCTTCAGGAGATTCAGGCCCGCCACACCCTGCGACCGATCATCCATCCGGTCAACATGATCACGGTCGCACCATTACAAATGCATCCTTTACATTAACAATAACATCCGGCTATCGACGCTATTTATCATAGCATGATAGCTGAATCATTGGCGAGTCTATAAATTTAGCTCAATTTGTCTTTGAGTATTGATTTTTTTAAATCCTCAATAATAAAAATCAGTCAAATGAGTCTCAAACGGTGAAAGTGTGAGCACATTGCTTGTTGTGAATAATTCATCTCGTGAATTGAAAATAAAAATCGGCCTAGGCCTACATGATCCAGCAATCAGGCTTGCTCTATAGTAAGTCGCAGTACACGAGCACCAAGCCACCCACTTCTTCTCAGTAGGCCTAGGGTTGCCAACTCTGAACAGGCCCATTCCGAGACATTTTCCAGGTCCCACTATGATTGATTTTTGCAGTTCATTGTTCACATCCATTCAAAAACTAATGGTACTGGCATCAAACATAAAGAAACCGCTCCGCTAGCTTTTGAAATGAAAGTTTCTGATGGATTGGGTTGCAAGCGGTTTGTCGACATCCATATCTTGCGGTTGCCCGAACAGCAGAAAAGGCATTGGAAGCCATGCAGTGTAAGTACATGTAGGTTTGAACGTCATAATCGTAGGCCTAAAGGTGACCCAGCACAGCAATGGAATTTTAAGGACAGAAGCAATTTAGAAAGAGTGGATGACGTCCAGAAATGGACACAGCACCGAGCCACAAGGAAGGCCATGAGAGGCAGGGAGCCACGTCGACTTGGAGGACCAATGAACCACACAAATGAAGAGCTACCTAACGAATGATGTCAAACAGCTGAGTAAGTAACCAGGCAGGTCAACCGAAATCTTTTACCGCTTAAGCGAAACATCACGATCGACATGTGTGAAAAGCGGCCAAACAGGGCCCGTAGAGTTCGCTGTGAATTATCTATAGCCAAAAAACTGTTGGAAAGGAGTCGACGGAGTAACAGCGTCTCAGCGGAGTGACCTTTCCAAAACCATATTGGCATTTCGGAAGCAACTTATTTAACACTAAATAAACAGTGAGCTTGTAGGCAACAATCGTTTCGATGGTTTTCGAGATACATGTAACATTTGCAATCAATCGAAATTGACGGGATCACATAACAAAGTCCACTACGCTTGAGGATAGGAACCAGAACTCCGTCCTGGATGGATCGGTTGCAGAGAAGAGTGAGAAACGAAAATGAGCCTAGAATGTCGATAAACTCAGCAGAAACGTCGGGAGACAGTCAGGTTCACCATCACATGCTGCAGGATTTTGGTGGAGAGGTGAGAATGGAGCGGCGTAGATTAGTTTAATAGTTATGTGTTGGTCTTGTGCTACCTGTAACGCCTATCAATGCGCAGGTGTAGCTTAAGACTATAGTTTCATCAATGAACCTGAAGACAACCTAATCTGTTTAACAATGTCACTAAACTTTTTAAATTTTAAATGAAGCGAAGAACAATACTTGTGAAACTGTAACCTTTTAATTAAACAAATGTCTTGCAAAACATACAGCCAGCTTAATGGCATACACAACAGAATCTTGAGTCACATAACTACATCAACTACGTAATAGCCACATGCTGCAACAAATTCTAAAAACAATTTAACAGATTACGAGTTTGACAATGCTAATGAACACCAGAAGCGATATTAGTATTGTAATAACCGACTCAATTAATATCAATAACCCTATTAGAATGTGCAATTGATACCAATTAATATTAAAGAACTATTATCAATGAATCATGCAAGTAGATTAATTACTAATGGGCCATCAGTTAAAAAAGAAATCATAAAAGTTGATAAAGAATATTAGTTAACATGTATAATAGTTTTAAAGATTATTTGATAAACTCTAAACTAATATAAGTTAAATATAAGTTAATCATAAGCAATTAACACAATTAACTAATGTTAATATTTAACAAATAATCTTATAATGAAGCCATCTCTATCATTAAAAAGAGTTGAAAACTGTCAAATTTAAAATCATTAATTTCAAATTTGAACGAGAGAATAGCCATATCTAATTAAAATAACAGAGTTATGTAACTATCAGTTAACTCAAATTAATTAGCAGTATAGTTAGCACTACACTTGAAAATTCTTTGAACGAGGTCGACAGACGCAAGTCTAGTGTAGCGAAGCATTTGTATTGCATTTGTTCTGAGAAGATCCAAGCAGCACAGTGACGATTCCAACACCCCGTACAATCAAGGCCTGCGGGCTCAAATCGGAGGTAGAAGAGACAATATACCTGAAACAAAAGCTTAGAATTGCTCCTAGCAGAAGCGCCAGGTATCAAACCATGCTGCCTCAGTTGAAATTAACAACAGGCCACTGGTAATTTTTCTGTCAAAAGAATCATCCTATGGTTTTTATGGTTGATGAAGTGACCACCACCCTAACTCAAATCAAGTGCAGGCAACATGTAACAGCACAGCAGTTTGTCTAGCAGAATCAAAGTGCAATTTCACAAGACATATTAAGTATTTTAACCCTAGTAGCAGAGGTCAAAGATCACAGTGCCCAGGTTAAAAGTCATTCATAGGATTGCTATAGTATGTGCTTCATCGAAAAATCCATAACACACAGAACGCAACCTAGTCAGCATGCTGTTGCAAAATTTATACTCTCCTATGGGACCCATGACTGCTTAATAACTCGTTTTCCTGGTGGCCTGCAAGCATTGCATGTTGCTGATGAGCTTGCTGTTAAATGGCTTGATGCATTATGCATAAGCTAAATAAATAAATTGGACCCATATTCTTAGCTATGAGCCAATATTCCCATAAATCGATATGTGACCCATATTCCACATGGAACACTTACAAAGTTCAACCAGTTACCCATTAAATGTTCATTAGTATGGTTGCTTGATATTGAACAGTTTCAACAGAAAATTATCCATTCATGAACCAGTGAATCCTCCATCGGATGGGTTGGTAATGTTGATGTTTAGGAAAACTAGATAATGGCCAAACTAGGGTAACATGAAGCAAGGTATACTTGCTAATAACCAATTGATACCTTTTTCCTCCTTATCCTAGTTGACCCTGAACCAACTTCCCTTATCACTCCTTATACCAATCAATTCAAATGAGAATACACCCACAAATGCAACTCCATTAAGCACATGACGAGTTCATGACCTCTATTCCTGACACTAATGTTGCCCGTGACTATGGTTTTCCTAGACTTAAAGCCGCACTTTTTCAGCCGTTTGACGACCACGTGTGGAGCACTAACGAGAGGCTCTTAATTACATTAGATTATAAAAGTATAGCGCCTCCAACAGCTCATGAATAGCATTGCAAACTTCTATGAAGCTACCGTTCGTGAAGCAAAAACATGATCAAATACAGTTTGACAGAATTAAATAAAAAATATGCATATAATTATATATTATGCATGTCTAATTACAATTACACACTCCCCATAGAAAACCTACATACTGTTGCAAATAATGCCTTTATATAATTTTATATATATATACATAGATATATATATATAAAATCGGACGATTTCATCGTATGAAGTTTTATAGAACTTTACAAGGATTCCCCAATTTTGGTAAGTTCATGTAGGCAATAGAATAGGTTGTAGTGTTCTTTTCAATCTATTCCTCTCATACTTCGACCACTTAGTGCTGACTACAGCACTTCACATTGTAAGCTAGATAGTGGCATTGGCTTTCACTTAATTGTGGTGTCACTGTATTACCCAACAGCTGTCAGTTAGTTATTGCATACAACAACCAACTCTCAGTTTGAGTATACGAGTAATACCCATCAGCCAAGTACCATCTGATTACAGTACCAAGCATCGGTCAGTTTGGTTATATATTACCCATCAGCGTTGTCAAACCGCCGTGAAATCGGTTTAACGTATCAAATGGCTGGTGTAAATTGGATTGCAATAATAGCAACCATGATTCAGTTGCAATTGTTTGAGTTCTGTTATAGTACTGATTTGCTAATCAAATGAGCACCAGATAGTTTTAATGTGGATTGCTGGTAGCATTAAACTTCTCTGTGTGATATGCTTTGCACATATTTATGCAGAAGTCATTATACAATAAAATTGTATGTGATATTGCGTTGCTTTAGAAGTGTACACGACATCAAGGATTCAAGGGGCATATGAAGCATTTACTCCAGGTTCCCGCCTCGAGCAAGAGTACTCTCCGCATTACAGGTCGAGCGCTCTGACCACTGTGCCACACTTTTTACAACGAAGGCATCCAATTTATAATCAGGTTCTTTGCACAAGCTTTCAAATTCTGTCCTATAACGAGGTTCCGTCGTAATTGTAATTATTACGTAAATACATAAAATAAAACAGTGGTGTAGCAAGGAATGTGGTGGACCCCTTGTCCAGAATCATATACCTATTGTGGCCTTACATTTTAGCACAGCCTAATGATTTAAAATAGAATTCTCCATTGTCAGCTTAGCTCTTATTGGTCATAAGTTCCAGCTCAGTGCATTTTCATTCCCAGTTATATCCCTGTTGCAACAGTTTGATGCCATACGACATAATTCTTCATGACCATGCGGGACTAACTAATCGGATGTCCCCGCTCAGCTTCTGACCTTCCTCTTTGGGCCGATCACTTTAAAACAGCTTACCCTTCCAGAAAAACAATTTCTGTAACAAAATATATTTTTAAAAGCACTAACATTTAGAAGCCCCAAATTGTATGTATAAAAATATTATAATAGAACAAAATTGAATAGAACCTCTGCTTTGCTACACCACTGAAAACATATCAACAACCAACAAAGAAAGCACTAACAATCAGTCACTACCGCTAACCAACTGGCTAAAAGCGGACACCTAATTCTGTGCAACTAATTAGTAATCGTTCTAATTAAGTTAATCGATGCAATTGATGCAACAAGACACGACAACAACAGCACATCAGATAAAAACAATCCATACGGAAAATCTAAAACAGAAACAAAACAGGTCACGTCAGAAATATAAAAAAAATTTTATATACAGAAGATTATTCTAAATCGGAATATACATAACAGGATATCTTCCAACAATATTTTACAATCCGATTATGTTCTGCAATTTCTTACGAAAGTTTCTGTCATTGCATGCTAATATCACAGAGTTTGAATTCCTACTTGCAGTAAAGTCTAAGTTTGAGAAGGACATCCGGAACGAGTCCCTTAGAGGCGTCCTCTTAATGGTATGGCTGTGTTAAGATGCCATTTAAATCGTCGTCGTCGTCGTCATCATCATCATCATCAAGCCACCCTGTGAGGTATCCATGGGCATTGCAACCTGAGCTTCAACCGACAGTTTATGACCACAATACTCATTTGAAAGAGAGATATTGAAGGATCTCTCTATCCTGGGCAAGCATTTGAACCCCAAGACTTGGTGTAAACAATTTCTCATGCTAATCAGTAGAATAGCCAGAAATAAAGAGCCAACTTTTACAGTTTCATTGCCATGCAATAACATAACTTACCTGGACCAAATATTTTCTAATACAGAGTTACTATCAGTGAAGCAACTACACAAGCAATTGGTGTTACACAAATTCATCCAAAACAAACTCAACAGCATATGTAATGTAATCAAGCATAGAACAATGAATAAAAGAAAGAACCCGTACCTAATCGGAAAAGTGATATTTTAGTTTACATAAGAATGTTGAAGATGGAGGAGAGTCTCCATGATGAATTGTGTGACATACGGTCCTATTCAGACAAAAAAAAGCATAACAGATTTAATTCACAAAGATGAAATCCATTATGGCTCCCATAATCTTACGACACTGGCTATTCTCCCTTTGAACTTGTCAATCCTTTTTATGCAGCAATTTGCGATGCGCTATGTCACAAATATTAGCAAACAACAAATACATGATATTCCACAATTATAACTGACTATCATTGCTGTATTTATTATTTTTGCTTTGATTAACAGAGAATTATGATTTTAAAGTGTGAATTAAGAAATCAGAATGTGAATTATGATTTCTGAATGCAGTCTTGCTCAGTAGTAATCATTGGTTTGGTGCCTTGAGCCAAACTGCACTACAGGATTTTAGATTCATTAATGCCAGAGTCATCATTAAAGGAAAAGAAAGATGGGCTCAGAAATGTACTTTTTCATTTTGCTTAAAATAAACAGAATTCTTTATACAAAAATTAGAGCCGACACCAGAAAGAATATCTGGAACAAACTGTTCTGATTTCGGCTATGGTCCATAATTGAACCCCCTCATAAATGAGGTAGCATTAGAATATGGGGTAGATGCAGAAATTGTTGCTTCAGAGTTTATAAACAAGACTAAATATATTTAGTATGATAACATCCATAACATTGTAACTCAATACATACATCTGTAGCGCTCGATAGGTCGTCACTGCTTGGACTGGCTGTGCGAACCGTTCTTCTCATCTCACGACAAGCCACCTCCTACAAAACACAAAATTCTTAGGTGAGGCAAAGTAAGTAAGGTACAGACAGTAAGATATTTTTCAATACATACATCAGAAACATTCTTTGGAGTTGAAGGATTTGTTCCCTGGAGTCAAAACAGAAAACGCTTTTTTTTTTTAAATTGTGTGCTTTCAATTGCATTGCCCAACAAGGAATTGTCAGGCCAAGGTGGTAGATTGAACAATTAACAATTAAAATGTTGATTGCTTAAGGGATTGATCAACAACTTAAAACTCAATAGCAATCAATAAATTATAAGAAATGAAGATTTATAAAGGTACTAGATTGGTCAAGTCAGGCGACATGAACAGACGAGTCTTAGATTCTTCCTAGAAAGTTCCATTTTAACACCTATTTTGACGAATTGTGCATTCCAGACCATTGGATAAGTTGCACAGAATGTTCTAGCAACCATTTTATGCTTTTTAGCAGCACACGGAGCCAAAGCTGTTTCCAAAACACAGTCAAGGCTGACCAGGACCTTATAAGGCTGCCACATATGTGTTCACGTGTGTATAATTGTGTACCTTATGTTGCTATAAACATGTGCACAACAATTCTCCATACCCCTTAAAGGCAGTTACTTCTAATGATTTTTAACATAACTTCAGTTAGCGTACATATGCACATATAATTGTATCAGAACACTTGCAAAGCACATAGTAGAACCTTTTAAAGTATATCTAAATGGTGAGTCTCAAGATGAGCTCAAATTGATGAGTTCTGAGCTGTATGTGTGGTGGTAAAGTTGTGATTTCAAGTGGAAGACTTTTCCCTGAGGAGATAATTATCACATGTGTAGAGTGTGCATATGCATCATTCCTGTTTTAGTGGCATCGCTTGATTGTCCAAACACAACTTCAGTTGCCATATTGTTGCCAGGATCCGGTTATCTTAGATCACCCCTACCCAAAGACAATAGAAAAGAAGTAGATAGTATCAGATCAGGTTAGAGCAACCTCTCCCTTTGAATCTAATTGATTAGACTAACCTTTCCCTTTGAATTTGATTAGATTAGACAAACCTCTCTGTTTGAATATGATTATGTTAGACTAACCTCTCCTTTTGAATCCGAAAGGATCGTCCTTTGGCTTTCACCCGGAATCCAAGACATCGACTTCATCACGAGATCAGTTGGTCCATGTGCAGCGCTTCCATGTTCCTTGCTGTCAGAGCTCCAGATCTACACAGTTAACATACACACTGACTTGACCATCAATGACTTGGTTTCCCTGATGTGGCTTCCAATTGGTGCTGAGAAATTTATGAGGCTTGCATTGACATACTCAAGTAAAAATGAATGGAAACTCAGGATTGGCTCACATACACTCTAAGAATAAAACTCTTTAAAGACATCTTTTTGATATATGAATAAATCTCTTTGACCCTCTAACAACCAGCATCATTGATTATGCCTTACGGTTTACTCGCGCTGGTCATTAAAAGAAGTCTTGTTGATATATGATCAAATCTCTTCAAAGGAAATCTAGTTGATATATGAAGAAATCTCTTTAAAGGAAATCTAGTTGATATATGATCAAATCTCTTTAAAGGAAGTCTTGTTGATATATGATCAAATCTCTTCAAAGGAAGTCTTATTGATATAAGATCAAATCTCTTTAAAGGAAATCTTGTTGATATATGATCAAATCTCTTTAAAGGAAGTCTTGTTGATATATGATCAAATCTCTTTAAAGGAGGTCTTGTTGATATATGATCAAATCTCTTTAAAGGAAGTCTTGTTGATATATGATCAAATCTCTTTAAAGGAAGTCTTGTTGATATATGATCAAATCTCTTTAAAGGAAATCTAGTTGATATGAAAGTGGACTAAAGCAAGCCAAAAACCTGTCCTTCAGAAACTATGGAAACATAGCCTACTGTGATACATTGTAGGCTTTGTGTAATTGAATACCAGTCAAATAATGTTAGTGAGTGGATTACGTTCATCATTACAAAGATATTGCTCAAATTACTGGAAGGTCACCATAGGTGGGATCACATAGTTGGCATCATACAATTAAATTCGACTCCTATAACTTGTCAGCATCCTATCATCAAACCAATCGGTCATCTGGTTTTATAAATGAGGAAATATCAGTGTACCTTCAGAATCTGGCGTGATTTCAGATTGACAGTGCGAGGGATCTTGTAAGAGACGTCTCTTCCGCCTTCGGACTGCTTCAGAGACCATCCACCCAGCGATATGTCCTATGCAAGAGACATTATATAGCATAATGTAATCATGCATTTATCCAGTGCCTATAGTCAGCCAAACTAAAGCAGCACGATGAAATGAGTTTCAGAAAAGCATAAATTTCGCCTTAAACTACAAATTTATGCCATCTAGGTTCATTCCTTCATAAACTCACATTCACTATCTAAGCCTCAAGGATTCAACTCCAAATCCTATTTGTTTCACCTGTTCACTGAGGTCAAACTTAACCCAGAATTCTACATGATTTAACTATCCTGAGCTATAACGGATGCCCTGGGCAGAATTCTAACATAGCTATGGAAGACAACATTAGATAAGATAATCGACCCTAAGATAACCTCGTTTCCATTGCCTTGTAACACAATATTTGCTTAAACAATTAATTTAAAAATAAATGCATTGTACATCATATTCTGGAAATTTAGCCAATTCAATTTAGTGCCATTGATGATATTAGAGATAGGTGTTGTGCAAATGGCTCAGGCTTAGTTGCAAAAGTACCTTGTCTGAGGTGTTGCAGAGGATCACAAACTTTCCATCAGGATCGACCTCGTGCACTTCGATCGAACCTTTGCCACTCGCAACAGAAATGTACTCTGCCTGTGATGAAGAGACATCCCTCCGTGACACCGAGCTGGTTGTGGTCGTAGTCTCGTGCTCCACAATACGGCGCTTACGGCTTCCACTTCCATCACCAGTAGTTACTGGAGTACTGCGCACAGTACCTCTTCCACCAGGGCTCGAATCCGACAAGTTCAGCCTAAATGGAAATGGATCACGTAATTATTAGACAACAAATGTGGCTTTTGGTTAAGTGAAACTGTTGTGCTGTGGCACTAACTTCTTGCCTCATAACCTCTAGTGAATGTTGTTGCCAGCGCCACCAACTGAATCAATGACCATTTTGACATCCACAAAAACTATGTATGCATATGCATGCATGTATGTATATAATATGTATGTATTGTACAATGTATGTATGTATGTATGTAAGTATGTATGTGAATATGTCACTCCCGATTGGTGAGGTACGAGTACACAGATAACTACCGTTAGTTAAGTATATTTTTCTCCTCTCAAACTCCCTGCTTACCAATTATCCCAACAGCTGCTTTGCTACTAAATGAGTAAGGGTAGGCCCTGCAAGCAGGATATTTACATGTCGCTTAGGGGGCCTCTTTCTCGTCTTCCAATTGACCGTCCGCTGATATCCTTGATTGTAATCCCCACCACATTGTAATTTCTTTGCCTTACGTTATATTGGTTTGGAGTCAATCATAGTTTTATTATGTTTATGGTTATATATGGCAAGCCAGTACTAAGCATTAAATATTCATAACATCATTAAAGTACCTTCAAAACCATTCAATTAACTTGAGCAGCCATGTCAGCAGTCATTTATATTTTATAAGATGCTAGTGACACTCTAACTTGAGGCACTAAATGACATTGTGAAGTAATCATTTGTAAAGTTCATACTCAATCTCATTCAAGCTTCAGCACAGGATCTCGTATCCTGGCATAGGCCATCTACTGTTATCAGAGGCGGCGATCTCGTTTGACAGGTAAGGGGACATTAATGAGTGGGGTAGGATATATGTGGGGGGACACACTTATAATGTGTCCCTCTCTGTAAATGGTGGGGGGACTTGTCCGCCTCGCCTCCCTGGGATCGCCGCCCGTGACTGTTATGTTATAATACTTTGTGCATCACACTAAATAACATAACATTATCATCTGATTCTCTAGTATCAGCACTTCCTACAGATCCTCCAGAAGCACCGTATATTCCCTGCAACCGACCTGTTTTCCTCGAGCTCAAGAAGCTTCCGGTAGGCAGCAATCTCGACATCCAGCTGAATCTTCACATCAAGCAGATCACGATATTCCTGAAGCTGTTCCTCAAGCTGGGCCTTCAGCCTCCGAATCTCATCGTCGCGGGCAGCGACTTCCGCCTGACGTTCATCTCTCTCCCTTTGCAGCATCCTCTCCAGAGTCTCAACACGTGATGCACTCGCATTTGCCTGAAACACCAAAAGAAAGTCCAATACAAGATCCTGTGAGACTTGTGCAATTGCCTGCCATTGCTAATGCATTACTTGTTGGTTGAATGGTTTGACAATAACACTGTACTCTTTTGGCCCTAGCCCATCCATGCATGGCTTCATCTTGGTCCTTAATGAATATTCATGTCATCCTCCGATTCACATTCACTGACATTGCAAGCATAATAACCACTTCAAATAAATAAATAAAGCAAACAATATATTTAATGATCTTGTAATAATTATGGAAATAAGTCTCCTGAAGTAAAGTAGGGAAATGTGCAGAAAGGATAAATTTCCTCTTCATATATAATGAAATACGAGTAAGGTGCCATACACACATTTTCGTAATGAATGAATGAATATAAAGAAATGGCAGAGGATTTTTTGTTTACCTCCACATTTCAAGGACCTAATGCATCACAAAATAATTCAGAAACAATAGTGGAACTTAGGTTCCCTTTAGACCACCTCTTGACATCAATCTTCTATAGTGATAATTTGAATGGACTGCACAATGATTCCAATTTCAATTCAATACAATTGCAATTTGATAATACCCTCCTTACCAAAAGTTCAGAAATGCACAATGAACCAGGCAACCATTAACCCCAAACAATCCAGTAGTAGCCTCTAATACTGAAAATTGCTCTAAGCAGGCTTTAGTGTACACCAATTTTCACCTGTGACATCATTTACCTGAGATGACAGCCTGTTAACTTCATTGGTGAGTTCGTCGATGCGCTTCTGGACCTGGCGCAGTTCACCCTGGGCTCTCTGTGCAGCGTCTTGCCACATGCTAGCGCCATCTTGCAAGTCAGACAGCTAGCAAACAACAGCACAACTTTATATTCTAATACACAGGGTCAAGCAAAAAAGGCACAGAACCGACAGGAACACATAATATGCAGGCAATTAAAAGACAGATACATATTAGAAGAGGTACACACGCAGGAAGACAGACAAGCAAACTAATTCAAAGTCAGGTTAGCACATCAAGAAAGACAGACAGACAGACTTAAGCAGAATGAAGCAGATAAATGTAAAGACAGACCCAGTAAACCAATTTCAATCTATCAACCAATCAATCAAATGCCTTGTCAAATTAATCTACAGAACTGATGGCTTAATCATTAACTCAACGCACCGAGCAATCAGCATATCAGTGCATTGATACAACAAAGATGGATGGATGGATGGATTGATGAATGAATGGATTGACGAATGAATGGATGGATGAATGAATGGATTGATGAATGAATGGATGGATGAATGAATGGATGGATGAATGGACAGATGAATGACTGGATGGATGGACTTATGAATGAATGACTTATGAATGAATGGACTGATGAATGAATGGACTGATGAATGAATGGACGGATGAATGGACTTATGAATGAATGGGTCGCTGAATGGAGACAGAAAAATGGATGGATGAATAAAACATATAAATGAATGGAAGGAGTGACACAGACAGATTAATCAATCCTCTGTTAAATAATCAATTGGAACCTTGCATAATTAATGAATCCTTAGAAATGATCATGCAATCATTCAATTAACCAACCAATAAATCAACCAACGAATCAATCAACAAATGGACGGCAGCTGTAAGGATACATGGAATGAAAAGTAAATTAATGGATGGATTACAGTGTTACAGTTATAATAATGGCATACAAATTGCCATCATTATAATCATTATTATCATGGCTTGATCCATTGACTGAGGGATCGATGGATCGATGGATGCACAGATGGAACAGATGATAAACAGATGGATAGATGAGAGATGGACTGGTAGAGACCTTCTGTTGGTAGATGGCTTCCACTTCCGCTCTGCTCCCCTGAATCTGCTCATCGTTCTCCGCTCTCATCTGGCGCAGAGCCTCGGCCAAACGGTTGTCGTACTCCTTATGCAGACGCTCATCCACCTCCTCCACATCCAACCGAGTACGATGCACCGTCTCATTCAACTCCTACAATTACATACCAGATGAGCCAATGTCATGTAAAGTAAAACACAAGACGATACAACATGTTAAGGCAATGTTGGCTCTCATGTTTTATAGTACTACACAATGAAGTGGGAGTGATATGGAATGTTAAACTTAAAGCAAGGTGAAATAAAATTGTACAGCAGTGTATGGTAAAGAAACATTTAATGCAAAAAAACTCAAAGTAATGTAATCATGATAAGGTTACGGACAGTAAGGTGAGGTCAAATTAGGGTAAGTACGTTCAGGCAGAACAGAGTTATATTAAAGTAAGGCAATGAACAGCAGTTATAAGATAATATAAAATTTAAGGTATGGTAATGTAATGTATACATGGCGACATACTGTTCGTATCATAAGCATCACCATCAGTTCCTGGTGTCAGCCATATGGCGGCGATGGGTACGAATAATTTATCTCCATTGTCCTCGGTCAAGTGTCAAGTATAGAAGACACATAAAAAGCACCACTGACATTCTGAGTGGTGATAAATAAATTTTCTATCATCATTACAAAACACGGCACTTGAAGCACTATAATCTGATCTGGACCTAGGACCTTCAAGTGGATGAGAAATAAGTTTGAAGCTGTTTCTGAGGTAAAACTGTACCTGCTCATGGACCTGGTTTCGGAATGCCAGCTCCTCTTTCAGACTCTGAATTCGGTTTTCCAGGTCGACTCTTTTGATGGTCTCGTCTTCCAGCTGCTTCTTAGCAACCGCCAGCTGCTTAGTAATCGCATCAAATTCTTTCCTCAGACGCTGTCATAAACAAATGTAACTTCAGTTACTTTCAAGCAAACTGCTAATTCGTATTTCATGACAATTCTATTTTATGATAATTCTATATTTCAAGAAGCATATTTCCAAAACTGTTATAAATAGTCTGTTCTGATGTTTTTAAGAGGCAATTGAAAAGTTTTGCACGAGCACTTGGATACATAAATATATACACATAACTTCTCAAACATGCTGCACATCATAAAAGTCGCAACTTAGGTGAACTGAAATGTTTGCTGAGCCAAGTGTTGCAAATTGGAATCAGTTCCAAAAATGATGCAACGCGTTCAAAATTCATCGAGTTGAAGTGCTAGTGCCAGGCACCTGCGGATCCCCAGTGCAGGTGAATTCCTTTAATAATTCCTAGATAAACATCACAATATTATTGGCCACACTCCCCAATACTATTGTGGATCCAACGTACAAGACTGTCAGGGCTGAATTGGACTCCACTGGTTGGGTCCAGTGTTTGTGCAAGCATAAAAGCCCAAAATGGAGAACTTTCCATTTATCTGATAATTCAATTGATCATTTCGAATTCAGAGAAATGTCTGTACCCCTAGTGGTACATTAACTGATAGCAATATATATATATAAATATTTATATAGACATTTATATACATAGATATAAATATACATATGGGAAACTACCTATATGCCATTAGAAAGTGCTAAAAAAGTAGTTTACCTTACGTCATTGAAAGACAAGAAGAACAATCCTAAAGTACACTGGATCACGTACAGGAAGCTAGTACAGGAAATACAGGTCAGACGTAATGTCATGTAAAAGAAAAAGTCCAATACAAAGGCCTCATATGACTCGTGGCCACCGGAGGTAGCATCTGAGACATAAAGAGAGAATCAATGCTGGGTCAATAGCAAATTAACACAGGGTCAATAACTGACAATAAGACTATTGATCAAGTGCTCCTGCTCTTCCCCTCCAATCGGATAACATTAAAATAAAGGAAACTGTTCCAGGAACAAGAATTATACTGTGCATACAAAAAATATTAGATTTTTTGCACCTTAGATTCAAACTAATGCACATTCTAAACTTAAGTAATAATAATAATAATAATAATAATAATACATATGTATAATATGACTGTAAATATATATATATATATATATATATATATATATATATATATATAGTCCACATTTGGCTCTCATATTAGACAGGTGCCTAACTGACATTTTTCTATATATGTTTAATATACACTGTGTCCGGATGAAAAGTAGTACCCAACAAAAAGTGTCACAACTCGTTCAAAACTTTAAGTATTTGTCTGAAATTTTAAACTCGACAACAGTGACCATATTTACACGAGATCCCAAAGCCGTTTGGAAATATTCGTGAAATTGTCAAATTTATGAGCGATTGCGATGGAACACTGAAAAATTAAAGTTTCCAACATAGACCCTTACTTATGCCGACGCTGTGACGTCGTCATCGATGATATACGTCACTTGGTTTGGTGTAAGCAATAAAAAAATAGCGTTTACAGAAGAAGATAAAATTTTAATTAAAGTACTCAGGCAAGAACATGGTTATGGAGCGAAAAGGTTTCTGAAGGAATTTTCGAGTAAAGGCTGGTGTCTTTCGTCTGTGATTAAGTTATTGAAGAAGATCGATGAAACGGGCACAGTGGACGAAAACCTGACAGTGGACGAAAACCTGGCAGTGGCCAAAAACGCACGACACGCACTGTTGAAAACGTTGATTTGGTTGAAAGGCTGGCATTAAGCCAAGAAAATGCACCAGGAACCCATAGAACAGTGTGTAAGATTTCGAGGAATATTGGGATTCCGAAGACTGCGGTTCACGAAATCATTTCCAAGGACTTGAAACTGGTTTGTTTTAGGAAGAGGCGAGCACAAGAGCTAACAAGAGCAAAGAAACTGACACGTCTTGTACGCGCGAAGCAGCTGCTAAAGAAATACCCCGAACACACAGTTCCATTCATATGGTTTACGGACGAAAAAGTTTTTACCGTCGCTCCTCCTGTCAACCTCCAGAACGATCGCGTTTATGCGGCGGATGGAACGCGGAAGAAAAATATGCCAGCTGAACGTCTCCTCACAACATGTTCACACTTTTCAAAGTCACTAATGGTCTCAGTCGGCGTGTCAACCCTAGGGTCACTGATTTGATCTTCGTTGAGCCGGGTGTGAAGGTGAATGGTGCGTACTATCGCGATGTGTTGCTCGCTCAGCATATGCTTCCTGCCATCAAGCACGTGTCTGGCGGCTACTTCACATTCCAACAAGACAGTGCCCCTGCGCACCGAGCACGTGAGACCATTGCTCTACTGTCCCGGGAGACACCCGACTTCATATCACCGCAGCTAGCAGTCCAGACCTCAATCCAGTTGACTATCAAATCTGGAGTGCACTGGAGGAGCGCGTTTATCGTTCCCGTATTCGTGACATCGATCACCTGAGGGCACGTCTGGTTGAGGAGTGGCAGCTCCTTGACCACGTTATCATCGACCGGGCCATAAAACAGTGGCGTCCACGTCTACGGTCGTGTGTCCGTGAACGAGGAGGACATTTTGAACACCAGCTATAGCCGAACTTCACTTCTTATGTAAGGGCCTATGTTGGAAACTTTAATTTTTCAGGGTTCCATCGCAATCGATCATAAATTTGACAACTTCACGAATATTTCCAAACGGCTTTGGGATCTCGTGTAAATATGGTCACTGTTGTCGAGTTTAAAATTTCAGACAAATACTTAAAGTTTTGAACGAGTTGTGACACTTTTTGTTGGGTACTACTTTTCATCCGGACACAGTGTATATATCTATTTATATGGATATGCAAAGGCATATATAGATATAAATATACATCATATATATATAGATATCGAGATATAAACATATACATAAATATGTGCATATACAGAATACAAGGGTAGACACATCGGCTAATTAGTCAAGGCCTCATCAGACTGGAGCATATAATTCAGTTACTCCCAAACTGGTTATAACAACAGTTGACTACCAAACAAATCATCTAAAAATCAGCCAAGATTAAAAAGTGGGAAACTAAACCAGTAAGAGAAAGGGTCACAAAAATCGGCACAGATAAAAAAAATAATAAAATAGCTGGGAAAATACATAAATTGTTTTTAAGAAATCTGTGAACTCAAGAAAGTCGCCAAATCAATAAACACTTAGCAACTGAAAAATGTCTGTAGAAATAAAAATCTAACAATAATCATTCATTGACCCATCAGCTACAAGCCGCATTCAATGGGTTTCCCACTCTTAGTGCACACTCGTCATTAAAGTGTTCAAAATCTAAAGAGTGCATTGTACACAGCATATACTAGATTCCTCAATATGTGGGCTGCATAACAGAGTAGTGGTTAGCCTGCTATGCTATCAATCATAAGGCTGGAGGGTCAAATCCCACAAGAGCAGAAAATCTGTATCAGGATCACAGTATCTCTTGCACACCCTAGTGAACTCGAACTCGGCTATGATGAGTACATTGACTGTAGTATGTCGTCAATAGGACCATCAGATGGTACGTAAGAGGACTGGCCAGTGGCCACCCACCCTCAAATACCCTGGCTAAATCAATGATACTGTCAACTCCGCCACTGTTTGGACTTTGACAGTGCCAGTCCCAAGCCTGGAGAAAGGAGGAGGGTGACACCAAATCAACTTCGATAAGGAGGGGTGTCGTAAGAAAAAATCAACACTGAATGAAGTTGCCAAGATTTCATGTCCATATCTGCTGCTCAAGCTTACCACAAGAGATTGTTTGCTTCTTGTGTACCTGTGTGCATAAGTGTAAAGGTTGCTTCTATTTTCAGCCATATTCAATGTGCAATGGCAGAGGAATGTCTGGCTAATGAATGCCTTCAATGGTAAACATGTGCAGACCAGGACAATCTAACTATTATACGAACTGACTAATCAATGATCAATTGAACTAGTAACAAAATTTCTTCTGTACTTTCTATTGCTGTCACGTAGCAGGCCGAGGTTTGCTATTCCCATTGATAATAAACGAATACATTATCACGATACAGAGGCAGCAGAAAAAAACAGGATGGCTGGAAACCACAAACGCAAAGACATGGAAGACATGTGCAAAGGCAGACTGGAAAGGAAGATGTAGACATAAATGAACATGCAAAGTACAAACTTCAGACAGACAGTAAAACACAAACAGACAAACAGACACAGATGATGTTGAAAAGCGAAATACAAAGCACCAACAGTAACAGATAGACAGAGAAATGCAGAATGGCAGAAGTTGCAGCTTTTAACTACTGGCAGTAACACGTGTTAGTGATTAAACAACATGTGCCAATCATAACCGCAAGCACAAAAGGCCTTGAAACCAATGAACAACAACAGCCACTCAAAGTGCATGACTCATTGCATTGCTTACACTATATCGATTACCATTATTGAGTGGAAGGTTCAAAAATCACAGCTCTTGAGAAATTGCTAGAATTTAATCATTTGAATTTGTAATATTTGTAAGACAGCATCAAAGTTTCAATTCAATCACAAAATAAACTTCAATATTTAAAAAAAGTAGAATTAAAGTCCATAATTTTTATTAAAACCCGTTACATGTACTATTTTGTCTCAACTGCTGTTGCTTGCTATCACTTTCGCTTTCACATAGTTTCACAATCACTTCCATTTTTCCAACAATAAGAACCATCCAAAAACAAAGAAAATTTCCCCTACAACACAAGTTGCTTTACAAAGAGTTGTCACAATAGTTTCACCTAGCACATCCAAACTTGAACCCCACACAAAGGGGGGAAAGGTTAGTGCATTAGCAACAGCTCCTTAGCCAGAAAAAAAGAGTTGGGAACACAAAGGCTTTGAACTTTGCAAATGACCAAAGCTGAGACCACATGAATCTGACGGCAATTCCGATATACCCTACACTGAATGACCTATGGGTCAAGATCACAGTTTTCTTTACATACAATGATATTTACAACAATCTATTAACATCAGATAATTAAGGGTGAAATGGATTACATTCTGAATAGCAATCTACCACCAGGCAGTTAAGAAGCAGCACAAGTTTGCCTTCTCTAATGTTATTTAATGCTAGCTTTAGACTTCTCTGAGAAGACAGATTCCTTGCAGAGATAATGAATGCTTAACCTTCAACTCCAAGTTTACAATTGAGAAACTTCCCACTTCCAACATGATCTTCGACTCCACACTCATGACATTAAAATGGGTCTTCAACTCCCAGTATGATCATGGGCCTTCAATTCATAATACAATTGTGGAACTCCGACTTCGAATATGATCCTGGAGCTCACGTTCCAAATATCATAATGGATCTTCAATTCTTAATAAATAATGATCACAGGCCTTCAACTCCTAATACAATTTTGGAATACGACATCTGATATGATCCTTGACATCACACTCCTAGTATTATTAAGGACTTCTACTATCATGGCTTTCAATTCCCAATATTGCTGGAGACCTTCAGCTTCAAACACACTATAAACTCATTTTCACATACTTGGCAGTCACGTCCATGTCCTCATTACAAATTCAATGGGTTCATTGTAGGTAAATATTCTATTTGCAAATTAAGTTTTTGATCCCAACTTCTGACAGAATATGTGTCATAACAAACACTTCTATTGACTCTCTGGTGTAATATTGTGGGCTGTTATGGATGCCATCAATTTCTACTGAGACTAGAAAAATCCACCCTATTGTATAGTCGAACAATGAACCTGTTAACCGACTTTGAAAAGTGTAAAAGGCCCTATATAAATGATGATATACAAAATCTAAACCGTTGACGTCTACTTCATAGTTAATAAAAACCCCACGCTCTCAACTCAAAGGTCGCCGACCTCTTACCCCCACGCACCGAATTGAAAAGGTCACCCCCATATTGCACCCCACAATGGCCAATTATATAATACACAAGTCATTATGGCAAGGAAAAACCTCAACTGCAGGAGAAAACCTAAAGAAAACAGTTATCAATAGGGCAAGCAGATGCCTTGAAATGGGTTGGTTGGAGAAGGCCCCTCACCCCAACCAGATCACCTGAACTGCACGGGTGACAAACGCACAGAGACCGTAATGTTGACAGGTTCAATTGCAATAACAGGTGGGCCTTTTGAGTCTTCTCTTTGAGGCAGAAAGGCAAACATTACACCGCCAGCCTCCACATTGAAGGCACTCTTTTATATGAGGCAGCTAACAATAGACACTATTGTCTGCTAGTAAGACAGTGATGTTGTCAATAGGCTGCATGTATGTGTGTGTGTATAAAATATAATCATGTATGTATATAATATGCCCTTGCATATGTTTCGCTGCATATATCTGAACTGTTACTTTGTATATTTAGGCACAAGTAAGAATCTCTGTCCTAGACCAAAGGATATCTGTGGTGATACCCATGGGTCATCGTCAAACTTGGTGTCCCTCAAGGCTCTGTGCAGGCCGCACTTGTATCTTCTCTGCAAGGCTAACTAGCATGCCTGCTCTTTTTTCTAAATATTCCTCAACTGGCCCGACCTTTGTTCATGGCCCTCCCTCCGCACAGCTTGCTCTCACTAGCCTATTGGAATCTTTCCCTCCAGCAACACTGATGGGTGTCTTCTAATCACCTTGCCATAAATTTTTCAAAGGCCCAATTCCTTTGGTTTGGTATTTGCCAACAATTTACTAAGTTTGAATTTTCCTGCTTTGCTAACAGCTTTCCTTCTTATTTTCCTGCCAGGTGGTCATGCAATTAAAGTTATGCTGGACAGCACTCTTACCTTTCCTGCTCACAATCTGTCTCCTCTTCCACCTTAACTTCCTTCATTCCCGCCTTCATTTCCTCCGAATGGACTGCTGCAATTCCCATTCTTCGGTCTTCTAAAGTCTGTATTTTTTCTCTTCAATCTGTATAGAATGCTGCTGCTAGACTAATAGATTACTTTCCTCGCTTCTCGTATATTTCTTCTTATATGATTGGCCACCTACATTGGTTCATATTCAACTTGAGGACTTGCACTCATCTACAGGTCCTCCCTCTCCTGGCTTAGCTTCACCAACTTGAACTCTTTGTGCCACTAGCCAGGACTGACATAACCAAAGCTCATGCTTTTTTTGAACCACTCTTTTGAACCATTGTCCTCCCATTACTTGCCTCAAGCAGAGGGCCTCCCTGCAGCCTTATTTACTCAGGGTTTGTCCCACTGGGAGCGCAACTGATAGATGCAGCACTTTGAGTGGTGCTATATAAATTCATGGATACAATACAACACTGTGGACCCATTGAATCGATAGTTATCCTCATGACAATTGAGCTAAATCAACAAAACATGAGGACCAGATCCAACTATAAAGAGAACTTGTATGTTCAGTAACCAAAAGTGTTAAGGGCATAAATTAAATTTCATCAACTGTTGTCCAATTTCTTTTGCTGAAGTATTCTAGGTTTGTCTTACATTTCCTCTGCCTATTGCAAATAATATTACGTTTCCAAAGTGTCCGACTATAGACCAGAGTGGACGAGCATTCGTAAAAAACCATATAGATCCGTCTTCAAGTGCCCAGGTCACAATAGTGTTTGCTGTCACCAGGCATTGATTTTTCTCATAAATGCCCAGCTACTGCCTGAATGTTGACAGTTGGAATCCACACTTCCCAGGTCAATAATGAGTGGTGATTAGGATATTCAAAACAAAACAAAGAACTGCTTATCAGCACCAAATGACTTAGAGGATAAGTTCAAACTGATACAACAACCTCTCTTGTCAAGAGGTATAAAGCAAACAGGTCACTTGCAAGGGTACTCTCATTCACATTCACAAGAGTTTATACAGTTACACTTATCACTCCATAGATCTGGATACATTACCTTAAGTGAAATGTGAAGGTTACAGCAAAACAGAGAATGTAGATACATGCAGATATCACCCAGAAACATTATAGGGATTGCCAGTTTTTAGTAGCTGTAAAACAGGACCTGAGCACAAAACTGTAGACAGAGAAGAGAGGCAGCGTGTAAACAAATACTGGCGTAAAGCAGTTAACACAACCAAACCAAAAGAAAACCTTCATCAAAGGAATAAACTTCAAAGAATCCTATGACAGCTAATAGCATGCATGATCGAATGTAGAGAGCCATGCAGGGAAAAGATCAATCTTGTGCAAGAGTATACCGGAAATCCTGCAGTGATATACAGTATAAGCATGGAGAAAAGGATCAAGCAACACTTCAAGACGAAAAAGAGGAACTAATATTTGTTGGCATCTGATAATATTGCATTAATATTCTTTGTACAAGTCCATTAACCAATACTTGGTTTGGTCTACATGTGTTGGAAATTCATAAATTTATGTTTCGCTTCTAGTCTTGAGGCCATTCTTCGTCAGTGTGGTCAATTTTTTTTACAAATTCTCGACCAATTCAATTTATGTAGCGCCTTTAGAGAACAATTCAAAGGCATTGAACTAGACACTATACAATAGTATACATGCTCAATTGTTCATAAGAACAGATAGTGTTTGAGAAGTACCAACATACACAATAACCAATGAAGTGTCTAAATATGCCTCCTACATGTGCATTTACGCATACATACATATAGATATACACACACAGTGTCTGGCGATCAATACAATATTTGTCTGCTTGCACAAGACCTTACTTTAACTTTTAGATCTGACTGCCTTCTTTGCCTTGCTCTTTTTCATCCAAAACTTACAATGATTTGAAGAAGGAATGCCTTCACAAAAAGATTTGCCCGAGGAGCAGCATGCCCACTGAACCAATTAACAAAAGAAAGACAGGTGACTGAATTCCTGAATGAAATGAATATACAGCCTTTAACAAACCAGACACTCACTCACTTGTTCACCTAACACAAAACAGTGAAAACACACTTTCCCCATATATTTATATACATAATCTGCATATATAAACATGCAGTCATATATTGCTACACAAAATAGACCTTCATTAACAGAGATGTGCAAGTACAGCAGCATATGTGCATGGTTTGCAAATGTAAAAAGATGAATATTATACATATTGTAAGGTGTGCAAGGAAGTACATATAGTAACACGGTAAATGGAAAAGCCTAATGGAAAAGCGGCAGTACCATTGACAACACAGTAAAATCCTGTTGTTAGTGATTTTATCTATGCATTGACAAGATATATTTAGGTGCAGGGCATATCTAGAACCTATTACTACATAATAGCAATGGGTGTAGTCATATATCATATATACGTGCGTATATATATAATATATATATATTATAAGTGGAAGTGGGCGATGATATGTGCAAGACAAGCACCTGTATGTATGCTGGACCATCGGCCAGATGTACTAAATATACGTAATATGACTGTGCATGTTTACAGTTCACCAGTTCAACTACTAAGTATTCATTTATGGTAAGCAGGCTAACAAGTCAGCCCCACACTTTCTATACAAGTATATGCAACTACTTTCATTAATTTATACGATAGATAGAAATACGGTTTACGAAACTTTAGACACAATGTACACAACAGGAACTTTGGACACAATATTACTTTGCTTTTGTAACAATGCAGCTTTTGTAACTCATTCTTTACGCTATAATACATTAGCCCAAGCTAAGGGTTAATAATTCCGCTTTTTCGCCAAATCAATCATTGATTGTAGAAATCAGATTTTAACCCGATTATCGTATTAGGCCCTCAGAGAAATTTTCATATAACAAACATGTAAGCTAGTAAAATTAGCCATTTCAAATTAGTTTACGTATCAGACAAATCCGGATTCTTACTTTAAACACAATGACTCTGCATATTCTGGAAGGACACATGGATCACTTATCAGACATCCAGTGGCTGAAAATAATCTAACTGATTGGACCGACGTCACATGAACAAACATGCTGTATGGAGCGCCCATGAATTTTAAACAAACGCACCTTCTTATCTGCCGGTCACATTGGATTAAACCACTACACAAATGCAGTAGCTTTTTCGTGCATTTTTGGTAATTATCACTAAGAAAATAATAGACAAGGAAATACGATAATCGTTTTACAAAAATAATAACTGATAGTTGTTCTCAAAACAGATTTCAGATTTTTGTATAAGCTACACTACATAATGTCACATTATGTCATAACACTGGTGACTTTTTAAGATATTTGATAAATAGAAGACTAATGGATGATCTGATTATTTTTAATGAACTTTTACAAAATTAAGGCCAACATTGGCAACCAGTTTTTGAGGTTCAAAAAATCATTGTTATTGTAAGCATCAAAATCAATACGTACAATGTACATGCGTACATACTACATACATACAACAAATGTTGCACAAATCATAAAATACACACCAACATACTTGCTTGCATGTACACATATTAAATTCAGATGGTCTTCTTTCTAGAATAAATGGGTCTGACTTTAGTAGACAAAGACACTTCATATCACTGACAGTATTTAGCAAAAATCAATAACTATTGTAACAATGAAGCCAAAATCTATAACAACGACAGCATCGGCAACAAGAAAATCGTCAAAATATTCTCTGGCACTGCATTCAAAAATTACATTGGCATCAGCATCTATTCAGTGCTCCAGAGAACATGTGGACCAAAAACCAATACAAGCAATACGTCTATGATGTCGATGTTTACAGCATCATTGATAGGATTTATAAAATATGCCTTACAAGTCTAGATACATATTATACACATACACAAACATGTGCAAAAAAATATAGCACAGTCGCAACACAATAAACTATAGCAATAAACCATAGCAGTAAACCATAGCAATAAACCATAGCAATAAACTATAGCAATAAACTATAGCAATAAACTATAGCAATAAACTATAGCAATAAACTATAGCAATAAACTATAGCAATAAACTATAGCAATAAACCATAGCAATAAACTATAGCAATAAACTATAGCAATAAACTATAGCAATAAACCATAGCAATAAACTATAGCAATAAACCATAGCAATAAACTATAGCAATAAACTATAGCAATAAACTACAGCAATAAACTAGAGCAGAAAACTATAGCAATAAACTATAGCAATAAACTAGAGCAGAAAACTATAGCAATAAACTATAGCAATAAACCATAGCAATAAACTATAACAATAAACTAGAGCAGAAAACTATAGCAATAAACTATAGCAATAAACCATAGCAATAAACCATAGCAATAAACTAGAGCAGAAAACTATAGCAATAAACTAGAGCAGAAAACTATAGCAATAAACTAGAGCAGAAAACTATAGCAATAAACTATAGCAATAAACCATAGCAATAAACTATAACAATAAACTAGAGCAGAAAACTATAGCAATAAACTATAGCAATAAACCATAGCAATAAACCATAGCAATAAACTAGAGCAGAAAACTATAGCAATAAACTAGAGCAGAAAACTATAGCAATAAACTAGAGCAATAAACTATAGCAATAAACTAGAGGAAACAAAACTAGAGCAATAAACTAGAGCAATAAACTCGAACAGAAAACTAGAGCAATAAACTAAAGCAATAAACTAGAGCAATAAACTAGAGCAGAAAACTATAGCAATAAACTATAGCAATAAACTAGAGCAATAAACTAGAGCAGAAAACTATAGCAATAAACTATATCACAAAACTAGAGCAGAAAACTAGAGCAGAAAACTAGAGCAGAAAACTAGAGCAGAAAACTAGAGCAGAAAACTAGAGCAATAAACTACAGCAGAAAACTAGAGTAGAAAACTAGAGCAGAAAACTATAGCAATAAACTATAGCAATAAACCATAGCAATAAACCATAGCAGAAAACTAAAGCAATAAACTATAGCAATAAACCATAGCAATAAACCATAGCAATAAACTATAGCAATAAACTATAGCAATAAACTATAGCAATAAACCATAGCAATAAACTATAGCAGAAAACTATAGCAATAAACTATAGCAATAAACTATAGCAGTGCTAAACACAACAGCAAGAGAAAAGCAGCATCAAATTGTGTAAAATGACTCAACTAAAAGAGCAAAAGTCAATCCATAACAACCACAATAGCAATAACACCATTGGTCATGTTATAATTAATAATACAATGGAACAGATTCAGTTAATCAGGTCCTTTGGCCACTGGTCAGCCCACAGAGTCCCTCTGGGCACCAAATCATGCGTTCATTTCCACTCTTCATCGACCCCAACCAATCCATCATGATCAGTTCAAACGAAAGCCATTCGGCCACATGTCACGAAATCACACATCTCATATAAGATCTGCTTCAAGGGAATTATCTTTCATTGCGTGACAATCAATAATTAAATTCACACCTTAATGTGCAAATCAACTTTCTGAGGGTACATCATGCTAAGAAGTTAACACATTTTCCTCAATGCAAGCAAAATAATGAAAACCTTAATTGTTTAAGGCAATTTCTGCAGCACAAGGCAGCATAAAATATCTGCAGTGCAACTGCTCTGAGACACACCCATAGCCTTGGCTACCGCAAACAAGACAAGCAGCGGCCTTCCTTTGAAAGGTAAGTGAATAACAGCGGTCTCTCTGTTTAGAGGGGTGCGACCCGGAAAACCCCAGCAGGGCGTAACCTTTCTTCTAACTCAGAAGTGGACAAAACACAATAATTTTATAAGCCTATCTCAACAGTTAAATAACCAACCAGCAAGAGCAACCTAATTGCACTCCTGAATCAATTAAGTTTAATTTAGCAGCAATCAACATTCGAAAATAGGCATAATTACTTTCACCTATATTAGATGAAAGAGTGCACGCACACATACGATATATATATTATGTAGACGTAAATATACTAGTACATACATAAATACATAGAAACAAATATATATATATACACATAATATTTGCTATGCTACTGAATACGTAGAGATGCTTTTACCTTCCTTTTTTGGGTAGTAATGGGCTTCTAATTTAGTGATTTCCAAGTGAACTTTTTCAGAAGTTTGCTACAGACTTTAACAAGGTTCTCTACCTCAATTTTGCTATCAATGGGGGTTCTTACGACTTAAAAAACATATGATTCAAAGAGGAACATGCTCTCAAATTCTTGTTCTTTAACTAAAATTTTGCATCTTTCATAAAACCAGAAAAGTTTAGTAAAGAGAACTTACATTCAGTTCCTCCTCTGCTCTTCTGCGCTGGTTGCTGGCATCACTAAGTCTCGCCTGGAGTTCATTCACCTGTGACTCGGCTGCCACCAGCTTCCGTTCCAGGTCACTGGCTGCCTTCTCCTTGGCCAGAAACCTTAGAAACAAATGAACAAAACAAGAATCACCAACAGGTAACAACTGCTAAGATATAAAACATACTTCAACCAGATCCAAGGTAAGGTATGGTCAGTACTATAACTGAATTAAATGTATGGGAAGGTAAGTATAATAAATCATCATCGTCATCATCCGTGCCTGACGCCAGCCATTTAGCAGCGATGGGTACAAATAAATTACCTCTGTTGTCTGTGGTCATGTGTCAAGTCCATTGCTACCTTTAGTGTTACTCCAAGTCATGTTATGTCTTCATTTATAATTTTATATTGTCCAAGCAAGCATTGTGTTTTGGTCTGTATTTGGTTTTTTCTTTAAATCATCCAGGTAATGCAATGTCTGGGATTCATTCAACTGACATTCTTTCTACATGTCCAAAAACATCTTCAGGAGTCTCTATTGACTGACATTGTCTGGCAGAGTGTTTTGATGCATAATACTCATTTTATAACATCATTTCTTATTTTCATGTGATGGAGTTCAGTGAAAGGCAAGTAAGTTATATAATTTAAGGCACCCTCTACAATTTTTAAATTCCACCCCATGTCCCAAGTCCATTAGACAAAAAGAGAAATTTGAATTTCTAGGTTAATTATTGACAGTTATACAATTAAATTAATTAACTAGTCACTAGTAGCATGATTAATAAACTATTTATTGTTAATGTAACTTTTGTTCTTGCTTCTTTTCAATTATTTATGAAATATGTGGTTCCATTTTGAAGAGAGCAAAGTGCATTTAGTTCTGAGTATCGAGGAGATTTCGAAACTTGGTTTTCACACTCATGATTAAGAGTGGAAACTCCTGTTTCACAAAGATTATAAGTGGTATCTAGCTATTTATAGTATACTGTACTTGTCTACTGACGGTACACACATGACTCCGAAATAGACCTAAGTTGCGTGCATTTATTATAGAAAATGGCTGCAGAGTCAAAAAATACTGGACCCTTTCATAACATGCGAAAGACGGAATCTCGCACCCCATAGGGGTGCCACAATCGAAGTAAACAACCACTGCTTTAGGGTTTCTAACAGGTGAATGTATACAGATATGAATATATCTGAATTTATATATGACAGCACTTAGCCACCACTTGATGTCCATGGCTGGCCTCTCTTAAACTGATTAAGTATCACGTTCACTGACCTATCTAACATACTTCAAATATATTTATTCAACAGATTTCAAAAGACACCACTTAAGATAGCTTGAAAATGTTTCATGATTGGTGTATAAGTCAGTTCTAGTCCAACTGTACTAGTAAGTTCTCTTTGCACTAAAAGCCGTTACCACACGAAGGTCACGAGAATTCGGTTAACAGAAGAACAACTGGAGAATCTTGTCTAACGCTTCCATGACGAGCGCATAGTAAAGTGACTTGGAAACCAATGAAAAAGTCGAGCATGACAGGCTCACGAATAAAATAATGCAGATACGAAGGCACTGGGATATAAATGCCTGACTCTGCAGCGAATAGCAACATAGCACAGCAGGTAAAGCAAGGCATGACAAGAAACAATGTACAGCAAGCCAAGCCAAGCCAAGGCCTGAAACAAAAGGCCTGGCAAGACAACTAACTGTAAGGTTAGGCTTGACAAGAATCATAAAAACAGGCAACGCCAGGGTCAAACAAGACAAGGGCAAGTAAAAGCATGACAAGTTAAAGTTAGGTAAGGCAATTAATATAGGATAATTAGTAGACATGGCCCTATTGTTAACTTCACCGTGTTCATGGTATGTTTTGCCGGTAGGCAGCGGCCAGATGGCAAATGGAATCCAACTCACATGTTCCGATAATCCCACCCCACAACGCCTCCTCACGATTAGTTATACATATGACCACCTCCCCTCTACTGGCGTGTTGACGGTAGTTGAAGCTTCACGCCCTGACCGACCATAGAAAGCTCTTTCGGAACTACGTCAGCAGTGACTCACTTGACTTAATAAACCGACCCAATTATGGATAGCTGCGTTGTGGGCACAATGAATCATCCAACTAAGGCAATCTTAAATAAACGATCCTGCATGGCAGATCAATCAGACGATGAGGCAAAGGAAGTATAGCTGAGAATTTGGAAGACAAGCCAACGCCCACACTGGTCTATCATCTCTGCCGCTCAAAAAGCCTCATACATATAATTATAGGTATTCACACAAGGAAGAAACAGGCAAATACAGAAGATGGCTGATAATAGTTCAATGGTTCACGGACGCATGTGCCTAGAAGATTCTGAGGAACTTGAAGATGGAAGTGCTTAGAAGCACCTGAAGATGGATGTGCCTAGAAGAACCTGAAGATGGATGTGCCTAAAAGAACCTGAAGATGAAAGTGCCTAGAAGAACCTGAAGATGGAAGTGCCTATAAGAACCTGAATATGGATGTACCTAGAAGAACATGCAGCTGTAAGTGCCTAGAAGAACCTGAAGATGGAAGTGTCTACAAGAACCTGAAGATGAATGTGCTTAGAAGAACCTGAAGACAAATGTGCCTAGAAGAACCTGAAGATGGAAGTGCCTAGAAGAACCTGAAGATGGTTGAACGTTCCCAAATAACTACAAGTTCACACCGTCAGACATAGAAACATGTACATGAGCACAAAATATACTTTAAAAGTAATTAATAATAAAATAGAAGAGTATGTGTGTCATTTCTGTTACACAGTACACGTGGGGTCAACTGTCAGTTGGTTAGGACCAACATAGTCAATAGGGTATGGCCACGCACGCGAGCAATCGATTAGGGGCGCACCGTGGGTTAAACGAACTGACAGTCGTTACAACAGGCGGATCAACGGACCAATGGGTCACATTTCAAATTCTTTTTACACGTATTAGGTCGGGCAAACATCTAGTCTTTATTACTGAAAAGCGAAACGCCCATGCTTAACAAACAACACAGCACAGAGCGTTAAAAGGATCACAGTAATAGCATAAGGAACATTCAAATGATGCAATATATATGAACAACACAACATGGACAGAGCGGGAATAAGTTTCTGTTACTGTAAATATTGTCTGGAACTCTTAAAAACACTCCAAACGTGTACAGCCAACATACAGCCCATGTGTAAACTGCCTCGGTATCCACAAGTGAAGTCTGCCTGGCACCATTCTGCACCTCATCCCCGCAAGTCTTTCCTTATCAACTGGGATAATAGTATTTAGCACTCACATCTGATCTCTCATTAGCAAGTATGTAAAACAACGCAGTGAATGTCTGCTGTCGTCTGAGTTTTCTTAATTAGAATGGCTGGCTTAGGTTACAGCAAATGGCTTATAGTGTTAGCCTGATTGTAAAAAACTATGTAGGTTGAACTTGACCGGAGTCGCATAGACATGGCTCCCATTGACTATAGCTAGCTGTCATTATATACAAATTATACAAAATTGCAAAACCCCACGCATAATTTTCAAGAATTTCAAAGGATGTGCCTGCAAATGCATGCTCAATCCTATACTTCACTCTCATATATGGCACAGTGGCCGATCAGCTAGAGCGATTGGACCTTGAGCAAGTCCTTCCCGCACAATTACTCTGCAGTAGGCTACAACTGCAATTGTACCGTCGAGGCTTGTGCACTTCTGAGGAAAAAATTTAGGAAGAAGGATGATATCAAATTTCAGAATAAATACATCCTTGTCTTACGTATGGCAACTTTATACAAGCAATGAGAATTTCAAATACCGCTCTCACTCTACACGCAAGAACCAAGATCCTGATTGCATCCATAAAATGTGAAGGTACCAAAACTTGGAATAGCATTCCACTTTCAATAAGACTCGCACACAATATTCGTCTATTCAAATCTAAATGGAAGATGTTTATTTTAAACGAGTTGAAGTGACAAAGATTGCTGGGGAGAAATGCAGCTGCTATTTATAGCGGTGCTCCTGTTAGGATTCGATGACTGCATAATATGGTCATGTGTCAATTGTGTATCGTTATCTTTGTTGTATTGGGCTATACAAGTAAATCACTCTTGTTTTGATTCAAAAGATTTCTTGCCTACAGAGATTAATCTTTGATTGCACATTAGTTAAGCATATTGTAAAGATATCTATTATACATTAAATGACTAGCGAACAGCTTTCTCTTCAAGTTGAACAGACAAAAGTTGTTTTTGCTCAATTCTTTGTATAACGGGGTGGACCTAACTAGCAGGGCCGTTTGGTCCTTAATTGGGTCTCCCGGGTGATTGACATCAGTTACAAAACTTATGTACTTGTATTTGACCTTGGATTACTGAATAAGCTAATATTGATTGATTGATATTTGCCATATATATATATATATATATATATATATATATATATATATATATATATATGGCAAATATCAATATATATAGTTGGCAGAGTCAATATATGGCAGGTTGGCAACGTTGGTATATATATGGTTGGCATGCAACATGGTTGCTGAGCTAACATTGAGGTATGACACAGTTGGCATAGTTAGAACCTGGTTGGAACACCTATTATGTGGGTATATAGGGGAAGATGGCATGGTTGGCAAATGGAAGACTGGAATAGTCGGTAATTGATAGGTTCATACAGCTGGTAGAATTATGGTAGGCCTACCTTAAAACTGCATGATTGGCATATGGTATACTTTGGTACATATAGACAGTTGATAGGTGTATTTTCAGGTGGGACTCGTTCAGGTAGGAGCGTAAGTACCATGCTAGATTGGCACATGTGGAAATGGGTTAATCTTAAAATAATATTAACCAGGGTTCAAATGATGCAAAGTATGAGAGAGTCCAGCTTCATTGGAACAGCTGTTCAACCAGACAACATCTGCAGAGTTTCAGGAAAGACATTTAAATCCTGGAATCAGGGATTGAAACTAATTAGACCAAAATGCAAACAAAAAACTGATGAACAAAAGTTTAATACAGACATGAACACAGACATACAAGAAGACAGAAAAATAGCAAACCATAAAAGGATGGATAAGCATGCACACAGAAGGGTCCCTGGTAGTGACAGTCCCAAGTCTTGCAAAAGGGGATCCACAATCACATACACTATGAAACAGTGTAATTAAACAGCAACCAACCTACAGGAGGTCAGATACAGAACTAAACAGAAAGACAGATATAGAGACAAGAAATACAGTTCTAGTAAACAGAAACGCTTATAGAAAAGGACAGATACACAAACAGACGGAGGTATATATGCAGAGATGAAGCCAGGCAATCTCTAGAACAGTCTTGCAAGTGCAAGGCATGCGGACATTAGTACCCTCCCTCCCGTCTGGCCATAAACAGCCACAGAGCATATAAACAGACCCAGCACAAGGCCTCCAATAGCCTCACGCCCACAATGGACAGCTATACTGGCTCTTGCTCTAGTTATAATAAAAACACTTCCACCTCAACTACACAATAACCCAAAGCAGATAACACAAATACGACTATATAGGCTTTCTATTAAAGCAATACCTTAAGAGAACAGGTATTATTGCCTAATAACACATTTCAGAACCTGACATAGGCCACAAAATAAAACAGCACAATAACTCAGGGATGGTAGGCAACATTTCATGAGCTGGTGGCACAATTGCCAGCATGATGTCAGTAAAGGTCTCTCATTCTAGGTGTCTTGACCTGACATGACAGAAGAGTCCAGGTCATGACTTTGTGACCTACTATATGTATTTCAGTGGTCATACACCATCATGGTGTGTACATCACAGATCAATAATAAATATAAATAATTTCCCAGGTTTAGAATTTAATTGCCAATAAGACCAGAGGTAACATGACTACATTTCCCTTAAAAAACCTCACTCTACTATCAAACGCTTGTCCCTCTTGACTCTCCTGCAACCTGACTTTGATCTCCATCTGACTGCCATATGGACAACCCTCTGATTCATCAATAAGCTGGTGTCGTGCACTGGGCTTTTGAGTGGTACTTTAGAAGTCTGGAGTTTACAGTTACGATTTACGATTACGTCTCCAGCTGAGTTCAGCCTTGGATGGCAGCTTATGATAGCTCTTGAACCCAAATCCAGTTTCTCCTTTTTCGAACATCATCACAATTGAACAATTCAACTTTATTTATATGATGTCCACATAGACACCTCTGTCACACAACATAGCTGTTCAGCCTAGCTCAAACTGGGCACTCATTAACATACATTCACTCAATGCTTTTGAGACATTGCAACAACTGTACTCTGTATACAACTACAATTAAAATTAAATACACACAAACATAACCGGTAACCATTGGCTGTATATCATATCGTGATATACAGCCAATCAGCCAGCTCCTCGTCCTCAATTCTACATGCTTCAGGAACACTCAACTTCCTGTTATGTGTCAACTATGTAGTCAAGAAACTGTTATTTGAACTCTGTAACTCTTCAATAGTCCTCTGAGCTGTGCTTGCCAATTAACAAATGTTCTGCTCTTGAATGTCAATAACATTGCAAATGCTATATATAGTGCAGTGCACGGCTCTTTTAAAGCGATGCTATAAAAACATCTAATTACAATTTAACATTATATGGCAGTGCTATATAAGTTCTCAGATCATAATTGCCAATTGTCAACGATTTGTCAAAAAATTGTCATCCTCACTTGGTCTGTAGTTCGTCTAAATCCGACTTAGCCTTGTTCAGTTCAAGCTGGACACGAGCCTTCTCCTTGGCCATCTGATCGAGCAAGCGCCTCGCCTGGGCCAGTTCATCCTCGTAGAGACCCTTGATTTTCGCAACCTCCCTCTGAACCGTCTCCTCTTGACAGTGGACCAACTTCGACAGCTTCTCATTCTCGGTCTCGAGGGTTCGAACTCGGTCAATGTAGTTGGCGAGTCTGTCGTTCAGGTGGGCTAGCTGGTTCTTCTCCTCAACCCTCGATATAACCACCGGGGACCTCGAACGCCGTCCATGCCCGCCGCTACTGCCTGCAGACGCCGAGCTGGTCTGATACGTCCCCGACGACACGGGCGTCGACGTAGCAGATGCTGCACCGCCCGCCTGTCGCGTATATGTTGTAGTCGTAGTCGTTTTCTTCGACCTGGTCGACATGTTTCTTTGAGAAATAGACCGAACTTCAATATATAAATTTTGATTAATTCCAATTTTTCTGCAACCCTTACGAACAGACGTCGCCTTCGGAATGCCACTAAGGCGTTAGGTGCAAGCGATAACAAAGAGGTTTAATATGAAAGATCTGTCTCATGACGTCATTCCTTTGAAGCCTGCGCGTCCTCTGAAGGTTGACTGTACTTCGGAAAATAATAATTTTTAAATATTATAAAAAATTATTATGTGGCAGAAACGATTAAATTACTTTTCGAGCTTTGCAAGAAATTTGTGACCGTCAATTGAAATTAGTGATTCTTTCGAATTCGGACAATTATTCTAAAAGTAGTATTACAGTTTATATGTGTCAGTCAATTAAGCGGTGGCGCTAACTCCTTTCATAGACGTTTGAGCCATCATATTGCATTCTGTAGTCTTTTGCAGAAGCTTGTTTATTCAGCATGCATTATAAACAACAAGCAAACCGACACTTTACAATGAAATAATAATAATAATTATAATTGGAAATATAGTGTATGTTCACAAATAATAAATAATTACACATTCAAAATAATGCATGTGAAATAATAATACAGGTGCAAAAAATCAGAACCAATAATCGTGTTGTGGTCTTTAAACTATGGAACGCTATGTGTTCAATAATAATAATTATTATTATTATAGTTCATTGGACTAAATATTTATTACGGAAACGAGAAACCGTGGGGGCCGTTCACATATTATATAACGCTCAAGGGGTAGGTGGGTGGGTTGCGGTTTTGCTAGCGTTATATTGTGTAGGGTGTAGGGTATAAAGATGCAGAGAAGCATGGATCCACACATCCGGTCTAATCATAATTGGCACGAGAGAGTACGCAATTTTAGCTAATTGGGTGTATGATGATTTTTTTGCTACAGTTCCTGAAATGGATGAAGGCAATTATCAATACTATTAAAGTGCTAACTAACATTGTATTGTTATAAAAGTTTCAAATTGTGCAATACAATTATGTCAATTGTATGTCTCTTAACGTGCTTATAGACTGGGGTGGGGTAGAATTATGTTGATTGTTTTTTTAACGTGCTTATAGACTGGGGTGGGGTAGGTAGCATGTTTGTTATAATATAGGGGTGGGGGTCACGGCTGCTGTTACATAACGCTATTAGGGGTAGGGGGGTGGGTCAAACATTTGGATTTTATGCTTTATATAATATGTGAATGGCCCCTTGCCACTCGGCAAAGAATGATGTGAATTGGAATTTTTATGAATTTAATATAGCGCCCTTCAAGACGACTATTCAGAGGCGCTCTCGATTCAGGTCCGAGCAAAAAGAAGTCTTGAGGTGTCGATGAAATGTATCAGAGTACCCTATAGGAAGGTCGTAGTGGATGACCGGAGAGAGACCATTCCACGCTTTAGGGCCAGCATTGGCAACGTTCTGGGCTGTGTCATGGTTGGGCGAGCAAAAGGTGCAAAGAGAGCATGTTGAGAGGCTGAACGAAAAAATCGGCGACCCGGACATGCTGCGACAGGAACTATAAGGAATTTCAAGTAGACTGGAGCCCAACACAAAAGACAGCTCCATAAATTAAATGAACATAGTCTGAAGTGAATGCGCTGACAGACAGGGAGCCAATGTAACGTGTCTCGCATGTATTATAATAAGAGACCGGAGCAAATTTGGGAAGGCGACCAATCAGTCGTGTCGCCGCACGTAAGACATGCTAAGGCGAAGAAGGCGAGACTGAGGATGGCCAACAAGAATGGCAGAGCAGTAGTCTTAGGATGAAAGCATGAACAAGAGTGAAGGTAGCGGCAGTGGAAAGAGAGCGGGTGACAATCGATGCTATTCACCAACCCTTAGTCGAATCAAATCCGCAGTTGGCTCCGTAACTATTGGTAGGTGCATATGAAGATCGAATCAGGTCGCTAATATTTTATATGCGCCCTGGCGTGGACTGTCCAGAGATTTGAGTGATGCAGTGCCTGAGTAGGCCTGAGTCGCTTGACGTTGGCCCTATATTATGATTCAAAGCTCACTAGAATGCTCCTCCACTGGTAGTATTCAGCCAGTGCCAGTCCCAAGCCTAGATAGAGGAGGAGGGCGACGCTAATGGTCCTTGTTACCACACGGTGTAGTTAAACTGCAACAACCATCTAGAACGCCCAGGCATCACTTTTTTGAGATCACACTACTGAGCCAGTACTCGCTACTCTCCGGTCAACTCAGCTTTTCATTCGCCAGGTGGCGCTGTTAAGATGAGTAGTAGCTATAGGTTATGCTGACACCTATTATGGCTGCAATAGAGTTAACTTAGACTTCTGTAATATTTTATAATCATTCATACTATGACTTATAGTTACTGACCTACTGCATACCTGTTAGGTTAAATTAATAAAAAAAAGAATAGACCTATTTTTAATTTATTGTCATGATTAGGCTGATCAGGCCTAGAGTAGGAACTACGTCTTACTCAATATGCATAGGGCTTATTCTGCTTGCCCACACGTAACCTAAAAATAAGCGATGCTCGCCACAAAATATGCATACACTTTTTAGCAACGCTGGCTGCCCATAACTTTAAGAAAGATTTTAAAATCTTATGGCTCAAACGATGCCATGATTACAAGTTTTTAATTCCAAGTATTAATATTCATGATGCTTATTAACATTCATACAGCCTCTACGACCCGCCCGTATTAGACATACACTGAAGGCCATCGCTTGCAATATTGGCCAACGCTTGAATGACGTCAATAGATCTAAGGCTACACAGCGCGAGGTCGTAGACAGACTTTAGAAGCGCCGCCTATGCCTGGGATTATTTGCACTGAATTCGTAGTAACGACAAATTAAATAACACGAGGCTCACGAGCATCTTCTAGCAAAACGTAGTGACTAGAGAAAAAACTGATTTACAAAAATTAGAAAAGATTCTTCAGAAGAAAATGTACTAATGTTTAATATTGTTTATAAATAAAATTATGGCACGCCACAAGATAAATAAAACAATGACCCCAAACTGGCGGGTTCATCAATGAGCCTCAAGTTATTTTTCCTATAGCTGCATTACAGCCTGTGGTCTCAATCACAAGTCGTCCGCCATATATTCCACACACAACCTTATATATAATATATATGTGTACGTGAGTCTGAGGCCGCCCCCACGAGAACTGATGGTCCGAGTGCTATGTAGCCTGTTGCCTATCTGTTTTGATAAAGCGCCTGCGAATAAGCTGGTTTCCGCGGCTTTGCTTCCGCGGGCGCAATAGAACTGTTGTTGAGATTACGATATTGCACGTGCTGACCAGCGTAGATATAACGTTGATTGGCATTGATTGCACTGGATGCCATGCTGAGAACGAGCGTCAAACAGCAAGTGACAGAAATCAACGTGATGCCACGCATCCGTTTACTCATCAGCAATATCTCTCCATCAATTTGGTCATCGACTGTTCACATATGATGATGACGAGTCACATCCTTCCGTCCAACTGCAGCTGTCCTGCTTTATGGCACAACCATTTAATGGTGCACTATAATGCTCAGCCTCAAGAGTCCTCGGATTGTAGCTCACTCCGTCCAGGCAAACAGAGGCATTGCGTACGCGACGGATAACGATGGTGCAAGATATTCTGATACTGCGCTATACACAGCCTGCAATTTCACTTATACGTTACTGACCCTGTTAGACAGGCTGAGTTTGAAGTAGATCCCATAGAATACAGTACGTGCCGTTACTAAGGCGCAAATTATTAGTGGACTGTGCGGGTACCTGTACCCCATACTTTGTGGACTGCGGAGTACCGTACCACCCCCCATTTTGAATTTTCATACCCAGAAGACACAATGCGCATTGGTATTTTCTTGGAGGAAGGTCTTCATAACAAGCTCTCAAGACTCAAAACAATTACTAAGCATCATCATCATTGTTGTGATTGTCGTTATTTTTACTAGAATCAGTAAATTAATTAATTAAACTAGTATTATTTTCAACCATTATTATTAGATATGGCACATAAACATTGTCATAGCATAACATTCATTCATATGAGCAGTGATTGTAAATGATCTCACTCAATCCATTTAGTGCAGAATGAGTCGTGTCAAGACAATATGGCCACTGTACAAAAACTTGTAAATTTAAATTTTAGCACAACCACTAATTGACACCTTTCAATTTTAACAAAACTTGACTGCTGCAATTCAGTATTGTATGATCTCCCAAACTTTATACTGCTTCCTCTAACTACATGTAGAATCATCCACCATCTGCCTGTAGGGTGCTATATAAATTTTCAAAATGAATGAATGAACCAGCACTGTGTGCCATCCAACCTATCAACCCTGGCTATATCCTATCATTAAAGGGATATTCAATTGCCAATCAGTATCTTTTGTTCTGGCTTCAATGTGAACCTAGAACTATGCAAGAAAGGTATTAGCAAATACTGGTTGTACTGTGTTTGTTGCATGACATAGACCTAAAGAAATTTACATATACATGTATGCAAATGAGAATGCCAAGGAAATGAATTGTCAAAGCCTTACACAATTTTCAGCCCACGTGGTCTAGCAGATGGAATTGATGTCAAAATCACATGAGCAATGAAGATAAATCATGTAATCAAAACTGACCAAAATGGTAAAATCTCCAATTACCTATAGTACTTACTTACTTACTTAGTCCTTCCTGTGTAGGTCTACACATAGGGCAACGCACTTCCTCCATTCGTCTCCAAAGCCTCAGCCTCCTCCAACTCCGCCTCAGACCTCTCCAGAGGTCTGAGCCTGTCCCAAGCCAGGATAAAGGAGGAGGGTTCTGCGGTGGGCTTGCAAACCACCCAGGTAAAACGAAGCTTGCAACTGAAACAATGCAACAAATTCAATCGCCAAACCACCTATAGTACACAAAAACAAATAATTATAACGAGGTTTTAAATGTCAATCATCATTAGTTTCAAAATGTTCTAGACAGTAGCAACACTCAAGATTTAATGTGGCCAGAGCACACTGTTAAACCTAGTGGCAAATAATAGCAGGCAACAGCTTTGCTAAGACATTCATGAACTGCCGATATAAAACCATGCACATTATGAACTGCTGCCAGTCAATTCTGAATCGCAACTGCAATGGCCAAAATAATGTCTTGCTGTACAATAAATGTATTACAGAAGCAGAAAGATCTGTTTGTCTTTCAAAAACTAACTGTTTGGAGTGGCCACTATGGCTCACAACCAGACATTGTGCATTACCATGAAATGTCACACATTCTAGAAATATAATACAGCTTTCCCATAACAGCCCCAGATAAACTAACACATTTCAGTTGTGTCCGGCATTACAAGTACAAGAATGTCCAAATAAAAAAATACTAAGAATGTCAATATATTTAAGAAAAACACAGCTAGGGTATTAAGCTCAATCCGAGCCGCCACAACCGCCACACAACTTGGCATAATAGGATATTGAATTAAGACACATTCTGGTTTCCTTAATCCAAACATATTTTGTACTTTTAAATAGCTCCCAGTTTTTATTATTCACTGAATGTAAAATAGTTGC
Source organism: Bimastos eiseni (assembly GCA_959347315.1). Lineage (NCBI taxonomy): Eukaryota > Metazoa > Annelida > Clitellata > Crassiclitellata > Lumbricidae > Bimastos > Bimastos eiseni. The sequence continues at coordinate 13,058,271 of OY365815.1, forward strand.
ATACTAGTCAGCTTCTCACTTTCTAGTTGCCAGAGCGTCATTTTTTAAAACTAAAATTTGACCCTAACGCTAGAAATCATATTTGACTACCAGTCACTTGGCGATTTAATAAAACCAATACTTAAATGTCACACTCATTAAATTTCAGGTGGAAACATTAAGAAATGCATTTATTATCAAAGATGAAAATCTTTGCATAAATCTTCTATACATATCTCTGTGTGGTAAAAATTCCATCAGTGTAATTCCAATCAACTCAACTTGCCATAACTGCAAAAATAATACCGTCAGATGGTGACAGAAATCATTCGATTAAACAATTGACAGCCCTACATAAAACACAAGCAACCAAAATATACAACAAATAGTTAGTCACCAGGTAAACTCAAATGCCTTAGATCACAAAATAATAAATTAAATAACAAATTTGATCAGGCAGAAGAGTAGAATATAAAGGAGAGGATTAACAGTTTTAATCAGCGAATATTCCTAAGCGGTGTTTCGAATGAGCAATGTCTGATATCTAGCAATAGGTTTCAGCTGAATATAATTAAATCAATAAAATGTAACAAACAGATTACATTTGATCAGAGCAGATCATATTTATTTCTTGATTCATTCATTCATTCACTACAGAGATTTATATAGCGCCCCTTCAAGGCTACTACTCAGAAGTTTCGTTAGTTAATGCAAGTGATATCAGTGATGCTGAGCAATTATGCATAAAAACCGTAACACATGAAATAATGAAAGGTCTTCTAACTTTGCTACACAGCTGCCACGTCACTACACAATCATCATCATTAATGGATATGTGTGCAGGACCTGATCCCTCTGCCAAATTCAATGTCTTGTGTGATTTTCGACTGATGGTTATTATCCCCACAGATATGTTGAATAATCTGAAAGTAGCACAGAGCAATGTCACATTTAATTCAAGTTTACTTTTTGTAGCAAGTCTGCATCCTCTTCCTTTCCGACACGACGGACTGTGTGAGACAGATGAGGAAGACGAGCAGAAGCCCAAGATTAATCCCCAGGATAATCATTCCCTCGGTGAAGTACGTCGGCATCACATAAATTTTGATAGCAACCGTTGTGTTGTACATCTCTGGCGCTTCCGTTTCCATCTGCTGAGGGTATGGAACCATATTGCTCTGAGCAGCGGTAGAATAGCTTACGAGACCATCGGTGGAGTTGGAAACCGGGAGCTGCGCGATCGTTGTCGGAATTGTGACAACTGGAGCAGTATTGACGGAAATGTCGGAGGTCGCCTTGCACAGGTAGAGGCCAGTGTCATTCTCTTGAGCATTCGTAATTTGAAGCTGTGACTCTCTGTCAACGTAGATCCGACTTGTCGTCGAGTTGGATTCCGGTAAAATTTCCGTCACATTGTCGGGATAGAACCACAAGATGTGAGTCATGTTTGTAGATGGTGAAATTATGCACTTGAAAGTTCCAACTTTACCGACCTCAGCTGTCCACCGGAATGGATCGATTGTTAATGGAGGACTGTCTTCCGAATCCTGGCAGGAAATGGAAGATGCACAGAGGATGAAAAGTACACCAACAACAGTGAACTGTGTAGCAGGCATTGTACATGGAAAGATATCAAAGCTGTGTGAAGCTCTGGTAGACCTGTGTGATTAATGTGTTAGAAAAAAACACACAGCAAATTATTACATCAACAAGGTAACACACATCATCACAATGGAGAATCCCATTTCACACGCAAAACAGCATTTAGTCGAGTGTGATGGGCAGCATTGGTAAAACCTTACCATTATGGGGACGCATATAATAGACAATTGTGTAGTGGTCCGAACAACAATCCGACAAAATGCATAAATGCTAACAAGAATGAGAGTGGACAATAAGAATAGCCAGAATTGAATAACAAACTAGGAAATACATATACATATATATATATAAAATGATTTATGGATAAATTGAATCATCTTTGGGTGGTAGAATATGGTCAAGTGCTCTAGGTCTTAATTGGTGAATGGAGGGGATCAAAAGGGGTAAAATGGAGAAAAGGAGTATAGCATCTGCCATGCGTGCAAGTTCAGAAACTGTTGGGAAGGATTTTTCTAGCTAACACAGGCAATTGGCTTTACTTAGGAGTTTTCCAGGTGCTCTTTATGGGAGGCTAGGGCTGGACCTCATCAGGATAAGGAAGAAAAAAACCATGGGTTTTGAATAGAGCTGTACCGATATCACTTTTTAAAGATGAAGCCGATACTGAATATTGCCAATTATTCATTTGTCGTTACCCGTTATTTAGCCGATATTTCATTGTGTTTCCCAAGATGTCTGGTTTCAAAAGATAGACCTACTGCTACTGCCTATTGTTGTGATACAAGCAAAACACTTGCTCCATAGGAGACGTAAGCATGTAGTTGGGGACTAATCCTAGGCAGGAAATACAGATTAGACACACTGACTGCCGTCGAACTGTACCCAAGGTAATTAAAGGCCTAGTAACGGCTAGCCAATTCACAGCCACCCATCTAGTCTCAGGCAACTGAAATGTTTCGGGGAGATCTGATTGGCAGCTAGCATTTATTCATTAGGCATGCCTCCACGATGTATATTCATGGGTTTCTCTGTTGAATTGGCCATCCGTTCCTTGGCTTGAATTGGCCAGACATTCCTTGGCTTTTAAGCGATTGGCAGCTAGCATGTATTGATTAGGCATGTATTCATTAGGCGTGCTTCCACGATGTACATTCATCGGTTTCCCTGTTGAATTGGTCAGCCGCTACTTGGCTTGAATTGGCCAGTCATTCCTTGGCCCATAACCAGGCACTATGACTCACTCTGCACAAGACCTATGTTGACACATTCCCACGGTCTATACTAGCACAGTGGGTGGTCTCACCACTGGTCTGAAGAAGCCATTGGCTCGACGACACGATTTGGGAACGGAACGAAATGCTGTCCTTCACAGACCCAGTGATGTTGCTGTCGTCATTTTGCTTTTATAGACTAAAAATAATATTATAAAATATAAAAAAATAATTTGTAATATCGGCACCGATTATCTTGCTGATATCCGACATATCTCTATAATCGGCCGATTAATATCCTGATATCCGATATCTCTATAATCGATTAATCGGCCAGCCGATTAATCGGTACAGCTCTAGTTTTGAATCACCTGATAACATAAAAAAGGAGCAAGTTGCTGTGAGGAGATCTATGAATGTGAGGTTATCTTGAAGTAATGACAACCAGTTTTTTAAGTTTTAACTTGGGTTATGCCAGGTAATTGAGGGGAGCAGGTTATTGGTGTCAAGGGCAGAAAATTATAAATTATTTAGAATTTTTGAGCTATTTAAAGTCAAATTATTAGTAAAGCTGTCAACAGGTACCCTGATGCCCGCCCAAGACTGACTGCATGGGTAGTGAAATCGGTTCTCGGGTACCCGACATTCTGTAAGAATGCGCGATTGTACATGAACATATGCTATAAATGTTCCGTTGATCCTATTAACTGACTGCCCAGGCAATGAAATCGGTTCTCGGGTGCCCGACATTCCGTAAATATGCACAATTCACCACATTTCCTAACAAAATGTCCGAGCTGTTGGGTACCAGCGGTCGATTGGTACATGATTTCAAAATCTTTTGACAGCCTTAGTTATTAGCAGAAGACCAGGTTGAGATTGAAAGCAGTGCAGATGGGATAGTATGATCTTAAAACAGTAGTGTAAGAAAATGTCGTCTGCATATTTGCCCATGAAATTGAGGGACTGAGAGAGGTGTAAGTCTGAAGCAGTTATGGAGAAGCTTTTGGGTCCTAAGACAGTGCTTAGCATTGATTGGGATTTGGGAGGACAGATTCGGAGAGACCTCTGAATATAGTGAGAGAAGACTTTTTAATATAGTGAGGACTGTGAGGTTGATTCAGTGGGTCTGATGAAAGTAAATTTATCTGAGATTAGGGATTCGACGACAGGTTTTAAAGGTCGTATAAATAAATATGTAAACAATATGTTTCTCGACTAGTCTGGCAAGAACAGAGAGGGTTGAGATTGGGCGAAAGTCAGTGTTCTGAGAAAGGTTGCTGGTTTTAGTTTTTGTCCGAATGATGAATTTTCTATTGGGGGATAAAATGGGAAAGCAATGAGAGATTAATTATGGTGGTAAATTATGGTAATGAAAAGAAAGATGCGGTGGTTCAGAGGCACCAAGAGGTATGTTGTCAAAACAACCCAGCAAATAACATTTACCCCGTGTATTAAACTTGGAGTAACACAACAAATTAAATACCATCGGTTGAAAAAGTTGCGCGGCTTTTATCCGAACAAGTGAATACTAAGCTGTTAGAAATAACCTTTTAATTCGATAAATCGAAGCCAGAAATCAGTCACAACCGTAGATATATAAACCAGTGGTCATAACCATAGATATAAAAATCACATCCCATGCAAATTATGTTTACGCTATGTCTTCCGGACGGCAAGTTTTTTACATGGGATGACCCGCTTCACGTTTCGTTAGGTAATCAGATCAGATGGATAAGTATGTAAACTCCTAGATTCAGCACAAGCACTGAAGGAACAACGTACTGAAACCAAGTAAAAGGAATGCGATACAGATGGAGAAAGAGGACGGAGGAAGAAGAAATATTCGGAGAAGATGCTATGGAAACATGGAGAAGACGCAAATGAAATACGACGAAGATCAAAGAAGACACGATCGGATAAAGAATAAAAATGCGATAATGATGCGACAAAAACGCGAAGAAGCACGAAGAAGCAAGGGGGCAGCGATGAAGACGAAGGCAGAGGCCAACGGAGGAGGAAGACAAGTACGAGGAGGAAGAATGTGAAAGACGATAGAAGCGGTTCTCACACAGATCAATTATTCTGATACATGCGTTATAAACCATTGTAACATGTATGCTAAGATAAAGTCATATTGGAATCAAAATATCATTACTAATTTTGCAAAATATTATCTAGCAAAGTAAGCTCACCTTTCATATTGTCTTGCTGTTTACACCAGAAGTGCCCAGATGCAGATATAAATACTTAAGCGCCTTTGTAGCGTCATGGCTGCATTACGGCGCTCTGGAAATTGTCCGTTTAATAATAAAAAAATTATGTAATAGTTAACATGTTCAGCTTTTCAAACAAAACAGTAAATATTTTGGACTGAAAGAATTGAGAATTAAAACTGTGAAACTTTTACAACATCTGCTACTAGGTGCACTATACAGAAAAATGTAAGTTGTGTGCTCATAATCTTATGATAATACTCTAACTATGATGTCAGATTCCATAACATGTCATCAGATGTTAAAATGCAACATAAATGAAAGCTGTAACATAGTGTTTACACGTTCATCGTATAACGGACAAGTCATTTTCATAAATTACCATGTAATTGCTCTCTAAGGCCACATTAACATGCATGTATGTAGGTGATTGCACAAAATTCTGGAAATGAATTGTTGACATGATTCACAAAGTATATATTTTTTGCACATAATTTGATTCCTGAATTCAGAGGGCTTTTTCACACATACCCGTATATGAGCAGATTAAACCAAGCCCCTGCCATAAATGAGGTTTTGATAGGCAATAGAAACTTATCTTTACAAAGATAAATCATATAGCAGATCCTCTAAAAAACAAGAACTCCTCATGCAAATAAAATCTATACAGTTAAAAACACGAGAACTTCATGGTGTTAACGAATTTATTACGCAATACTTAGCTGCATCAACAAACTTAATGAGTATTTCTAAACAGCTGGCATAAAATATGAGAAAAACTTTACTGTTAAAATCTGCAATAATGCAAAGAGTAAGGAAGGGGTTTTTCAGTTTAATTGGTCACACGGACTCACACCTCAACCAATGTTACCGTTGCCTAGGCACAAATACTAAGCTATACATGCGATCAGGTATTATGATGTTGCAGTCATCATAGCACCCTGTGAAATGAAATAACAGGCCATCAAATGAAATATGTGCAGAGAGACGTTTGCAATAAAACAGAGAAATGAATGCATCAAGGGACTGAGTTATTGCAGATTTCCTGAAATGAGAATGACCATGCCATAGAAAGATTCCTGAAATGAAAAACATTTAAAGCCAAGAGATTCTAAACACAGTACATCATTAATATTAAAAATAGAATGGTAAAAATACCAAAGCAGAAAACTTAAGAAATAAAATATTAATGGAATGGATACTATTTACAAAGCCAACATAGATCAGATGAGAGATGGCTAACCAGTCGTTGGTCAATTCTCCAGAAAATGTACAGAACTGGTATATATATATAAAACATAAAATTTATATATATATATATATATATATAAATATATATATATATATAACATATAATAATCTGTCATATATTCAGAGACCTACAGTTTGAGTTTCATATGCTATCATAGTAATAATAAATCAACTAGAAAATAAACAACTTGTGGATCAAAACAGACCAAGAGTTAAAGGCATCAGTAGCTGCTCAGCAATTCATCCACAGGGATTCACCTTTAAAGGTGCCAAAAGAAAACCAGGTTATGTAAAGAGAAACTAGGCCACTCTGGTCCATATTCAGAAAGATGTCCTGTAGAGTGGTATGCTTAAACAACACTTTCTTGAAATTAATGGTTGGTGACAACATCAACTAGAGTTGTGGTGTCCCGCTATAAAGACATTTCCTGTGCTGCGTTCAGTCAGACACTAAACTCGTATGCCCAACCAATTGGTTAGCCCCATAGTTCATTTCCTTCACTTTCAAACACATAGCAACTAAAGGTACACTAGTGTCTGGTGTTGCAAGACACTGCAGGAACCTTCAAAGCATAGATAAAACTATAAACTACAAGTAAGTTGATTAAAATGGTACAAAAACAGTTAAATGCTGCACAATCTAAACTATAGATGAGCAGCTAAAATAAAAAATCTGACGACAAGAGTTTCACTATGGTAGTCAGTCAATGGCTGGTACATAGTAGACACCTTTAGCAGAGGGTACTCAATAAACCAAACTTATGATCCTTAACATATCAAGTGTTCATTACCGACAGCGTAAAAGAAACAACCAGTTCGCCACACAATTATAACGCGTCAATTACATACGCAACAAATCTGTTGCCTTCAATTTGAAATATTCACCAAATTCAATAAAAAAAACTGAATGGCAAGTGGATCTGAACTCCGACGAGTATTTATGAGAATTAACAGGGCTTCAAGAGATTCTTAAAAGGAGTTATATAACAAGAGATTCTTAAAACGAGTTATATAAATGCAAAGACACAAACAGACATGTATACAGTCACACATAAACACATAAACCAACACATGCGAACATGCCAGCAGACAGGTAAGCAGACATACATAAATACACACATACATACATACATACATACAGAAATATGCACAGTTACAATGGCCACAAGTGCTCGCAAAAGAATGATTACGTTTAAAGTGCCAGTATGAAATGCACAGTATTCCGTATGCTGCAGTACATTCATGCTGAAAACAGTACATTTAATAGGTATGCCAGTTCAATAATTACTATAGTATACAATGTTCAGCAATGAAATTACCTTTACACAATAGCTCGGCATGCTAAAACTGAATTATTCAGCACACCAATGCAGTAATTCACCTTGTCACAATAATGCACAGCAAATAAAATCACCAAGTACATCATTATGCATGCACGGACATCTGCTGCACATGCCATGTCAATGCATTATTAACTAACATGCAGACAATCGTTTAATTTATGGCGAGCACCAGTAATTGTAAAGAAGTGCATCGGAAACATTTATCCACAATTCCACATGATAATCTATGTCCTCCAAAAGGTGACAATTCTTTCCACGTGGAACAGATATGCGATAAATCTCTCAATTCAAGTCTCCAAACAGAACTGATTTACAGCTCAAATGAAAGCCGTTAATTGTTTATCACTTAATCTTTCTTAAAAAGTTCGCCTGGCTGAATCATAAAAGCTATTAATCAATATCTTTAAAATGTCAATTTGGCCTAATCGTGATAAGTCATTACCCAGCTGCTCTAATACAAGCTGCCAAATCACTTGAATGACAACCTCACTCATCCATGACAGATTGATTTCTAACCAAGCAACTCACCACATCAGCTAGGATACAAACCATACAACACCCGAGATTTACACACACACCTGAAAGTTGCTTATATATCTGTACAAAACACAAAAACTGTAAAAGTTAGCCATGCTGAATCATAGAAGTCATTAATCAATATAATATAACCCATCAAAACGTCAATTTGACTTAATCATGAGATTCTTGGCCAAGAACTTTACCAGACAAAACCAAAAAAACTTGCAAGGATTACAGAATCTCTCCAACGATCTCGAAAAATCCTTATAACAAAGTTAGACCGCAGTTAATTCTCAATCAAAAAAATGCAGAGAAAGAACCGCATTCATCATTACTGTCTCTATGTCTTCATATAAACCACGAGTTTACAAACACATGGCACAGATTCTGGTGCCATCTTCAGTACTTGTGAATGTAAGCGGGGTTGAGATTGCCCTGTGACACAAGGGTTGACCTTGATCCGAAGTAGCTGCGGTAAGGAGTCATAGCACCACTAAGGGCCGCACTTCGGATGTTCGCCATTTTGCTGTAGTACTTCATACGCCGTTCCTTTCCATAAAGATCATCCATCAACTCTTGCCAATAGGATACAACACACAAGATGGCGGCAATCTAATAAGAAAAATAATTCAGTAATAGCATTTATCTTGCACAGAATTTAGAATCATATAAAAATAAATTAGTACATATTCGAGAGACAGTGCAGTACTATACTCTATAATCCTGAAATATTATATGTTCCTCAGGTAAATATCAAAAGCAACAAAAATACTGATGAGGAATTTAAAAAAAACAGAAAAGATACAAATACCAGTGAAAATTCAATTGAAATTCAAAATCAAATGCACAACTATACCAAAGGCATCTTAAACAGTTCCAAATGAGAATGATCTTTTCTAGATATCGAAAACACTGTACAAATACATTCCTTAGGAGTCTATTCTCTTTAATTCATTCACTCAATCAAAGCGCCTGGGATTGAACATCCTGGTAAAGATTTGACCAAGGTAACCTAGCGTTACTTAGCTCTTTAAACGTCTTTGTGGAAAACAAACCACTTGGCAGAGAAAATTCATGGACAGATATGTTGGGAAAACAATTGGACACTGAGTTACCAGGATGATGAAGTTCAGGATCCAGTAGGTTGCCACGACGATACACTCAGGGATGACGTAAACAATATCCTTAGAAAAACAAAAATCAATATGAATGACATTAATGTTCAATTCGTGTATAGCACAACATAATGTGAACCAACAGAGACTTTGTAACCAATAGAATAAAATCATATGTATTTAAATCATAAGTATTAAATGTAATTAAATTCCTTTAAGAGATATATATCACACCCCTGCAAAATCATCTACTCGAGAGCAATCCCGACCCAACCCTGGCTGAAGAGGACAGTCATTAGGTTAGATCAGAACATGATCTCAAGGGTTCTAGGCAATAGATAAAATGCCACAGGCATTTCAATCTACAGGGCCAGCCACAAAAAAGGACTGTCGCACAGTTCTATATAACAGAATTCTGTGACCATGGCACAAGAAGTTCAGCCCGCTTAGAAGTGCAGGGAGAACTATGGCCCATTCCAATCTGCAGGGCAAGCCACGGAAAAGGCACAGAGCTACATAATAGAAGTCTGCGACCAAGGGAAAAAAAGGTTCAGGCTGCTTAGAAGGGTGTGAGAAACACAGTGCTAGTCTCAATATTATGCAAATATGATTTACGATAATTTAACCCTACTATGTCAGATGCTCAATCAAGTAAACAATAAATTCAATCAATCAATCATTCAATCAACACCATACATAGTCAATCAGTTATTCAAACAGACAGTAGCTGATCTGTCATTCAACCAGTCACCCAGCCAGTCGATACACCCATCAACCCATCCCCCAATCTGTTGACTGTTGGGTGACCCTACCGAGAACCGATGTCCACCAATCCATGCCAGAATATAAACACCAAGGAAGATGTCGTAGCCACGGTCAAAGATGACGCCAAATAGCCAGGCATAGATAAATCGCTGCCCATCAATACCCTGAAACAAATCATTTGCAATACATTCAGTAATGGTTAATGGTTTCTACGCAGAACTTCTGGCATACATGTTTGGAAATGGATTACCTCCTTAGCCAATATACAAGATTTACAGTTACAAATAGAATGTGTGTTAGAAATTGCTTATGAAATGCTAACAACTTTATTTTCTTAGCCTCAGCACATGAGGTTGGATGGCCATTCCTCTCCCTTACCATCTCATCTTCCCACCAACAGTGTACGGTCAATGCACTCATTAAGGCTGGGAGCACAAATGAAAGAAATAAAATTTCGCCCTGGGGAATTTGAACCTCCACCTGTCGTAACACAGTTCAGTGAGCAAATATGTACACTGAAATCTCCTCAATCACATCATACTGAGCACCAATATATCTAAGTGAAATGACTTAAGTTAACATTATTCCATTAAAGCAGAATGCATGGTCATTTATTATAACTTTAAAACCACTGAGATTAGCAAGTAATGTACTTTAGCATGGTATCTAAGAGACAGAATATTAAGTTTTAAGGTACACGCACACACACGTATATAGAGTAGACCAAGATCTTGCAGTCAAAGTGCCAAAGGGTGGAATCTAGCTTGGAAAAGATTCCCTGCTATTAAGGTTCCTCTGTTCCTACTAACAACTTCTACTTAGTCAGTATGTTCAGTCACATGACGTATAAATCTATATGAGAGATAAAACGCACAATGCAGGGCCTGGTGGCAAGTTAATTGAATGCTAATTTCGGATAACCTGTTGTGTGAGCATTTGGTAATTTATATGACATCAAAGTCCACAAACAGTGAACGACAGTGAATTGATTTTAAATTGCATATATGGCAATATGATATGGTCACCTACAAATACGGACAACAAATTCGTAATATATAATTTACATCATTAACATGTTAAGCAATCAACATGGCTAATTATCCATGTGTAATTAGCATAACCATGTCAATCATGAACACTTTGATCTGGTGCTAGGGCATGATGAACCATTTAAGCCATGAAAAACAACAAAATCAACTCACATAATTAATTCCGATCAGCAATACGACTGCAAGACCGATAAGAATCACACTGAACCCCAGTTCAATGTATATCAGAGGAATTATACCTGAAATAAACCACAATGTTGTTTCCTATCTTTAACATGACATTAACTTGCAACACATAGCAGATGCCAAATTACACAACGCCAGGCATGTTCTTTGCCAGCTCATATATCAGTACTCTAACCCAACTGCATTCACCAATTAAGACCTAGCATATAGTCACATTCTTCCACCCAAAGACAACTCTCAAATTATTCCCAGATCATTATATAATAATATTTACTAGTTGGTCGTTCAACTCTACGTACCTTAATTGTTAGCTGTCACTCAAGTTAGCATTTCTGCATTATTGTCAGATTATTTTCCTTCTAAATAACAAATTCACTTATAATCTAATTTAGAGTAACATAACACAAAAAAACAGACTATACATAGCAACGCTAATTAACAAAGCAAATTCAAACACTTACAGAGTCATGTAATGTAAATTGCTAGTGCTAATATGAAATCATAATAAAAGTTATACCAATTACCAACAACAGGTAACATCGTATCAGTAAGGCAGCCAAAAAAGGTTGAAATGACGACCCGGGTACCCGTCGACTCGCGCGGTCAGGTACCCGACCGCGTAGATATTTTGTTAGGAAATGTAGAAAATTGCGCATTTGTATGGAAATTCTGGCACCAGAGAATCGACTTCATTGCCTGGGTAGTCAGCCAATATAACCAAAGGAATATTTCTGGCATATGTTCGGGTAAAAATGCGCATTTTTACGGAACGTCGTTACAAGAGAACCGATTTTCATTGCCTGGGCACTGAGCCAATATGACCAAGGGAATATTTCTGGCATATGTTTGAATGTTCAGGTAAAATCACGCATTTCTACGGAATTTTGGGTACCCGAAAACCTATTTCATTACCTGTGGTAGTCAGCTTCACTCGGTTACCCGGGAACCCGTTGACAGCCTTACATATCACATCATCCCAGATGTGATAAATGAAAAAAATAACATTTCACAAGTGTGTAACAAGTGTACTGCCAAGTACATGAATCTCTCATTGATGCAAGAAAGGTGGACGAGTGTTACAGAAAAGCTTCACCACAGAGCAGATAGAGAGAAAAGCCTCACCTGGGGGTAGGTAGAGCCACTTCTCTTGTGGCTCCATAGTATTCCACAGGTAATGCAATCGGATAAGAGATGTGATGTCAATGGCAATGTTACACAGAGAAAATACCTGAAACAGATTCATATTTTGCAGTGAAATATTCATAACAACAGTCGATGTTTCAGCACATTTCATGTACTTACATGTACACGAACATTTATATAGCGCCCTACATGAACCTCAAGAAGACGCAAACAGAAGCTACTTAACAGTTCTTAAATAACTGTGTTTTCAACAGTCCAGAAAATTTAACTTAAACAAAGGCAGACTCCAAATTTGTATAAATTTTTGCGAAGACACATATAGGTAGCTATGGTTAGTGATTACATGAAGAGCACCATATGCAAAGCCATTTTTCTTGGGTGCTCCTTAAGTACTGGACAAAGTGCCTAGAGACTTGGTACATACAACCATAGGCAGAGGAGGCAGAGGTCAAGTAGGTGTCAGAAAAATGTTGAACAAATGACAATTAATCTAGATTTATTTTTGTTTCTGTCATAAGTGTAAAATTTTGCCTCCACCACAGATATTACCCTTTAACCTCCCTTAATATGCCTATGCATACAACCTATATGTCTGGGACTTATGGTGGTAATGTTTCACCCTGTGGCACTGGTTCCACGGTCCAGAGTTAAAGAGCTGTAGACTATGTATTAACTTTAACCAATAAATTGTTGCTTTGTACTTCAATCATTTACTACGGAGTGTATGATAGCATCTTCCATCGTTCAAACTCATGAATAAAGTTTTTATCATCTCCAACCGTTGTTTCGATGGGTTGTGAATATAGTACAGAGTTATTGTGGGAGACACTGGAAAAGAAAATTCAAAATCCCCAAAAAATGAACCATATGATTCTGCAAGTAAGAGATACCCTTTCATATAAGTGTAGAGGCAGCAAACTGAAGGGAAAAGGACAAAAAAAGCAATTATAACATAAGTATGTGTTCATTGTGAAGTGCAAGTATCTCCTAAGTCTTGCCTTAAATAGACTAGGACAACCAATTTAACGTATAACGATATGTGGCACAGTGGCCGATCGGTTAGAGCGGTCAGCCCGTAACGTTCAGTGTGCGCTGAGAGAGCAGGCTCGACCCTCGTCCGGGGAGTCACTGTGTAGGGACCTTGAGCAAGTCCTTTCCGCACAATTGCTCTGCAGTAAAACTGCGATTGCGCCATCGAGGCGTGTGTGCAATTCTGAGCAAAAAATGTTAGAAGAGAGCGGTATAAAATTTCAGTAATAAAAAAAATGTATAGCATTCCAAGTTCAAGGACCAGTATATTTAATTGAGAATTTACATGTATTTGTTCGACAGAATATTAAAGTTACTGAACGAGTCATCCAAAAGATCAAGACACTCATGACGTGTAATGCTAGGTAACCTATTCCAAAAAGTTGATATGCCGATGTATAACAAACTTAACAAACATCGTGTGACTCAAACTCCAGTGCTTTCTGGTTTGTATATAAAAAGAAACTGTGCTGCAACCTCATCTGTCCTTACTGATCGATCAGCCAAATCTAAACCAAACCCAGGTTAGGTCCTAAAATCACACATTAAAATTAATCAACCATAATAGTTAGAAACTTTCACTAATCAATTGAATTTGTTCAAATCACAAGATAATAGTAAAGCTGTTACTATAATTATTAAGAGGGGTTTCTATTGCAATGAGAGCCTTTAAGGCATTGGAGACACTTCTGCATGATAGTTGATGAGTATAAGCTGTCGAGTTATATCAGGGCTAGCAGAGAATATTCTACCAAACCAAGAGGCACTTGTACACAACATAATATTATTAATCTGATTGGTAATGTTCTGGGTCACACTCTTTGACGGTGCTTGCCACGTTGTGTGGTTCTTTCAATTGCAGAACAATTAACGTGAGTTTTGGATACTATAAACGTCACTACAAAAGTGCATTGTTCAGTAATTTATCTGCTTGACATTGTATGCATAGGGAGGGGTCCACGTCTTACGTTGACGAAGTTTCGCTCTGCAGTAACACTTATCAGACCATAGTAATTACGAATCTCAAGAAAAGTAAACACTTTAAAATGATCACGTGACTCTAAATTGCGTCTATCTTAAACGCCGCTCATGACTGTATTAATTAACTCAATTAGCCCTGGGCGAGATGACTAATTAGCAATTCAAATACAATGCACAGATTAAACGACTAACCATGGTAAAAATTGCGCTGGCTCGACTACCGCTCTTAAGGGTCTCGAAACAACAGCAACCGTTCATAAGAGGCATCTTTGCGATTTTAATCTGGTTGTTACTGTCTGGAAACAACCACACCTGACAATATTTAAGTGCTCAGTTTTTAGTTCACCGCTAGGCGGCGACACGACGTCCAGGTGAATGAACCTGACCCAGTTACCTGTTTCTGGGTCACCGCTAAGCGGCGTGTCTAAGCATTCAATTTCCGATTTATAATTATGCATCTCTGATTCATCGACAGCTTATACTCACCAACTATCATGCAGAAGTGTCTCCAATGCCTTAAAGGCTCTCATTGCAATAGAAACCCCTCTTAAATCTTTTACATCTTTTACTTTAGAAGTCCCGTCTAATTATTGCACCAGCGTTTGAGTGTACTAATGAAACAGGAATTACGTTTTCAAGAATAGCACTTTGTGCACTCAATATAATACAATTCGCGACATTTATAAAAGCATTTTGTCATGACAAGTCGTGCTCGAAAGCGTACACACGTCTCGACGACGCAACCGAATAGTATATGGTAGGACACAATGAGGGAGGGTTGTTGATTAAAATGTAGGGAGTGAGCATTTGCCGTGCTAATCATAGCTGTACATTATTATTAACAGAGGTTCTTATCCTCACCCTTGTTTTCCTCCATTACACCAGTGATTCTCAACCTGTGGGTCACGACCCGCAAGTGGGTCGCAAAGGATATCCAAGTGGGTCGCCAACTTTTCTTTGAAATCGCAAGACCGATGGGTCCGAGACCAAGACCAAGACCGAAGCCTTCGAGACCAAGACCGCAGTTTTCCGGTCTCGAGACCGTCTCGAGACCAAGACCGCGGTCTCGAGACCACATTCCTGGCCTGGTTAGAGGTAGACTGTGGACATTGATGGTCCAGTCTCCTATCGAGTCAACTCGAACTTTGGAGTTCCCACTGCTCACCCAAACCACTTTAACCACTGATAATATGTGCTCTGAAGGCCCGGGTTCATCAATACACCGACGACTCCCAACTGTACTTGACATGCCGCCCATCTGAGGCACTGAAGGTCGTGTCAAAAATCTTGGCAATTGTGGAGTCAGTGCAGATCTGGATGTCCTCCAATCGGCTAAAATTGAACCCGGATAAAACTGAATTTATGTGGCTGGGCAGGAGACAAGCGCGTCGGGTTGACGAGGAGGCGATTAAAGCAGCATTTCCTAATTGGAAGGTTCAACGCGTCGTCCGGGACCGAGGAGTTCTACTGGATGAAGACCTGTCCTTGGAGGAACATGTCAGTTCACTGTGCAGGTCTTGCTTTTATCAATTGCGCCAGATTAGAGTCATTCGGCGAAATATGTCAATTGACGCCGCTATAACTCTTAATTGTCCACTCCTTCGCGCTGACTCGCCTGGACTACTGCAAGACAGCTTCAATCCGCTCTCAACTGCGCCACTCGAGTCGTTGCCAAGCTGCAAAAATACTCGCATATTTCAAGCTATATGCGTGACACACTGCACTTGCTCCCGGTTGAGGATAGTATCACATTCAAGATCATCCTCATGCGACGGACATCGGTGGTCGGCACGGCTCCAGAATACATCAGAGGGCTCTATCTTCCCGTCTCCAGCCAGCCAGGTCGTCGATCCTTGCGTGCTGCGGCTCGTGGGGTTTTGATGGTGCCGCGCTCCCGTACATCGATCCGGACAAACCGTGCCTTCTCACGCATTGGACCGTCATACTGGAACGCTCTTCCGTTACAACCTCGCAACATTGCACTGCTTGCAGCCAACTTTTCTAAATTACTCAAATCGCATTTGTTTAAATCTATTGGGTAGCTACGTTTAGCGCCTTCGAGAGGTTCTTATAAGGCGCCATGTAAATTGCCTAATAGGGGCCTACATACATGCTACCAGATTTTGGAATGGTGGGTCTCGTTAGGATGTAGATACTGCAAAGTGGGTCCTCATGTCAAAAAGGTTGAGAACCGCTGCATTACACCATCACCTCCACTTCGACCTCATCCACCCTTTCTTCCATTTTGCCCTCGCCCTTCATTTCCTCCATTTCGCCCTCACCCTCTATTTCACCTTCCCTTTCCTCCATTTTACCCTCACCCTCCCTTTCCTCCATTTTACCCTCACCCTCCCTCTCTTCCAATTTACCATAACCCTCCCTCTCCTCCATTTTAACCTCACCCTTCCTTTCTTCAATTTCTCTCTCACCCTCCCTTTCCTCCATTTTGCCCCCACCCTTCCTTTCCTCCATTTTACCGTCACCATCCCTTTCCTCCATTTCGCCCTCACCCTCACTTTCCTCAGTTTTACCCTCGCCCTCCCTTTCTTCGATTTCGCTCTCACCCTCCCTCTCCTCCATTTTAACCCCACCCTCCATTTTACCCTCAAAACCTCATTCCTCCATTTTACCCTCATCCTCCCTTTCCTCCATTTCGCCCTCACCCTCCCTTTTGTCCTAACCCTCCCTTTGCTCCATTTTACCCTCACCCTCCAGGTTTTGAATGCCTGAAGCCGATATAATAATACAAATATTTGATACTGACAAATAATCTAGCTATGTCATCATTGACTAGGATGCATACCTCTGGAAAGCGGCACAGTGCTCTGTAGCATAAATTGGGACTAATAGTCTAATACAGGATATAATAGTAGTCTGTTTAACTGAGTGAGGTTTGTATGTGTTGCACTCTGAAAATTATTAGGGCAAAAAACCAAAAACAATTCGTGCCTTGCAAGGTTTCACATTTCTATTTTTTCCTATTTTGTGCCCCACTTTCAAAACGCTGCTAAACATAATATTAAACACGATGGAACATAATTTATTTTTAGTAAGTTCGATGGGGCTACATGTGTTAAATGTGACTATTATGTTATCTGTGCAATTAAGTATAAGATTAGTGTTAATGAGTCGTAAAGTTTTGTTTAATTTTATCTAACATTGTTTATTGTTTGGGCAATGGCCCTTTAAGCTGCAATTATAATGTTGACAGGGGTGGGAAGAGGCTGTAAAAAACGTTAACCGGGGGAAGGCCGCGAAAAACCTTGCGTGGAGGGTGGGGTAGGAAAAACGTCAATCCTACAGTTCCACCACCTCCACAGTTACAAATTGACCAAAGCATGTAACTAGATGTCAAATTTATTTAGTCCCCAGACAAGGACACTAAAACACCATCAAAATTACAAGGTAAACTCTACAGTAAATCATCGCCTTCAAACAGAACCAAACAGCTGCACAAAAACTTAACTTAATTTCAATAAATATTTTCTGCACTAATCTTAAACAACAGAAGAAGAGGGACAATGCAATATTACAGCAATTACTTTAGTGTTAACTAGCAAAAACATATTCAATTAATCAATCAATGAAACTCGATATAGCGCCTCTTCAAGAAATCTACTCAGAGGCGCTCACAACTATTGCAGATATCAAATAATATATTGCAATGTAAATAAATTTATAAAGTGCCCCCCAAACAAGAATCAGGTATCAAGTGACCAAGATGACATAAAGGACTGCTGAGAAAGACAAACTGATTGAACAGTGAAGCCATTTAGAGCAACTGAAAAGTGTGTGGGAACGATAATTTTTATCAGACATTATTTAAGAGTGCTTAAGTGTCTGAAAATGAAAATAACTACCAGACATTATTTAAGAGCTTTTGAGATCCTCAAAGAAACCATGATTAATATTTGATGCAAGAAATCTAGTCATCTACCTCCTATACCAAATGTGTGCAAGTAATCTATTAGAAAATCAAACACTAAACTGCTCTATAATAAAATAATACACTGATGTTGACGGATAAATCGTGTACATACGATTATGTACAATTATACACATGTTTACTTCTTAAGCCTACAGTTTCAGATCCATTCCCAATACCATAAACCAAAGTTCCATATTAAGGCCATGTTAAAAATTCGGGGCTAGATTGACGCAAGCTGCATAAATGACATGGACATGTCTAAAATGGCAAGACCACATGCCAACTGAGGCCTGTGCAGACATAAAAAAACGTATTTGGATAAACCAACCATTAAGTGTCTGGCTGTAGGCTACAGTAGCTGAATCTATGGCATTTATGTATTCATTGCACTTATTACACACAAATTAGAACATGATGGTTGCATTGCATGGCTCCCATACAGTTAAATTCAACTGCTGTAGTAACTTTTGATCTGCAATACTTGTAATCATACTGTGGTTGTGTCAGTTTGAATGCAATTAAACTAAGATCATTATTATTCCTATTGTAATCATTATTATTATAATAGTAAATCTGAATCTAAGACTAGCGTTCAGGCTCAGCAGCCACTAACTCGGAATCATTAGGCAGGAGACCCAGACCCAAAATGAACCATTAGGCTGTACAATCATTTACTAGCATACATAATTGAGTTGTCTCTGTGACAATAATGCTAGTTGCTGTTAGACACTGCTCTAAAAAATTCATACTAATTCAGTATGCAAACAATTAATTTCTAAGTCACAGGGAAGTTCTTCAATGCAAGAGCTGAGACCAGTTTTGATGATTGAAGACTTTGGCCGACTGAATATTCCTCTGACCAAAGTCTACGACGCCAGACCAATGAAAAATCCGCCGGCAAAACCACCAGAAAGAAAGATGTTTTGCCTCACAAAGACCTCCAGCTAAAAAGAGAAAAGTGCATTTTTTAGACTTCAAAAAGTTGTCCAAATGATTTATTAATGATGCAATCAGGCCCGTCAAGAGCAAAGTGGTGCTCAAAAATTATTCAACCTTTTCAGTTGTTGAATAAACTGCATGAAATTTTGCTACAGAAGCTCTTCCTCAATTTAATTGTTGCCATGAGGATTTTTTTGTGTCTTCCAGCTTCCGCTGCAAGTACAGAGAGAACATTCAGTGTGTTAAATTGAGTGAAAACCTATAAGCGGGCAACAATTAATGGTGTCAAAACAGAATCAATGGATTGGCAACATTGGCCACTAAAGTGGAGTTGGCAAAAAACTTTAAAGTTTGATTCAGTTATTGTTTCTTTTGCAAGCAAAAAGGCCAGAAAGGAATTAATTGAGAATATTTAAGTATAAATCTGGTTAATAATAGCAAAATTGATTTGCTAATAAATTTTTTAATAATTACAGAAAGTTTACAAATAATCAAAGGGGCCCTTATTTAGTTCGGAGTGGCGGCCCCTTATTTATTCAGTTTGGGGTGGGGGCCCCTTATTTATTCAGTTCGGGGTGGGGGCCCCTTATTTATTCAGTTCGGGGTGGGGGCCCCTTATTTATTCAGTTCGGGGTGGGGGCCCGGGTCATTTGTCCCCCTTTCCCCCCTCTCAATGGACCTGGATTCAATAACGAGGTCTAAATGATGCAATAGTAATATATGAATGATGCATTAATAATTTATTAATGATGCAATAATGATTAATTAATGATGTGTAGGTGCATTAAGGAAGCTGCAGCCCCTCATGTGACCTGTGAAAATTGTTCCATTAAAATAAAATACAGCAAGTGGATGTTTATTGCTATGAACAATTGTGAACTATGTCAAAATGTGATGTTCTCTACATCAATTTGAAGTAATTGACTTTGAAGTAATCTACTTGTGACCCAGATCCATGTGCTCAGAATCAACTTCCTTCTGGCTGGAACTAAGCTCTTTTGACCATTTTAATAAAACAAGCACTTTACATTGAGAAAAACCTCTAACTTCAAATAGCATTTGGCTGAAGCTTAAAAAATATGAAAAAACCAACACAACATCTTGCAACATGAAACATGACTTCATACACCACAGCAAACTGTCCTATTGCACATGATGGTCCAGAAAGTCAAACGGTAAAAAAACGAAAAATGAAACAAACTGCAGCAGTGCTTAAGGTACAGTAATGCAGATAACAATAAAAGGGAGTAATAAGAATTTAATCTAATCTCCCTATTATGTTATCACAAAGATTAAATAATAATAATAATAACCTTTTCAAGCAATTCTGGAACATTTTGCGTTGACATCTTAGTTTTTGCTTTCTTCACAGTTGTGTCAACATTGCCCCAATGTACATTAATCCAGCCTTGATGGTGAGCAACCTACAAGTGCAACCAAGTTTTTAATTATTATAATTTCCACAATGTGACACAACAATACAATCAATAGACAATAATCAACAGACAATACAATCAATAGACAATAATCAATGCTGATAAGCAGATGCATGACTTACAGAAAAACTTCACATCTTTGCTTTTCATTTGCTTTCCGTTGCAATGCTCAGAAAAGAGATGGGGAGAAATTTGAAGAGGCCCGAGCGCTCAAACGGAGTCTATCGAAACAGAACGGAATCCTAGGATGAATTTTCGAACCATCATAACCTCAACAGTCATCTGTGTTCGTGTGTCAATTAAATGAGTCAATGACTGCCTCACTCAACAGAACATGGAAGCCAGGAACAAAATGCACTAAACGAAGAATGGTCCTTTATTCCAGGACCGGCATCAATGGAACATCATGCACATTTTACTATCAAAACCAACTCAAGAAACAGAAAACAAACCAGCTTCTCTTAAGTCGAATGTATACAAGATAACCATTTTGCTGACTCCTGGGAAATACTTGAATACCATAAAACACAGAGCCTTTGCAATTGTGGGCTCTTCTATGTGGAATGACTTCCTAGTAATCCGCAGTTAGATATTAGTCAGGGTCCCACTCTCATCTCCTTAGTTTTGCTCTTGTTAACACTAGGAAGTAGTAACTTATAAGCACTAACAGCAGTAGTATTTGTGTCTTTAGTTAGGCCGATTGTCATTTTGTAAATAAAAAAATCTGCATTTCGATCCAAGTTCCAAACCGAGTATTGGTTCATCCCTAGTTGCCTGAAGACTTTCTTGTTTCCTCGGCATTGTCACACTGAGAACACCTCTGACTACCTAGTATTGTAACAAGCATTTAATGAATTTCCAGATACCATGCTGTCACAACCACTGCCACCATCGTCCCTATTACCTGCAGGATGATCAGACCACCTCCTACTGCCATTGAAGCTGCTTTGCCAACCTTTGTAAAGAGATAACCTGAGCACCTTCAATAACAAAAAGCAAAAACGTTAAAACCACAAAGAAAGTGATCATCACTCATTGCAAACACAATAACATAAAAGAATCCAAACTGAGTAATAATTCAACAAATAATAATTATCATAATTAATATTCTGTACTTTTGGTATCATTGTCAATAATATTTTGTTTTAAATCAAGTAAATATCATAATCACCAATCATTGGCATTGCTGGTTAAATTGGAATTAGGATGTGACTAGAGCCTTGCATGACGGCCACACAGTGAAATTCGACTCCAGTAAGAGACTTGCAATCATCCGCTCACACTATATTTGCAATCCTACTGCGGCTGTATCGGTTTGAACGTATTCAAGGAAGATTATTATAAGAATTATTATCATTACTACTATAATAATCATAATTAGAACAACAGCAATAGTACTGGTAATAATGTTATTATTACCATCATGTTTCTATTGTCCATAATATGATTAAAAAATAATGAAATGATAATTAAATCACTAATTATCTGTATTGGTGCTGTCAGTATTGCTGTTATAGAAAACAATACCATCCAGTGACACAGCCGACAGCCAACTGCTTAGCGACAGATGCTTTTGACACATCGCCAAAAAGACGCTGAATGACAGCTCGACTTGATTCGTCCAAAGACTCGACACTCGAATCACGATTTCCTACACAAGAACCGCAACACCATTCCAGAATATCTTAATTAATATTGCAGCAATATATTCCAATATCTTTTGTATAAATTAGCACTTTGATGTACTTTTACTGTATAATGGACATTGTGGTATACAAGTTTATGCTGCAGTTTGTCACCAAAGAAAGGTCTGAGTTGGCCAGTAAGGGCCCATCCATATATTATGTACGCAAAAAAAATCGGATTTTCGGACCCCCTCTCCCATGTTGCATCGCATATATTTCGTGGAGCCCTCCCCATGCGTATGTACATTTGAGCTCTACCCCCCCCCCCATTGCAAAGGTTAAACAGCTAAAGACATTTATAAGACATTGACTTTACCACAGGTTATTTATTTTGTTAAAGTATCATATTGAACAGCTTAAATTTGTTAACTGTTATGAAGAAATAAAACACTAACAATACTTGCATTTAGAGATGTACCGATATCAGTTTTTGCCGATTATGCCGATACCCGATTATTTAGCCGATTATCTAGCCGATTTCTTCATTGTGTTTCCCAAGATGTCCGGTTCCAAAAGATAGACCTACTGCTACTGCCTATTGTTGTGATACAAGCAAAACACTTGCTCCATAGGAGACGTATGCATGTAGTTGGGGACTAATCCTAGGCAGACAATACAGATTAGACACACTGACTGCCGTCGAACTGTGCCCAGTGTAATTAAAGGCCTAGTAACAGCTAGCCAATTCACAGCCACCCATCTAGTCTCAGGCAACTGAAATGTTTCAGGGAGATCTGATTGGCAGCTAGCATTTATTCATTAGGCATACCTCCAAAATGTATATTCATGGGTTTCTCTGTTGAATTGGCCATCCGTTCCTTGGCTTGAATTGGCCAGACATTCCTTGGCTTTTAAGCAGGCACTATGATTCACTCTACACGTGTTGTGTGTTGACACGTTCCCATGGTCTATACTAGCACACTGGATGGTCTCACCACTGGTGTGAAGAAGCCAGTGGCTCGATGACACGATTTGGGAACAGAACGAAATGCTGTCCTTCACAGACCCAGTGATGTTGCTGTCATCATTTTGCTTTTATAGACTGAAAATAATATTATAAAATTAAAAAAATAATTTTTAAATCGGCGCCGATTATCTTGCCAATATCCGATATTGCCGATATCTCTATAATCGGCCCGGCCGATTAATCGGTACAGCCCTACTTGCATTTTAAAGTCTTAATGCTACATAAAATTGATTAAGCAGGATTGGGTTTGTAGTTCTGATTTTAATATTCCATTTTGTGCATGTCATAATTAGACAATTATATTTGCGTAAGTACATATTTTTGGAACCCCTCCCTCCACCATACGCAAAATCGCTGAAATTTGAAACCCTGCCTCCCCTTACTGCATAAGTAATATGTGGACGGCCCCAACATTGATTTAAAGGGCAGCATGCTTACGATAAACAAAAACAATCATACATAATATCATCTCTCAATCTTGGGCGAATTGTGTGATAATGAGATATGTATGTCTAAAGAACAGAATAGTCAAGGAACT
Organism: Bimastos eiseni; assembly: GCA_959347315.1. Classification (NCBI taxonomy): domain Eukaryota; kingdom Metazoa; phylum Annelida; class Clitellata; order Crassiclitellata; family Lumbricidae; genus Bimastos; species Bimastos eiseni. The sequence continues at coordinate 13,082,153 of OY365815.1, forward strand.
AACTTGAAAATAAAGGCATTTCTTAAACACATGCGCAGTAAAACTCGTGGAACGTATTCCTGCAAAGCAAAACATGAGATTGTGACACACATCAAATGCCTTCATTATTTAATAAATCTTCCTCCACCATCATTGCCAATCACCCACTCATCATTATCTGCCTCATGCTCCTCTATCCTTCACCCTTAGGCTTTCCACTCAAAAGTACTCTCACCTTTTCAAGAACTGTACCCCTATACACATGACAATCCACCTTTCAATTCTTTACATAAATGACACCTGCCTACACAGCTACTACAACTTCTCTGGAAAATATACAATACAATACATTTAATTCTCATAGAACATCCAGTTGACACAACCCCAACTGGATTTACATAAGCAGAAAGATCATGCAGGCAAATAATTATATCGGGTCAAACTGGGTCAGTAAATGTTTCTACTTTAAAAGAAGGGTAAACATTTTATCATCTTTTTTGGGCGAGTTCACGTGGGCCTCTGCAGCATAGACTATAGTACCTCCCACGTTTAACCGGACTCGGCATACCTTTCGGACAACTCCTGTGACTTGACGAAACGCTCGTGGATAAGCTATCGCCCTCGTTTGGCTTTAGATGTTTGAAGATTACGATTACGTAGTCTAGTAATGGCCAAGACAGTAAATTAAAATGACAATAACTAAATTGTCTTTCGCCGCCTAAGCTTAAAACGGTTTAATCATGGTCAACTTTCACGTTTATTCGTTTTGGCAGATGCTGTTATAGTATAAACCAAGCACGTTAAATTCTCCACTAAAGTATCATGTTACCTCAGCAGTTGCAATACTGATAACACTAGATTAACAAAAAGCTACTCTCGCACTTGCAGGGCAACTCTCCCAACTAAAAGTGATCTTTCTCTTAACAAGTTTCACTTTTTCTATCTTACAATAGTAGCATTAACCATCTGATGTAAGCGGCCAACAACGCTGATGGAAGCTGCCACCAACGCTGGACCCCTGCTCGTGAGTTCTTGAGGTGCTCCAAATATGCCCGAAGTGCTTTGCTCTCATTTCATGCAAGGAACAAGAGCGAGTAGAACACTTACAAACCGTAATATGTTAAAAACCTACATTTCAATGGTTTTTAAATGCACAAATTCTCAAAAGTCACAATTTCAGTTGTCATAGGTTTCACTTTTTAAAATCAGAGTTTAAAATTCATTAGAATTGTGACTAGAGCATGGCATTCTTGAACTCAAGACTCGTGACTTGTGACAGACGGTTAAGGTTCGGTTAGGCTTTCTGAGGGTCTATTACCGTTAGAGTCAAAGAATGCTAGAATAGGTATAGGTTGGAGTCAGATTGAGCCTCGTGATGGTCGGTTATGGTCAGGATTTGTGTTGGTGTCGTCAATAGACACAAATCCAGATGCATTAATTTGTATTTTAGCAAGAATTATCATTGATCCATCTTCTATTTGCACAAAACTATTTTTACCAATAGGCCTACAGCCTCTAGTTAGGCTAAATTCTTTTCATTATTCCAGCTACTATTTAAGCAAAATGCTTGTCATCAGCCCAACTTCTATTTCCAGTTCAAGCTAAATTCTTTTCATCCATCTGTTCTGTTGCACAAATAATTTTTTTCTAGCACTGCGTGGCTGATTATTTGACCGCAGAAGCACCAAAATATATACATAATCGTAAATATGTAGATTCATTGAGAATCTATAACCTTATAAGGGCAATGTAAGCCAAACTATTTTTGCAATGGCTAATTTTTTCAACTGCTTTAAACACAATAGTTGCACATTTTTATCATAATCACTTTTTAAAATCATAACCTTGGTGGACTCTCACCAACTCAGAAGTTTGTAGGGATAACTTAATGGCAACACCTCCCTCAATGCAAATGAAAACATGACATGACCTGATTGAGCAGATTGGCAACAGTGCGCAATAGTCATCAATGTTGATTTTGGGATGTGCTAAATAACAAAGTTTAACCACTTACTTTCATTAATTTCTAGCAAGCAGGATTAGAAGTCAAGAGATATATATAAAGACAAAGTCATGATGATTGAACAAAGACTGAGACTAAAATGAAATCTGGATCGACATGACTAAAAGAATTCGGACTGTCATTTTGCTCACATCCATAGCGCCCAAGTGGTCAGGTCCAGGAATTGCCAATTGATGAACAAACCAACAAAAAGGTTTTCGCTCATTTTATTATATATTTGAAAGACTTCACAAAGTTTATTGACAATTCAACAGCAACACAGATGAATTAATCGCAGATGTTTGATGCCAAAGATATGGCTCAGATTGTCATAGAAGTTTTTAGCAAATAAATGCGTATCTGAAGCACCAATTGAAAACTTACAATTAAAACAATGTCTTCACTTCACTTGCATTTGCACATCGTTGGGCTTAAATTTGATTTCCTTAGCAACTGGACATATATAACGCATAGCAAGCATATGATACACGAAAAACTTATTTGACTAGGCTTGGTATGAAAACCAATTAAACTAGAATTCCTTTGACAACAAGCACCACATAAATACTAAAAGCCTTGCCTCTATCCTTAGATCTTAAATTGTAAAAACAAAACATACATTAGATGATAAATATAATGTTACAGATAACCACATCAGCAGATTCGCCGGCGAGGTTGCTAACACGGGTGCATGCAAAAATAGGTACTTCAACAATATAAAGCGTTTAAATATAATTTTTGTTTACAATGTCGACCGAATTTTGTCCATTTCCTCCAATTAGTTTAATCCACTTCCTCGATGGTTGGTCCGCCTCCTGCTCCCCCCTTCGGAGGGGCTGCTCCTCCAGCGCCTGGGAATCCACTCGCTGCAGAGGGACCACCGCCCGCTCCCTGGTAAAGTTTAGTAATGATCGGTGTGCAGATCTTCTCAAGCTCCTTCTGTCTATGTTCGATCTCCTCCTTCTCGGCCAACTACAACAAAAATGCAATGCTGTTAAATGCGTGTGCATGTGCACATTTTGCTAGAGCTTTCTTGAGAAGTCTTGAGAAGTCCCTTTCTATTGCATTCTACTCATATCTGGTTAGCATCCAATTGGCACATCAGTGATGAGAACTAAAAATATAGGCAAATCCAACAAAGCAATCCATCACTTACATATTAATTCCCTACGTCGATTTTATTATTATGTAAGTAAAATTACCCAAATATGTATATGTATATATATATATATATATATATATAGGGTAATTTTATATATAATATAGATATATATGTATATATATATGTACATATATGTTCCATCAATGCACAGGTAGACTGTCAAAAGCAGCATCAACCTATTTTATCATCATACAGACATACTGTCAAAATATGGCCATTTGTATAGGAAAAACATTTCCAAATCCTACACAAGTGATAAATGGATCATACTGCATTTGCTAACTTTGTGACAAAAATTGTAAATTTATGTAGAGCCACTTCCAGATAGGCTCATAAGAGGATCCATTTCATCTGATGAATTACTTTGCCAACATATTTGTTTAATTTCTGCTTCACATACCTGGTTGCTGTCAATCCAGCGAATGGCTTCACTGCATTTATCAAGAACAGTCTGTTTGTCCTCGGCCGAGATCTTGTCCTTCAACTTTTCGTCCTCGACGGTCGACTTCATACCAAAGGCATATCCCTCGAGAGCGTTCTTTGCCTGGAGTCGTTCCCTCTGCTTGTCATCTTCGTCCTTGTATTTCTCCGCATCCTTCACCATCCGCTCGATCTCCTCCTTGCTCAGACGACCTGCAGGAACAAAATATTGGGTCAATTATGGCACATGCAATACACCTGTCATACTGACCACGAGGGGAGGAGTGAGAGGAAGAATAAAAATGTGCAGGTAAATGTACTTTTACTAGAAGAGTCATTAGCATATTGGACTGCTGCTTATAGCCGGTTCAGAAGGTCCATTTCCAATAAGTTGCTTCATAAGCTTTCTCTAGCTAGTTGATAATAAAATTTACATTGGCAACCTAGCTCTGACATGGACATTTTTGCATCAGTCCTACTCCACAATATGTCAAGCTAAAATTTGAATCTCTGGTATATTTAAATTGTAAAGATCGCAAAGACTGAAAGCTTTGCGGTGCAAGAATAAGGCGACGACATTTTGATTAACCAAACCGTTTAGTGCAAATTTTTCTTATTATGATGTCAACTATTCTTACCTTTATCATTGGTGATTGTGATCTTGTTCTCCTTTCCAGTGCTCTTGTCCACAGCCGAGACATGCATAATTCCATTGGCATCGATGTCAAAGGTCACCTCGATCTGCGGAACCCCACGAGGTGCGGGCGGAATCCCGGTCAGTTCGAACTTTCCGAGGAGGTTGTTGTCCTTGGTCATGGCCCTCTCGCCCTCATAGATCTGGATGAGGACGCCAGGCTGGTTGTCCGAGTAAGTGGTGAAGGTCTGCGTCTGCTTCGTGGGGATGGTGGTATTGCGTTTGACGAGGGGAGTCATAACACCACCGGCCGTCTCAATTCCCAGAGACAGAGGAGCAACGTCTAAGAGAAGAAGGTCTTGAACTGCTTCCGATTTGTCTCCGTGAAGGATCGCAGCCTGAACAGCTGGAACATCAGAGCAAACACAGTCTGTTATTATTTATTTGTACAGTGCCCATCATATGGCTTATGTAACATAGTTGTAAATAGTGCACAATCCTTTCATCTCTTGGCTTCTATATAAACTTTTGGCACTAAGCAAATGCTAAAGTTGACCTTGATTAAAGTTCGAGCTTTGACATTATACTATTATTATCACCATCATTACTGTTGTTACTCTTAAGAAGAGAAATATTAGTTTAAAATATTGCACATAGCCGAGTTTTTCCATTTAGATATTCTACATTCACAACCATCCATAACATTGCTCACTGGAAACCCGTCACTTACCTGCTCCATAGGCAACGGCTTCATCGGGATTTATGGATTTGTTGAGTTCCCTTCCGTTAAAGAAGTCCTGGAGTAATTTCTGAACCTTTGGAATTCGAGTTGACCCTCCAACGAGCACGATATCGTGGATTCCAGCCTTGTCAATCTTCGCATCCCTCAGAGATTTTTCAACTGGTTCCAGAGTCCCACGGAAAAGATCGGCATTCAGTTCCTCGAATCTGGCCCTCGTAATGTTAGTGTAGAAGTCGACACCTTCGTAGAGCGAGTCAATCTCGATGCTCGCTTGGCTGGAACTCGACAGAGTTCTCTTGGCTCTCTCGCAGGCCGTTCTGAGCCGCCTCACGGCTCGCTTGTTGTCTGAAATGTCCTTCTTGTGCTTACGTTTGAACTCCTGGACGAAATGGTTCACCATTCGATTGTCAAAGTCCTCTCCACCCAAATGGGTATCACCGGAAGTGGACTTCACCTCGAATATGCCTTCTTCAATCATCAAAATTGAAACATCGAAAGTTCCACCACCAAGGTCGTAGATGAGGACGTTTCTCTCACCACCAATCTTCTTGTCGAGGCCGTAGGCAATGGCTGCTGCAGTTGGTTCGTTGATGATGCGGAGGATGTTCATACCTGAGATGGCGCCAGCATCTTTTGTTGCCTGTCGCTGGGAATCGTTGAAATATGCCGGAACAGTTACGACCGCATCATTAATTGCCTGTCAACACATAGCAAAGTAACACCTATCAGTATCCCTGTGCAGGATGCAACTATGCAGTGATCGGGAGTCTGCGTTCCAAAAGCATTGATGCTCACACAAGTTTTGGCTTGGTGACCCAACGACAGATGTATGCTCACACAATATTTCTGGAAACATTAATACCATTAATAATACAATGATATATTTACTAATTGTGCAATAGAAGTTTTTATTTCAACAATATTTAGTATAATCAACATTTCCATTGGCTGTAAAAATTACAAAATATTGTTATAGATCTTCTATCAGATGGCAATTGAGGCCTATAATTTTATCAAATTTTAGTCTGTCCGTGGCTGAGGTTGGCTCACACAACTTTTAAACACTTCCTATACCACTGCACCTATGCATCACATTTATTCTACTCTCATGCCACCTCTAACACGCCTTTATTATCATATATCAGCCATCTTCACAAGCTATGTGGAATATAAATACTGGACTTACTTTATTGAGGCTTGAAGCATACAGTATTAATTGGCATAATTATTTCAGTAGCAACATTTCTTCATTTGTATATATAGGCCTATTGTTGATCAAAATATCATACTTCATGGCAGTAATAATGTTGCATAATTCAAGGTATACACGAATTGTAAATTCTGGCTTGCTAACACAGGGCAACTGTTTTAAACATATTTAAAATTGTATAGATTGCTCACTGTATCTGTCACATGCATTGCATCTGAAATTCAATGGACCAACAGCTCTAGTGTTTGGAACCAGTCTCATTAACAGGCAAGAGCTCAGCACTTACCTTGCCCAGGTAGGCTTCTGCGGTTTCCTTCATCTTCAGCAGCACCATGGATGAGATTTCTTCTGGGAAGAATAACTTCTTCTCTCCTTTATACTCTACTTGAATTTTGGGCTTGCCTCCATTGTCAACCACCGTAAAAGGCCAGTGTTTCATGTCTGACTGGACGGATGGGTCGTCGAACCTCCTTCCGATCAGGCGCTTGGCATCAAAGACAGTGTTGCTTGGATTCATCGCAACCTGGTTCTTGGCTGCGTCTCCGATCAGGCGCTCTGAATCGTTGAAGGCGACGTAGCTGGGAGTGGTTCGGTTGCCCTGGTCATTGGCTATGATCTCCACCTTACCATGCTGGAACACCCCCACGCAGGAGTAGGTCGTGCCCAAGTCGATTCCGATTGCTGGAGCTTTAGCCATGCTTTATCTGTAAATCATAAATGACAATAAACATGCTAAACATATGCTATTTAATTAAATAGGCCTTCATAATTTGACGAAAAAGGTTACATTAAACAGTTTCTTGAAAGCATGAATTGAACTTGCATGGGTTCTCAATTAAAGACGCCTTTGGAAGTAGCTATTACTAGCTATGAACACCCAGTGCTTTAGTCAAACCTGCCAAATCTTCTGCTGTAACCCCTCAGCAAGTCAATACAGTGTACTTGATCCCCAAGCTGTTTTTATGTGTACAAGTACAACATTTTAACAATATCCGAGTTTTATCTGCGTTCGCGTGTTGTGGTAATCTCTGTCCAATTTTCGACCCCTCCGCTATTTATTAACATTTAAAACACTATTTTTAGCACCTGCTTCGAGTCAATTCGGCACTTTATTCTATAGCTAGAGCAACAATGAAAGCCTGTTCAAATATTATTGCACACAACCATAATGTTTGACGTTTAATAGATACACTGAACACTTACCGAAGATCGAAGCGTTTCACTTTTAGAAGACTCGTTAACTAATGCGGCAGAATGAAGTAGCAGACGCCTTTGAAGGCAGTAGCTGTGGAAGGCCCTAACTAGCTAATTAGCGTCGATATAAGTAACAGATTCGCGAGCTCTCGTTCACCTCTTCTGTCTGTCCGGCGGTGGTTCGTTTACAAACTGGAGTTTACAGCCCGGAGTCACTTTTTATACGCCATTTGCTAGTTTCCCGATGGCTCTAGAACTCTCTCGAAGCTTCGCGTTCTACATTCTGCGAACCTCTAATAATAAACACACGAGCCTGGAGCTGCGTGTAGGCCTACCTGGGATAAATATAGACAGCCTGTGACATGAGCTCCGCGCCCTAAATGATCAGACTAAACTGCACAGAGTAAAGTGAGATCCAGTATCTCGTCCTCACCAAACTTACATCAGGCCACGTGATATATATATCAGACATTCTGAAAACGGGCCAGCAACAAGCTTGAGCTTTATCTGCACGTGCAAGTTATAAGTAGCCTATATCGTTTAATTATTAGCATAAATGATGCTATAAGCATTATAAAACTTAGACTATTTAGTAGCTCTATATAGTTGTAAAAATTATAGCGTGCAGAACTGTAGACGTTACACCACCACCAGTTCGTGATTCGTCACTGATAGCCTATAATGGCGGCGAATGAATAGCCTATTAATAATATATGCTATTAGGCCTATCTTTTACCCATGCTCTACGATCATTTGTCAAATCCAATGCATCACTCCAGGGTTTGGATAGAATTTTTTTAGGCCTACATTGCCAGTAATGCTTCTGACATGTAGAGCTCAACTGCAAATGCATTTGGTCAAGACTAGCTAGGACTATAAATGCAGGATAATCTTTGCATGTAGGATATATAGGCCTAAGCTCGGGCTACAGCCAAGGACCAACAATTATGCAATTAAGCCCGGCCATATGCAAAATTTTATAAATCTCTAATAGTTATATCAATGTTGCCGTAGGCGTAGGCCTATACATGCATGCATGTAAATAACGTTAAAGACTCAATTGGATGTCCAGAAGACTGCAAAATCCTTTTATTATGATTATTGCCTATATCACACGTCAATGATGTATGAAGTTTAGTGTTTTTTTCTCAAACCATATTACTTCTCTAGGTCTAAGTGATTGAAGTAATATTCTTTTCATCTTTTTTCATAGTTTGTAAGCCTATTGTGCTATAAATGCTTGATGCATTAATATATATATATATATATATATATATATATATATATATATATATATCGATCGATCGATCAATCATCAGTAGGCCTAAATGTTCGTATGTATGCGATAAGCCTACATATGATTATTAGGCCTATTAGGCAATGGAATGTAGCCTGGAGCAATGTCACCGTCATGCAATGGGATGTCATGCAGCAGATTATCATGTTATTCCATTATATGCTACTAGATACAAATGCGACTCAGAATTTATGTTGTGCGCTGCAAGAGGGTGAGATCAACCTGCTCTTAATGCGTTCTTTCGTATTTCATCCAGTGCAGTTTTCCTAACGGTGATGTATGCAGAACTATAGTATGCTGGAGGTCCTGTACAGCAACTAGAAAGTTCCATTGGCTGTAAACCAGACGAATAATAATTTAGTTGCTCTGCGTGTTAATACCATTTTATTTTCTCCTTGGTCTACCGTAGTATATACATATATAGTTACTATGCGTGAATGATCGCCTCTTCCAGAGTTGATAGGCCTACGTGGATACATGAGTATCTCGGTCGTTATGGCATTGTAGGCCTATATGGTCAGTTTTTATCTGTGATTGTTTTGGGTAAGGTGGTTCGACAGTGTCCGACAGTAGTAACCGCAGAAAATATTTTTAAAATGCTACTTATTGGTTTATAGATGATGTCTTTTAAGAAATCGCTGCACTACAACGGAGCGATGTTGCAAAACAGTTCAGAATCATTTTTGCAAACTCAAATGAATTTGGGTAAGAGTTCTTGAAAAGTTGACACTTAAGTTTCGAGTTTAAGCAATGCAGAGCATGAGGGGTGATTGATGAAGCATGAGAAAGACGATGTTGGATGATAGGCAATGCCGAGGCTAGGAAAATGAAGTCGCTAACATTTCATACCTATACGACTGCCTCTTTTGTTAGCTAACGGAGTTGATCTTTATATCTCGTGTAGGCCTATATACAACCCAGTTGAGGGCTGACTGCTGAGGATGCTGTTATTTCAGGGAAAACCACTGTTATAAACGAATGTTATTAGGCCTCCGTTCTTATCACCTATCCCACTTTCAGATGACATAATAATATTATTCTTCCCAAGCTATTCTTCCCCACTTGACTGTTCTATTGTTCTTGCTTATTTGGTGATATTTCGCTTGGCTGGAGCTTTCCCCGTTCCAGTGATTTTTTAAGCTTTTTAAAAGTGACGGGACATTATTGGATTAGAACCAGTGACCTTTCTCTGATAAAACGGTTGAGCACGTGCCACATAGACATTTAGGTTGGACTGTCTTCATTCGGTAGAGGGCGTTTCTGTTTCAGTTTGTACTGGGAACTGAATCACCAAGTCTGTGGAAATGCTTTGTAAGGTTAGCGGCGAATAATAATTATTGATTCATACGTTTTACAGACAGACAAATGGATAGATGGTGACAGAAGTAGTGGTAGCAGTGGTAGTAATTGCATAGTAAAATTAGGGTTTGAATTGTCAAATTTGAACTGGGGGTTGAAAATTTTTCACATGTCCAAATGTCCAGATTAGAATTTTTACGAGCCTAAATTCGGGCTAAATTATGAAGGATAACTGTGGGCTATCGGTGCACGAACTTGGTTCTTAGCTGTGCTAAGATACATTAATAAACTGAAAATTGATGTAGTAAGGTTTGCTTTTGCTGGCAGGGTTGAAAAATGAACTGAGGGTTGAACCCTTCCAAACCCACTGACAATTCAATCACTGATATAACGATGACTCAGGGTGGGTGCAGAGGATGAAAAAGTTTGCCGGGTTGGCCCACACAATTGATCCAATTGCGATGAATCTATCTTTAGGGATGGGGTGGGTGGGGTGCCTTCGATGCGCTGCTTCTTCTGCACCTTCGGCGTTTGCACCCCAGGAAATGTTCTGGCTGCGCCCTCCAATGATTTCAACTGATTGACTAATATGCAATGCTGTAGTTTAACCACGGTGTAGGATATACATATCTTACGCCATGAGTGTAACCGTTAATTGTGTTGCAATTTGGCCGTTTTGTCGTCCTCTGTCACCTGTCATCGTGCGGCTGTCAATCACACGTACGCACCTGCGTCTTGACTTAGTAGAGCTTCAATAGAGGCCTATCTCCAGAAGCTGTTATATGTCAGTTATATTGAAACCGATAGTTCAGATGTTGTCTCATTCAGAGCGCCATGATGAATGGCAAATGGCCACACTGTTTGCTCCACAGTCCGCTGGTCCAAAGCCTGGCGGAAACAGAGCTACAGAAGATGATGGCCTCAGTGTTATTTATATATGTTACACGACGGGCTTCGAAGTTGAACCCAAGTGGCTGCGGTGAAGTCGATCCGTTAGCTAAGTAAATTCACCACAGCTCCACAACTATGGTAGTGCAAGTCCCAAGCCCAGATTAGGGAGGAGGGCAATTCTAGTCACGATTATGTCCTTCCCTCTACAACAGACTCAATCTGACTGATCTAACGTTATTTGCGTTAGCTTCAACTTTTGATGAATTATATTGGGTACCCGGATACCCGACCGCGCGGATATTTTGTTAGGAAATGTAAAGAATTGAGCACTCTAGGGGTTTTCGCACTGGGAGCGCCTCTGATTATGTTGTACTGTGAGAGGCGCTTTTTAAATCCGTAAATAGAATAGAATAGAATTTTTACGAAATGTTGTTAACCGAGAACCGATTAAATTGCCGGGGCAGTCAGCCAATATGACCAGCGGAATATTTCTGGCATATGTTCAGGTAAAATCGCGCATTTTTTACGGAATTTCGGGTACCCGAAAACCGATTTCATTACCCGGGTAGTCAGCCTCTGGCGGGTAACCTGGTACCCATTGACAACCTTAGTCATATCGCGTCTTGACTATACCACCCTCTAAAATTGATTCCTTTGCTCTTCTGCCTACCTGCTCCCAAGAACTTCTTACTGCTAATAAAACTTAAAACTCAAAAAATTAAAATACTTATAAAATAGGTTACATTGATCCATGCATTATCTTTCTGTTAATGGGTAACCTGGCTGAGCCTCTTGCCGGCATAATTAGCTGCTCGCTCAGAGCTGGGACTGTGACACACTCAATCAGAATTGCTAATGGGCCTCAACGCACGATATGGCCTACATCTTAAGAAGTTAATAACGCTACAGAAAAAGGCTCTACGTAGGCCTACTATACGCAAATCTCCATTCTTGGCACATACGGCACATCTTTTTATGAATTTAAAGCTGCTGAATAAAACCTAAATTCGTTATTTGCAGATTTGTGATTCTCTGTAAAAGTATACTACTCATCTTCTTCCACTGGCCTTACAAGACCTTTTCAGCAGAACCTCCCATACATTTTTAAACTGGGAGAAAGGCAGAGTTTAGAAACCTATCTTTCCTCACGGATGTAAGAAAATTCTCAGTAATTTACCAGGGTCCGAAAATATGGAACAATTTGCCATGTCCCTGTCGCAGTGCTCCGGGCTTTTACTGGTTCCGCAGGCGCGTGAACTTGTCCTTGGAAATGCGATCAATATAGTTGAGTGTATTGGCTGATGTTTACATTTGTCCTTAATGCAGTTGGTGTTGTGCAGTAGAAGGGGCTATTATTTTGTGTTTGCATCCGTCCATCTGTTGACTCACTGCATAGACCCACAAAGTTTCTTACATGATTACTTCAGCTTCTGACCTCCTGCGTTGATATTACAGTTGATTTTCATTTGTATTTGTTCAATGGATATTTCACGCTTACAAGAAGCAATAATCTGATTTGAATTGCATAATATTATACTTAAAGTATCGCGATATACAAACTCTGTACAACCGCAACACAACAACAACAAAAACAACTACACAACAGCACAAACAACACAACGGGCTCAAGCAACACAACGGCACAAACAAAAGAACACACATGATATTACACTCATGAATGCGCTTTCTCCATCTGTTCGCTCTAAACTTCTATCTGATAGTCTCTCGCCCTCATTTGCTTTGTGAAAGCCTACTTCTTCTCGCGAGGCCTTGCGCACTGGCAGCGCTTCTGAACGTTTCACTCTATTAGAGTTGATTTGTAAAAAGTTAAAAACATAAATGTCATAAAATACAATAACTATGTGAATTTCGTTTAGCATTATCGATGATCGTGTATAATTGTGGGCATACACTGTAGTCTACAATCAGACACACAGCGTTATTGGTAAAGTAATTGTCAAGCATGCAGATGGGTAGGATGGGTTGAACTGGGTAGGGTTTAGGCCTAATGTAGCAGAGTAGGATCAGGAAACGTATACATCTACCTGTGAAATTAAGGAACGATAACGTAAGGCAAAGAAATCGGGTCATGTTAAGGTAGAATAAAGCCTGCAGCCGCAAGGAATGGCGGGAGAATGTAAGACATTGTTACAAAGCGTGGACTGAGGAATGACAATGTGATGTTAGAAATACAGAGCATCAGAAGGCAAAGTAGGTTTTGTAGAGCAAAGACAGGTAAAGTAAGGCACAGGCAAGTCTGGGACATCTCAGCGAGGTATCTTTTTATAATGAGAGCAGATATCCAAGGCTTAATCTGATTGCGATCCCCGACAATACTGTTTGAACAACTGGACACGGCGCCCACCGTGCTGCGCTGCTTAACTACAAACCGTCAATTTCAGACGACCATCCAAGTATCGACTAAGGAAGGTTAAACGCATCAAAAACTGGGACGCACAGACTTACCTAGACTTACCATACCACGACATACGATACGATACCATACCATACACTCACTGACTAAACATCCCTTTATTAAGGCTATCCAACTGCCAGTGTCTGCCTGCCTCATCATCCTACAATATATATATATAGTGTCAGCCGTCGCCTGACACGAGTTGGTTCCAGGGCCAGGCTCACTTTGACTTCTCGTTGACTGCGTTCCTCGAGCCTTTCTGGTGGTGCGCTTGTTGGTGCAGGTGGTGGTACCGCTTAGACTTTCGTTCTACTAGGTCGACGTAGATCGTCTGTCGTTCGGTTGGACCGTTCCAGTGAGTCACTACGAAGTCGTAGAGACCGGAGTCGGTGATCGTGGCGTTCTGGATCCGGAGGAGGATGTCGATCCAGTTGGAAAAGGAATAGCCTCTATCTTTGACGTGTGGTGTGGCCAAGAGGGAGTAGCGTCCACGCTCTTCTATCTCACCCAACCGTACACCTGTAAGGTTCCAGATTAATTCAGCGTTGACAATTTAAAGTTCGCCTACTTTGCCCGCATGATAGCCGCTTTATAAATAAGCATATAGGCTAATGGTCATCAGAGAGACGCTGAGAGTGGCACAGTGGCGGATCTAGACTTTTTCTTTAGGGGGGCAATATCATGGACTAACTACAATGATCTGTTAGTTTTTTCCCCTGCAAAGATTTTCTGTGAACTCGTATGAGCGATCTAGTGACTATTAGTCTATTAAAACCCAAGATAATTTGCAGCAATTCTATATAAGAATTTTTGCAATCAAAATGAGCTGTTAAAGTAGGCCTAAATGTATTTATTGTAATGCTATCAAGTATAATGGATCGGTTCGACTAATGTTAAAAAAATTAATAGTTCTTTCTTACTGCGGCCCTCTTCCATTTTATTTGTTTTAGCGCGATATAAAGTTCTTGTTTAAAAAAAAGAAAGCAAACTTTGGTTGATATAGGGATGAATAATCAAGCCTGATGAAAATATGTGTACACTAATGGTGAGTAAATATTGTAAGTTTTCATACGAAAAGGCAATACCTTTAGGCCTACTTTTGAGCACGGTTGTTCGGCCATATTCGTTGTTTCATCAGATCTACCATGCGCTGGTAGAAGTCAAAGGCCACTTGCATTGGCAGCAATTAAACCTGCTCTCATCTGATGACCTCAGTGTGCATGACACGGTTATCATGACGCCAAAGACACTTTAGATTAAATCAAGTAATATGATCCATCATCATCGGTTGGAGAAGCCATAATCCTGATCACATAGGCCTACCGTCTCGTTTCGTACGCGTTTCACGGGCGGGTGATTCGGAATTACTATATCGACGGCCGACGCAAGCAAATGTGTGAGGGTAAAAAGCAGACTTGAAATATCGAGCAATGATATATAGTGATCCAGCGCTTGATTTTAAGCTAAGAAACATTGGTTTTATTTGATAAATCTTCTAGATTTAATCTTCTGCAGATGACTGTGTACAACGTGTATTGAGTAATGTATCATAATGTACGTAGCATCGTTTAACTTTAGTAGATTTTACGTTGAGTAAAAGAGTAATGACGTATGTGCTTGGGAACACGTTGCGCAGCTGGATCGCTCTCCACGGATATCAGAATCAAGCATCCAAGTAATGGATAATTATTGTTTGAAGTCTTTGGTCATTAACCAATAACCTAGAGAGAAGGAGCAGAAACGACGAACTATCTATCTACCATTGCCTCAAACAAAAAAATACCTATAGGACCTCAACCAGTTAGGCTTACTATAAAATTTCCTTCTCTATCTGCAGACAAGGAACTGATACTTGACCAGAGGTCTCCGAGAAACTGCATGGTTAATTCGTTTCAACCTATCAATTAACGCCTCTCATATGTCAGCCTAAATAGGTTTCATTTGTGTTGCAAATTAAAATTTGTTTTGATGATATACGGAACATGACTGGTGTTTACAATTTTCATTATTACTTTCTGCTGTGTTATGTTCTCCTCAGCCAAGGTCAGCGCAGCTAAAGTCAATTATTTAAAATACGACAACAAGCACCCCGCTGTCTTCTCGGCTGGACTTTCCCGAATTTTAACCTGACATCGGATCGAACAGAGGAGCCTACCAATTGCGGACTTGAATGAAATAGCGCCGGTGGATAAACTGGTCTCCCCGACCGTCCTGACGTGGGCTTTTGTGGGCGCAAAGAAATGTTCGAAGATTTACATTACATTACATCAGTGCTGTCCAAGCTTTTTGACACCGCGGGCCATCGATCAAATTATTCATGAAGCCTCGGGTCCGTCAGAAAAACTCAAAAGCAATGATTAAAACTGATTTGAAATTGTTAACAGTAAGCATATTAACATTTCATTATTAATTATCATAATAAATAATCGCATGCATGTATTGCATGAATTATGATCATATTGTCAAACGATGATCTAAGTTACGAACGAATAGCAATGCAAGTAGTCCAGTGACTTTGTTTGTTACTTCATTTTTACACAAATTGCAAAATTTTGGCTGACCCGTGGTCCGCATATTGGACTGCAATGCAGTACAAACATGTTCTTAGGTCTCCGTAAGATTGCCGATGTAGGTTATACATACCATTTAGACGTGGATCACGCTAAGACATAGATGATAATATCGAGCATAAGCCTACATGAATGGATAGATGAACAAATGAATAGCTGGATGAGTAGATCGTTGGATGGATGGATGGATGGATGGATGGATGTATGCATAAATGTATGTATGACTGTATGTATGTATGTATGGATGGATGGATGGATGGATGGATGGATGGATGGATGTATGCATGCATGCATGTATGTATGTATGTTTGTTTTGTATGTATGTATGTATGTATGTATGGATGGATAAATGGATGGATGGATGGATTATATTGATGGCTTGATGGACAGACGGACGAATGGCTGGACAGAGGTATAAATGAATGAATTCAACGCAAATATCAGTTGTGAGGAGAACTTTATTATTATTATTATTATTATTATTATTAAATTTGTAACGCGCACAAGGTCACACCTAAATGTGAATCTGAGGCGCTCATTCATGACTAGTAATTAAATCCGTTCTGATCCAATTAATTTAACTGATTGGCTGTTTAAAATGGGGTACATAAAAATTTGTGAGCGGTCATTAAGTTGCTAGTATCTCATGCAATGAGCATCGAGGTGTGCATGTGCTAGCTTTACCTGTCTTGGCAACGATTTCGTCACTTCCGTGGTACCATGATATTGACCAAACCTTCCCAATAACACTACACGTGAGATCTATAAACAAAATGGGAACTTTGTTGAACAATGTGTAAATGTAATAGAAAATAATTATGTTCAATGATGGTCCCTCAAAGTATATAAGAAAATGCGGATGCGTGAGAATGTAAGTAATAGAACTGCCACGTGCATATTATAATGTTTGGCATTATCAGATACTTCAATTTAGTTAGTTCATCGCCACCACACACGGTGCACCAGCGCGGCTCAGAATGGAGCTCGAATTCCAGTGCATAGAGTTAAACAGGAAAATTGTTGGTGATCACTGATCAAACTAGTGTCTTGTGATAATTCATCGAGCAACTGCGCTATATGATGCTAGTCATAAAATAATCATATCATTCGGTCATTCGTTCATCAGTTTTTCAATTTTTCATTCATTCGTTCATCCATTTTTTTCATTAATTCGTAGTATTTTTGGAGGGCCTGCTCATCATCAGAAAGTGGTATACCTTTCGTGACAAATCTAGACTCAAGCCAATCTTTCACAAGTTCCACAACCTTACACCGATGACCTTCACCCTCGATTCCACTTCCTCAACCCAATTTTCTAACCTATAGACATGAAAACTGGACCGGAAATCGGCCTTAAATGGAGCGTATAGAGGTCAAA
This sequence comes from Bimastos eiseni, assembly GCA_959347315.1. Taxonomy (NCBI): domain Eukaryota; kingdom Metazoa; phylum Annelida; class Clitellata; order Crassiclitellata; family Lumbricidae; genus Bimastos; species Bimastos eiseni. The sequence goes on from OY365815.1 coordinate 13,099,347, forward strand.
TCAGACGTATAAAATGCCGACTATTGGTCGGTCAACTATGTCGTCCGTATTAGAAGCATATCTCAATCTCAGGTGGAGGAACTGAATCCTATCTAGGCCAATTGTTTCCATGCTTTCTTCCGCATCCCTCCCCTATACTACCATCAAAATGGTTTCCAAGATAAAAACACGTCATCAGATTGCCATCAGCGACTCAGCCAAGCGAGCAGCCTTCGTCTCGGAGATTGCCTTGGCGATTGCCTTTCTTATAAAGACGTCGTTTTATTAGCCGCGTCGATTTACTGAGTCCCTTGGCAATTGTGAATCTATTTCATATTGAGTTGGTCTCTATTATAACATTATATCGTGTGACTTCGTGTATTGCTTTACTGGGCCTCTTTGCTGCTTCGATGATGGTTGATCCATTCGCTTGCTCGTTCGGCCTTTCGTTCATTCGGTATATTCATCCAATCGGCCACTCGTACATTCGGTCTAGAATATTTTCTGCCATTCGTTAAGTCACTAGTTCGTTCGGACAATTATAACTTCTTTCACTATGTTCATTCTCTCACACATTCCTTCTTTCGTTCATTACTCAGAAAATTACTTTCGTTTAGCTATTGATTCACTACGTAACCCTCGTTAATTAAATCTTCGGTTCATTCCAGTGCATATTTGAGCGAATTTGAACCACTGTCACGCCTAGGAGTTTGGGGATGGTGGTTTGGGGCGGAGTCCCAGTCGACAACACATTTTGGAACATTTGCTGCCAAATGGAGCCAATTTAGCCACTTTATTTGATCAAATTTGCTTTTCAGTGTTATAGGCCTACTTGTGGTCTTTCCCTATAATATATATCCTGTATATAGGTTTGCAAATAAGGCATTTTAGTTCAACGAAGCCACCATAATAGTTATTTGTGTAAATTAGCCTAATCAGTGACAGGTTGAATTTCTGAGGCAGTGGAGGGCTGCAGTATTAACAAACAATGATGGCTTTAACTTCAGCAAACACATAATAACTCCATTATCCATTGCACGATGTATTCTTAGCCAGTTATAGACAAGGGAAAACATCGATCTCCACGATGGTCAGTTTATCATCTCCCTGGTGCTGAGTCTGTTGATGTCAGGAGTGGGATCATATACACCATTATACAGGATATACGTGTAATGTAAGGGGCATTGGGTATATATGATTGGAAGAAAACCTTGAGCATTGATCCACATCATGTAATGTTGAGGCTATCCGGGTGCTAGATACGTGCCACCTTGACCAAATCACCCAAATGACTGGGACAACAGTAAAAATATGCAGTGGTTCATTCATCCATTCCATACTTCGATCTCTCAGTCGTTCGACCATTCAGTCATTCATCTATACGCCTCCAATTTTACATCAATTTGTTCATTCATTCGTTCATCCATCTATTTGTTCATTCATCCGTTCATTCGTTCTCCTGATTATTTATATGAACCTAATAGTGGCAGCGTCTGTCCTTCGTCGATGGTTGTCTTAATAGCGTTCTTGCAGCTCCAGACCATCAGCTTACGTTCGAAGGTCTTCAAGAACCACGCGACATCCTGCAACAGCGAATTGCTTTGCATTCAGTTGTTATAATTATTCACTCAATTGCATTCAATGTATTCAATTGCCATATATTCAATTGTACTGTATTCAATGCATTACTTTCTATATTTATTTCAAACTGCACAGCATTCGTAATCGTAACCGATTATGCACATATATATATAATTATCATATATATATTTTTATTTATATTATATATATATATATTATATATACATATGGTGTTTCTTAGAGGACATTTTCGAAACGACCTGCATTTGATTCCGTTGAACTATACTGCAATAAATCGGATTGTTGAGCTATGTAATTGGCAAACATGCATGGTCAGTGGGAAACTGCAAGAAGTACGCTTTTATGTACCCCATTTTAAACAGCTAATCAGAGTGGTGGTCGTACGGGAAGGCTCGTTCACAGCAGTGAGAAATCGGGTCAGAGCATTATTTTCCTTACGTCTTGATCTTTTTGATGTTTCAGACAACAAGTTAGCTAGATTGCTGGTATCCACCAAGTCCCAACCAAGGTTCAGTATCAGATTAAACAAAATCTCTAATAGAGGTCATGCGTTTTTCGAACACAACCGAGGGAAAGTGAGTTAAATGACACGCTATAGTTGCACCCGGGCACCCCTCTCATAGATTTTAGAAGGGTCGTTGCATTAGAAATGGTTTAGGCCTACAGGTGCCAAGGTGTCTCTGCCACAATCGTGTTGGGATCATTGTTAGCCGCGAGATCACTCGCTGCTTAGGTGTGAGCTATACATGTATCACTAAATTGAAGAAAGAAGACACTGGCGACAGAATCAAGTGAAGAAGAAGTAGAAGGACCCGTGTGGCTGACCCCTCCCTTGGGAGGGACTATTTCTAGTCTGAAGGATACATACATATATATATATATATACCACAATGAAAAATATATTATGTATGTATGTATATATCGTGATATCAGACTCACGCCTATGTCATGCAGTGCGTATTTGTGGGTCCTAGACAAGGTCAATGTCGATGCCCTTACATTGCCTTAGACTCTTAGGGAGATCATTACCCATTTAAGTCCAAGTGTGGGGTCTGTTGACGAGTAGTGATCTACTTCACGAGAAAGACGATACCTTTCCCACGTGCAAAGCAAGACAGCTGCAGGCCATGCACCGACCGTGTGGTGCCAACGTAACGTGTCTGTCCCGCTTCAGCCCCTCGGCAATAGCCCGCCCTTGAAGATTGATTGCCAAGCAAATTTCATGAATGAAGACGGCAACAGAGGGATAAGCGGTACATTCGGCGGCCCGCATTGAAGTCTTCTTTTTTCGCTCCCCTTTGAAATCCGTCGGCGTCCAACCCAATATTGTTGATAAACGCCAGAATAGGGGACGAATGAAACGTTTGATACGCATCCCAGGCGCAAATACGTAGACACAACAATGGAGGCTCGTTAGCGGGTATTGTCATCGTCGAACGGCTTCAGACACTCGTAACGCTTTCAACGCTTATATGTGACAAACTTTATACCAATATAACTTTGTTCGTTTCTAAATAGCCTAATAGGCCTAGGTAGCCCCAGCAGGGCACCTACCATCACAGACCACGAATAGCTCTATATAGTACGAGCCTACTGCAAAACTATGCTTCTACTACAACTGCTGTAGTCTATCGATATCAGCTACTGTCTACATCACAATTACACAAAGTACGCTTACAAAGTCAACGATGGCTCGAAATCGTGACTGAGTGAGTGGTTGGATGGGAGAACTGAATGTTGTAGGCACAGTGTGTCCATTACAGCGGATGAGCATCTACTGACATTCACTGAAGATTGACTGAATGACATAATGAACGAAGAAAAGAACAACTGAGCGAATAAACGAACCAGCAGATGATTTAATACAAACTTGAACGAAAGTAATGCGTCGAAAACCAGGCCACTGTAGATAAAATTGGGGCCGCGATGGCAATTTCGAATTGTTCGACTGTCATATCTGATAATAAATCTAAAACTAAACGACGTAATAATGAAATTCTAACAACTGTGGTTGTATATTATATCGATGGAACGAGTCGTTGAAACTCTGGCCTTTGACTCAGACGTCTGGTATCGGGGCTAGGAAATCTTTATTACTTTATTCTTGACCGCCTCTTTTTAGCTATACGAAGCCCTTGTCATCGCATGCTTTTGACAGTCTTTCGAATTATGAGGGTTATGAGTCAATCGTTTTGATATACTATGGACGGGCAGATGAACATAAAGATAGACAGACGGAAGGACGGAAAGACGAACGAATGAACGAACGGCAGAGAAACAGACGAAAAGACTCACAAACGGACGAACAGATCTACAGCGATTGCTGCAGGCTTAGCTGGGAAGACAGACAGACAGACAGACAGACAGACAGACAAAGAGATACCAGCATGGCACTGTTTAGTGAGAACTGATGAAAGTTTTGTCACTTGTGAGACCATCACCCGCTGGTGTATTCAAATTTCAGTCATATCGATCGTTTCCCCCCACACAAGTTTCCCTCCCCTCAGATTGAATATTTACATTACAGTCATCATTTAATAACAACTGAGAAGTAACCGTTTACATTACTTTGGCGTAAATTATTACACATCTCTGAGACTTAATTAATTAATTCATTCATTCATTCTTAACCTTTATATAGCGTCCTTTCAGGAGGACTCCAAATTACATGTGGGTATTGGGTGCCCGTTCGCTTAGTCTATAGCTCTGCCTGTTCGTCTGTTCGTCTGTTCGTCTGTTCGTCTGTTCGTCTGTTCGTCTGTTCGTCTGTTCGTCTGTTCGTCTGTCTGTCTTCCCGTCGATCTGAAGAAGGAAAGAAGTTAGTAGCGAACGAACAAAAATGATAAGATGCAAATTTTGCAGGGTTGCCATGTTGCAATCGTATCACAATCTGCGTCACCATCGTCGTAGTGCAAGGTAAGTGAGGTATGTGTGAAATGTATTTTATGCCTGTACAAATGTACTTGTGTGCGGGTACTTATATTTCAGTGTGAATAGAGACGCTGTTGTAGTACCGAGTAGGCGTTCTGTATACATGCACACATCATCATCACCATCCTCCTCCTCATCATCATCATCAGCAGCAGCAGCGTCATCATCGTCATCGTCATTGTCATTGTCATCATCATCGTCATCGTCATCTTCATCATCATAACCATCAAAGTCTGTCCAATTACTTACCAAATCGTCCTTGAAAAAATCCCTCCCACCTCCTTCTCCTCTCTTCGCTCCACCTCCTCCTTCTCCTTTTCCGTTGGAGCTCAGTTCGATCCTGTTGGTCTCTCTGCTGTCTCCCTGCTTTCCCGTTGGGAGATAAACAGGGCTGGCAACCCTCGCTGCCAGTATCATTATGACTAGCACGACCCTCCTCATTCCCGGCGCTGTGCCACTGACCCTGATCGGCAGTCGCTCCCCTGTCGCCATTCCAGACTTCTAAAGCTCCGACTCGTTCTAAATCCAAATGCAACGAATTTGTGTAACTCTTTAGTTTCGTCTCGAGATCGAGGTATTTAACAAGCGCCAAGCTCTTAAGGTTGACTATATATTAAAATGAACGGCGCTTGCGACACAATGCAGGCAATGAAGCAGTTGACTGCTACGATATATGTAGACGATGCCTGCGAGACAAGACTGGCAATTGAGGTGAGCGATTGCCACTTGCCATGCGACGGGCAAGCAGAGCAGGCAAGAGCGGGCAGTACTCTTCAGGCAGGCCATTGATGAGACGGCTCGAGAGTTCTGTATGGACACATGTATATTACAGTCGATGTCTTGTAGGTCTTAGGCATAAACGTCTAGTTTGGATATCTAAATGTTAATGGACTCATAGTCTATTGAAGGTAGACCAGAAGCGCGTAGGTCTAGGACTACTCGGATGTGACACTAAAGATATAGTCACGCCTACCTGACGATATCATCCACTCACCCATCGCTTCTGCTCCTCTCCTTCTCTGCTCCCAGAGGTAGATTTATTATGGTCCCTACTAAATTAGTACTAATATTAATCAACTTGCATTCTAGTCTGTTCGATTCTGTTCAAGTCTATTCTAGCCAGTTCCATTCTATTACGCTATAGTCTGTTCTAACCTGTTCTAGTCTAGTTTAGTCTGTTTTATTCTGCTCTAGGTTATGCTATTTATGCTATTTAGCCGCGTTCTGTTCTGTTCAGTTCAGTTTCATTCCAGTCCGCTCTAGTCTGTTCTATTCTAATGATGTAGCATCATCCGTCTCAGGCTCCTCTATCCATCACCCCTTGGGCTTTCCACAAGAAACTTAACCCTCACCTATTCAAGAACTCTTACCCATATTCACCTGACCATCCACCTTCCAATTCGCGACCAAACCGAAACCTGCTACTCGGCCTCCTCTGACCCTCTGGAAACCCGATTTTGACCTCCCGCAGACTACCCTTTAGACAACATCTCTGATTCCACGCAGCGCTAGTGACTAAGTTGATACCCTGCGCTTGGTTTTAAAGTGGCGGTTTAGAAGTTTTGAGTTTACGATTACGATTCTAACGTCTTATATTAATGCACAGCGCATCGGTCGAGAGTTGCATCAAGTGATAATTCAGTCAAATCTAAAGATCATCCATCTTAGAAACTCGGTCAGAGTCCAACGGGTGGAGAATTGATTCATAAATCTATTCGCTCTGGGTTAGAGAGTCGAAACAAACGACTCTTCGGTTTAGATCTGGAATATGATATAGAACAAACCCTTCTCAACTATTGTCTTATCATCAAATCCCCGATATCACTATAAGACATCGTCTCCCTGATCCAGTGCTAGCTTTCAATCCCTCATCTTATTCGTGCCCCTACTCCTCGCCCCTCCCCCTTCCCCCGTCCCTCCCTCCCCCACTCCTACCCTACCCCTCTTCCCTTCCATTTCTCTCCCACTTCCCTCCCCTCTCCCTTCCCTTCATCCCACTTCTCCCCTTCTACACCTCCTTCCCATCCTCCTTCCCTGCTCCTTGTCCTCCTCGTCCTACTCCATCCTCTGAATCTTGTCCGCTTCATTCGTCAACATCTTTCCGATATCATCCCGTGCGACAAATTCATCATGTGCCCCACCATTCGCTTCTGTTGTATATCATAAGTCGGAACTGTAAGCTTGGAATCAGCCCTTGCATCTTTTGGCTTAATAATTCAGCAATTCAGCAGCATCAGTATTCTGGATTAGGGAGAAGCTATGAATTGGGTTCATGAAAAAGTCCTTTGAACTGGAGTAACAAATTGATTATACATTATAACATAGAAATGTATTGAAATCATTTTGTGACAATTTTCAGTAGAAGGAAAAGCGGATTATAGTATAAATGAACGGATACCTGTATGAATGTAAGCCTATATGCACAGAAAGTGGTCACATGTAGAAGATAATCTATATCATCTTAAGTTAACTGGTGTGCAGCACTAGAAAGTTCACCTATCTTTCTGTGTCTTGCAAACTGTTGATTACTTGATTAGCCTCACTTGGTTACCACAATCACCACTTAGCAATAACAGCCAGGCGCACAACTCAACCAACTGAAACTGCCACCAATCAACCAACAATCATTAATCAACATGTTATACTCCAGCTGAAAACGGGATGATATTGCGGCCCTATAGAAGCTGATCTGAGAACGCTACATGTTTTAGATAGATACATTTGAGCATCAGAAGAGGTCGATTGACCTGGGTTCATCTGCCTGGAATGACCTTCCTCCATCAATAAAGACCAAACTAATGACTGGATTATCTCCATCGCTTTCTCGCTCTTAAAAACGTTTCTTTTCCCCGGAGTTTCTGTGCTGAGAGCGCCTCTAAATAGTTTTTCCAGTGAGAGGTGCTATATAAATCTAAAGGTACGATACGATACGATGGTATGGCTTCTCCTTCAGATACGTTCTGACGGTATCACAGATGACTTAGGCACTCAGGCATATAAATGTGCATTTCATGAAATGTAAGCAAATTAAACTGCTATTTTCTCAAACAACCCTCATCATACATGTGTGTCTTTATCATCACCTCAACCATGTTATCATTAATGTTAGTTTTCCTCCATAAACTGGGCAATCACGATGTCCCCTAGTACAGTCAAACCCTGCAGATCTATAAACCATTTCATATAATCAGCGGGTTAGTTGAGAATGCAGTGGTCAGAATTCTGGACTGCCAAAGGGCATGCAGGGAGTTCAAATACCCGCCGTGGCAGTTGATTAGTTAATTGGTTCGAGATTGATGTTCCACCTGCCAACTAGCCAACGTAGTTGTGACGAGTACACTGAACGTACATTGTAGGTGGAAAGATGAGACGACGAGGGATAGAGTGGTGATGGTGGACCTACAGAAGGTATCGTACCGAAGCACGTGCTTTTGGTTCCAGACAATTGCTAGTCATGCAGGACCGTGCCATGCATCGCGACAGTACGTGCGCAGTCAGGCGAGAAGGTGGGCTGGCTGTGTTTTGACGCTGTGGCCTTTTGAGGTAGAGACCAAAGTTTGATAAATAATTAAAGAAGTCTGGTAAAAAAAACCGGTTCAAATGAAAACTTCTGAATGAACCCATGTCTGTAGATATCATATTTCATGAAATTGGAACATGATTTTCGATGAAGATATCGTGACATTTAATACAACTGGACCTCATCCTCATTCGATTACAGCAGGTTTTACAGGCCCTATGACAGAAATTCCGAGGCCCTAGGCAGAGAACTTAAAGGTCCGCCCTATGCAGAGAAATTCCGGGGCCTTAGGCAGAGAAATTTCGGGGCAATAGGCAGAGAATTTCCAGGCCCTATGAAGATCAATTCTGGGGCCTTAGGCAGAGAAATTCTGGGATCCTAGGCAGAGCAGTCAGCGGCCTCCCAGACGGCGACGTTCTAGGCCTATAGCAATAAACGGCAAGTATTCAGATGGTTGAAGACTAAACTGATCGTAGTTAAATTTCAGTAATACAAATATTATCACCAAAATCCATAAATCATAATCATTGTATAACTGATTATGATATGTTCAATAAGCTGATTGCGGGCCCGGTCCGTGTTCCTAAAAATCGCCGGACCAACGGGCATTTGCCCTTTCCGCTCGTGGCGGGGTAAGATTTTAAAATGTTTCTTTACACCGACTCCAATTCATACTCCGTTGGGCTACCTGAAATTTCTTCAATACCTGCTCTATGCTCTCTGAATTCCAAATCTTTTTATCCTCACTATACCTTATATCCCCGATTTCAGCACCTCAATTTCTTCGACTTCCGCGATGCAATCAAATGAGTCCATTATGTATCACAGCATCTCCTATATGCACGATTCCTTCTCCTCAATCTCAGTATCTAGAATCTTCAACATCTGTATACCATGGCAGCTACAGCACAGTATATCCAATCATCACCCGCCCGTTTCCTCAATCTCCGCACCCAATATACTGAAATTCTGAACCAAGGCAGTTTCTAGAGCAAAGGATTCTCACGCAGAAAACCATATAAAAATGACTGAAAATTAATCTAAAAAATACAAGTAGCTTCGGATGAAGTTAACCAGCAACAAACTGCATCAAAAGGCATCTCATTAATAACCGATCTCTGATAACAACCGGATCCAAGCGACATCTGTCATGTCGACAGCATCCGAAAAACTCTATGCCTACTGTAGCAATCTCTGGTGATATCAGACATTAATGTAACACAGGACAAGACAAGGCTAGGTGGAAGAAGTCGAGGCGATGTCAGTGAAGGCATTGTAGACTATAAGATTATTCAAAGGTAAGGAAGGTGAGGCAGAGCAATTAGGGTAGGTAAGTGTCAAATAAGATAATATTCATACCACTATGAGGTAATGCAACGAATGTCAACATCAAGTATGGCTTGGTATCATGGTATGGCCTTGCAGAGGCAGATAAAGTAGGGTTTGGTCGTATTAGTTCAGACTAGACTATTAGCTAGGCACTGAACAGCACGGGTACGATAAGGTGAGGTAAAATAAGGTAATCATAACCCAATCCCCAACCCTAATCCTAACCTCTAGATCTTTACCGTAAACAAACCATAGCCTCAATAATATCTCGCTCATTTAATGGTATGTCCGAAACTGCCCATGCTATAAAGGAAAGGGGCAGTAAATGCTGTAAAATCTGCACGATCTGACACCAGTGTAGGTTGCAGATGCCCGCATTGCACAAGAGGGCATAGCAGATTTCGTTGTCATTGTTTGGGGGCATATCTGTTGACAAACTTAAGATCCTCACAATATCATATCAGCTTTGTCAAACAAGCCTATTCTTTAAGACTATGATACAGTAAGTACTGGCTACGTACGATCATACGTGTATACCAGCCAAACTATTCCAGAAATCAATACATTTTCACGGAAGAATATCTGCCCTAGCATTTTAGTTGGCTTCTCCACAATTCACATAATTATAATGACCGAACTCGCTTGTTTCAATAATAATGTCATAGTCATTAATCAGCTTAAATCAGCTCACAAAACAGTGACCAGCTTAGCGAGTGTACAAATCTACGAACTTCTCGCGGAAGAATATCTGCCCTAGCATTTCAACAGCATCCACGTATATGACCGAACTCGCTTGTTTCAATTATGACGTCATAATCAGCTACTCAACTCAGAAAGCTCAGAGAAACTATTTTATTGAGCACACATGCAGAATAACTGCCCTAGCATTCCTTTAAGCTCCCATTTACTTCACATAACTATTATGACCGAACTATAACATCATAATCAAACTCGTGACATTCCCATATTCACTGCATACGCCTTCGCGGGTCATTGCTATGGTAACAACACTAATAAAGGAAGTCACATGCAAACAGGTATGTTAATCGTTTTTATGATGCTTCCCACAATTCTTGTTAGGGTGATATATTCTGCACATTCGCTCAGTCAGTCAATCATTCGCCGATTTCTCCTATCACCTGTTCGTTTACTCATTCATTCGCCTATTCAATTATTTATTCGGTGACGTCACTGTGAGTTGAACTCAGTGACAATCCTGCATTTGCTACATACGTCACATTCGCAGGTCATTGCTATGGTAACAGCAACAACAATTCACTCGCTATTTCAACTGTTTATTCGGTGTGTCAATTTGAACAATTTACCTAAATTTCACGCAATGGAACTCCTCAGATAAATTCTATAAGTTTAATTGCTCTCCCGCTGCCTAATTTCAGTGCATATTAGCTTACCTAAATGCCTTAAGTGTTTTAACCCCATGGTAAGTCTTGTTTGTAACATGTTCTTTCAGACCCAGCCTTCAAGAAACGTCACCTCTGAAATTCAATCCAACACCGGCCCAGGTTGACATTCGATAATATAATAATTGTCCACTCGTGTTCGATATAAATTACCAGTTATTCGCCAGGTGCCGCCACTTACATCGCATCATCGTCATCACGCTGTGTCCAATTCGTTGAATGTGTCTTCAGCAGTTTTACCGGTCAATCTGAACTTTTGCGGGTTCTGCTCTTGGCTTCGGCCTGAGAATATCACACTATAAATTGCTTAAAGTATACGAAAGGTGTATGCGTTAAGACATCTGATAAAGTAGATTAACGTTCCGTTTGATTGGTGTACTTGTACCACGGACCTCGGAATTGCAGGCTAACGGTGTGTAGGCCAACACGTGGCCGACCACATAATTATTAGGTTGTTCCAAAACCTTGAAATTTGTGAAAGCAAATTTTGAAATGGCTGGCTCCGATGCAAATGCATTTATTTAATGCCCATAGTAGCATGTATATAAAGATCTATTAGTTTGTTCAGCACGCCATAACTCGACAACAATCGCGTAGGGCCTAAACGTCCGGTGTCTTTAATAATCGAAAATAACCGACAGATATCGAAAAATTGTTCTGATACGGAAAATGACACAAGAACGCCAATTCAGGACGGAGACCAATCCCAAGATCTTTTCATTAAGACCAAGGTCAAGACCGACGCATTCGAGACGAAGACCGAGACCAAGACCTCATGGCCCGAGACCAAGCCAAGATCAAGACCAATGGCCCGAGACCAAGCCAAGACCAAGACTGATGCACTCGAGACCAAGACCAAGACCGCAGTTTTCCGGTCTCGAGACGCGGTCTCGAGACCACATCCCTGCAAATAGTATATATATATATATATATATATATATATATATAATGTATAGGCACATATGTTTTCTATCAATGTGGCCTTAAATCACGAAGAGAACTATTATATTCTTGTGAGGTCGGATTAAAGAGTGAAAAGATTCGATTAATGTTATTTACGACTATCGTCATCCGAAGACCACACGCACCACACACATAGCACGTGCTTTGGCGGAATAAGTAAGAGAGTGGTCGGCGTCCGTCCGTCCGACGAGGCAGGTGCTTGAAGGGAAGCCATCTCGTTTCCGCGGTGGCTGGCTGCTTATCCCCGGTCAGTGAATAAATAGAATAATCTGACGGTCTCGACTCCTCGTCATAGACGCAACTCCTCGTTTTATGTCGGCTGTTGAATCTGAATAATGGATGGAACAGCCGAATAAATCAGTTATCTCTGGTTATCTTAGAGCCTTTGTCATCCTTTCGAGAGCTGAGACTCCGCTGTTCCGTTGGGTAGGCGAGAGAAGTCTTTGTCCGCTGAGAAGGAAAAGTCACGACCTCTATACTAAGCCATGAAATGCTGTCCGTTTATTGTTAGAAAATTACACTGGGTTTAGTATTTTGTCACGTTATCTTCATCATCCGTCTCTATCCTTTAATTCACCTGTTCAACTATTCATCCGTCTGTCCATTCATCTATTCATATACCATTGTCTTTCCTTTCTTTCTTTCTTCTTTTCTTCCTTACATTCATTCTTCCTATCGTGCTTCCTTTTCCTCTTTCCTTCGTACGTTCTTCTTCCTTCCGTCTATCCTTACCTCTTTCCGTTGCTATTCCATGTCTTCCTTCCTTCTTCCAGGATCTCTTTCCATTTTTATTCTTTGTTTTCCTTCTTATATACCTACCGAATTTCCTTCAATACCTCCTTCCTTCCTTCCTTCTTCCTTTTCCTTCAGCCATTCTTCCTGTCTTCCGACCTATAGATGCCTTGATTGCTTCGGTACTTCCTCCTTTTCTTCTTTCTTTACTTTCAGCCTTTCTTCCTGTCTTCCTTATTACCTGTCTTACTTCTTTCAAACATTCCATCATTCCTTCCATCCTTCTTTCCTTCTTTTTTTCTTCAGTCTTTCTTCCTGTCTTCCTTGTTACCTACCTTACTTACTTCAATCCTCCGTCCATTCTTCCCTCCATCTGTCCTTCTCTCCATTATTCCATCCTTCCATCCTTCCTTCCTTCCTTCAATGACCGAAGCACTGCCCCCTTTCGACCCTTCATCCGTCAAAATCCTCTTTCGCAATCGTCCGTCGAAGCGTTCATTAACCCATCCATCTTTCCCTCACCCCACTCATTCTTCCCCAACCCCGTATGACGTTCCTTGAACCCTCACCGCAGAACCCCAAGGTCTACTGCTTCAGCCCAGCTGTCTTGGCTCCCTCCTCGGCAGTAAGAAGACGCTCGGAGCATGGAAAGTTGGTAACCTGTGCGGTATGGTAAGAGAACCTATAAGAATCAGGGCAAATGATGCAAAGTTAGAAGTAAGGTAATTTTCAGTAAAGTATTGTAAAGGAGAACAATATAACTAATATAATAGTTTTTAAAAAAAACAACAGTTTAACAAGTCTTGATCAATGTGCTTGGTAACAACAGAGGTATGATAGGGTAAATTAAGGCATGGTATACATATGCGGTGATAAGGTAAGTGACATAAGATCAGACAAAGGGTGGTAAATTCATCACAAAGATGATTGACGTCACCCTCCTCGTTTTTCCAGGCGTTTGACTGGCACTACCAAATGTGGGGCAGTGGTAGAGTTAAGATGTTCTATGTAACATACGGTAAGCGCTAACTGATTAAGTGCCTTCATCGTTGATGGACTAATGGATAACTGGCCTCAAACAGTGCGAGAACAGAACCAAAGCGAAATATCAGAGCCACAATTCTTTAATTACAGGGTGTCTGCTTATCTGTCTGATTGACCTGTTGTGTCCTTATGCCTGTCTGTCCTTCTCCTCATGCCTATCGATTTTTTATTGATTTGAGCGCCTGTGAATAAGCTGGTTCCCGCGACTTCGCTTTTGTGGGCGCTGTAGAAATGTTGAGGGGCTGTCCGTAGTAGTTTTAGTTTAACGACACTGCGGTAACAAAGGTGATTAGCGTCGCCCTCCTAATGGGTCCAAGGTTGGGACTGGTTCACTGGTATACTGTCAGAGCGCTGCTTGCAGAGGATAATATTATACCTGCCTCTGTCTGTTTTGTCATTCTGTAAGTCTGTCAGTTTGCATGTTGGCATGCGTCTATATGTTTGTCTTAGTCTGTCTCCAACTGTATTTAAGTACATCTATGTACGTGTGTGTTTGTTTGCCTGTACCTTGCTTGTGCGTTTGTATGTGTGCGTGCGCGCGCGTAAATATTCATTAGCCAGAGATCTAATACCCTTCCGCGGAATATAAAAGACGAAATTGCATCTTTCGCTCATCCATACCGGAAGTCTCCAGAGAGCCTTCCCACAAAGCCTCGCGGTTTAAATATGGCGTCTGTTATTGCTGGCTTTCTATAGCAGTAAGAATTCGCATCCGGTTCGCATTCGTCGCCGGGCGCCATTGCGAACGCATGGCATCCTGGGAACGGACTATATATTACGTCGGTCTCTCGGAGACCGCAAAACTCTAAAACCACGATTACGAACAACCGATAACGCTGAACGAATATTGAAAGGTCGCCAGTTTGTATATTTTGTTAAGTATACAAATTATCAATGACCAGGTTTAGTCCAACTACTCAAAGCAGTGGCGTCGCTAGGAATAGAAGCCAGAGGAGGCAGATTGGTCATGATTCGGATAAGAGGGGGGGGGGCTCCTATATCTCCTCTCTAACCCCAAGATTTATTTAAGCAACAGTGTAACAATATTTATGAGCTGGTGAAGATGTCATCATAATCATGTAAAAGTGGTACTGTTCAAAGCGGGAGGTGATCACCGGGGAATGACTATAGCAAGCTGTTTGCAGTCTCTGCGGTGGCGCTGTCAATGTCGGGCTGGTCAGGTCATTTTTCACTGGAAACAAACATTACAATACAAAAAGAATTTGAAACCCAGGAGAAGCCCAGGGGAGGTATGCGCCTCTGCGATTCAATGAGCATCGCATATACTATGCGAGCCCAGCGGGTCTCTTTGAAATACTCAATAGCCTATACTGAACTCTGTGAGTACCAAACGAATAGCTTATTCAACCCATGAAATGGTGGCATTATTGAAGGTGCAGTTCAACTGGGTCAAAGGTGGCGAACCTGTTATGAGTGCATAGCAAAATTGTCGCTAAGTCATTGAAAAACTGGCCTTGTTTGCCCATCGGAAACTTGCCGTATAGGTCTAAATTACTTATTTCATTTACGTCTTACTTTACCAACACTGAAATACAAGACATTATTTTGGAGATGTCCTCAATGAATGCGTTCAAATAAAAACTAGGGCTGCGGAAATCGACGATTAATTAATCGATTAATCGTTAATTTATTTTAACGATTAAATTTTTAAAAACGATTAATCGTTTTGATTTTTCTACTTATCGCTGACATGTACCGGAAGTGTAAAAGCAACAATAAAAGCATGTAAACATTGCAATACGGCGGCGGATAGTAATCGAGCTATCAAATATCAACATATATCAGGTCGATTACATGCACATTTTGGATTTTAATTGTTGGCTCACGGAAATATCGACGATGCTGATAACGTTTATTGCATTCATTGCGACAAATCTTTTGCAAATGACTGGAGGAAGGAGAGGGGATGTAAATGAAAATTAAGCCTTCATCGGAAGAACAGCGGAAGTCCATTTTTGTTTTTTTATATATTTCCCAAAATTTCTTAAACTTTACAGATATAATATATCTGTAGACTTTAAAAAATTTGTAAGGTATACATATATAATATCTGTATACTTTAGCAAATTTTCAAGGTCTACGGATATATTATATCTGTAGACATTAAAAAATTTGGGGGGATATATCAAAAAAAGGACTTCCCCTGTTCTTCCGATGAAGGCTTCAAATGGTTTCATGTTTGCATAGCATTTCAATATGAGTAAGAAAACCATCTCTGTTATTTCCTGCTTGTGACTAAATTCAGAAACTGAGAATTTTAATTGAAGCGTCATTAATTTGTCTGACAAATGTAACTATAAAAGTTTTTGTGATTTAATCAAAATTAACTATTAATTTATCGTTAAATTTTTCAAAAGTTAACTATTAAAATCAGATTAATCGTTATCAGCCATAATAAAAATCCTTCATAATAGAAAATGAGGTTTCATGGATTGAATAATTATGTGCGTCGAGTTTGAAAATTTTGGTGCGCTCTTAATTCCGCTGACCCAGGGGCGTCCAGATAGGAGGGTCCGTAGGTAAATGCCTCCAATTTCAAGTAGGGAGGGGTATTTTTTGAGTCTTAGGGGGTGTGGGGAATATCTTGCCTTTCTGACACTTGGGACCTGGGGTTTACCTCCATTACTCAGGGGATCGACCCCTCTGCTCTGACCTAAGGTCGTGCTAGTGGTCATCAGGCTGAACAGTCAGCAGTAACTAAGTACAGGGTTCGATACACCGCCATGGCGGACATTTCTTTCAAAGGTTCGGCCCCGCTTGCATATGTGCATCCTAACCAACTGAGGTAGATTAAGTACATTGACAATGCACTGTCGGTGGGAGGTAGTCTGCGAGGGAGTCGATTGCATGACCACCCTTGTATATGTCGAGGCTAAGAAGAATAAGGTCGCCACCATTTCTTAAGCTTATCTCTCGGACTAGCTAATGCAAAGGTACTACTAATAATTATAACAATGACATAAAATGTTACACGTCATAAATAATATATAGATGAATTAAGATATTAAGGCAAAACGTCCTAATATATACAATATGGCCGACGTCACGTGACGTGTTTGCACAATTTCAAAGAACCCGGACGCTGTCGTCGTCGTCAGCTTCGTTTCTACTTTTAGCACGAATAGCCCGGATGTTAGCCCGAAGCATAAATCCGCGGGAAAATCGAGCCAGCAATTTATGTAGCGCTGCGACCATTCCCTCAGCGGACAATGCGGAATCGACGTCATACGGAGGATTGACGGAAGGATTGACGGAATCGAGAGAGGCGGCTTCAGGTTGATCGCTTCCATCGCGATCGGAGGTGGGTTGGAACGGGGAGATTGGGAGAGAGGTCACGGGTCAGAGGTGGCGGTCGATTGCATCTGTCTCCCGGACGTCGGGAGACAGGGATATGATGGGGTGGAGGCGGGTGAATGGCGGGAGGATGGATCAACGCAGCTGCGTAGAATAGTAACAGGTATTCGAGAGACTGATGGATGGATTAACGAATGGACGGATGGATGGATGATCAGATGGATGAGTTGGTTGGTGGATGGGTGGGTGAATGGATGGATGGATACATACATAGACAGATAGATAGATGGATGGATGGATGGATAAATAGATAGATAGATAGATAGATAGATAGATAGATAGATAGATAGATAGATAGATAGATAGATAGATAGATAGATGGGTTGATAGATGGATAGCTGGATAGATAGATAGATAGATAGATAGATAGATATATGGACAGATGGTAGACAGATATATAGATAGATATATAGATATATAGATAGATAGATAGATAGATAGATAGATAGATAGATAGATAGATAGATAGATAGATAGATAGATAGATAGATAGATAGATAGATAGATAGATAGATAGATAGATAGATAGATAGATAGATAGATAGATAGATAGATAGATAGATAGATAGATAGATAGATAGATAGATAGATAGATAGATAGATAGATAGACGAGTGAACGAATGGATGAATGAATGGACGAATCAACGGACGATGGATAAGCGGATGATAGACTGTTGAGTGAGTGTGTGGAATGGTGAGTGAGTGAAAGGAGGGGCGAATGGGTGGAGCAGTGAAGGAATGAAAGAGTGGATAAAGTGGTTGGGTTGATGAAGGTGCGATGAATTGAATGGAGGCTGAAGAAGGGAGGCGAATGAAATGGTTTCATATGCACCAACGCCATATATAATTATATATATCATTATATATATAAATATATGGGCATGTATAATATATATATATTATATATATATATATATATATATATATTGTTAATATAGGCTGGCGGGTGAGATTCAATTACAATAAGGGCTCATTGTAGATTAGATGTAAATCTCGGTAAAGACTTTATCCTTCAGTACAGAACAAATTCAGCTCATGAGATTTCATATGATTAAGACAGACGCCACACGATTTATCCGATTCTGTATTTTATATCACACTGTATCTGATACATTTTTATTATATTAGATTTGATTATAAACCACATCATCGCAATCACATAATGTGTTGTAATGTAATGTCATGCGTGTAATGTAACGTCATGTCATGTCATATAGATTAGACTATTTCTTTGATTAACTTCAATTAGAACCGACTAGATTAGATAAGATTACTAAGATTGTAGTCCTATTAGGAAAATTAGATCGGAATAGATCAGACTAAATCTAATTAGATGCGATTTATTTTGTCAGGTATGATTCGATCATAAATCAAACCACTACTATGATTAGATCGAAGAAGCTTCGATCGGATCGGAGAGGATTAGAATTGATCAAGATCTGATCATGGTTGAGGCGAAAGATGTAAAGAATGATGGACGACATCAAGTCGCGACATCTTCCGGAGAGACTCGGCATCCTTCGGCTAAATCCGTCGCTTGCGTGACTTCCGTCCATGGTTTTTAATCGACGCCTCTTTCATGCTGCGCTTCATCGGCGCCCATATTTATCGACCAATCTTCGGCTATTTTCGAACCCCCATCGGAGTTTTCCGATAGCACTAACCCCAAAAGCCGAACCGCTGGCTGGATCAATGGCTGCTGTAATAGGAGAACGTTCAGCCGCTGAGCAGTTAGCCGCTGAACGCCAAACCAATGAGATCCAGCCGTTGATAGTCCAGACGCTGAGATTCAAGTCGCTTGGAGTCCAACAGCGCAATGTACAGCCGCTGAGTGTAAGGTTGGCATTTGAAGGTAGAGTTTCAGAATTTCTGAACTTCAAACTCCAGTAGATATAATTGTTTCTGATATAACGTTTTACTAACAAAAGTAACAAACTCTCTGACAGCATGAACATTTTAATAAAGAGACAATCTGAATCATTGTCAAGTAAACCTCATTATCCGACAGTTCTATAGCTGGTAAACTGGTGTTGCGCGATGTCTAACGATTACTCTCGAAAAATAATATAGCATATGTTTCTGGGAATTCTTCTCGAGTAAATATTCCATTATCCACTGACATGCAGAAAAGCTTGGCTGCTAGAGTCGTTACATTTGAACTAATCATGTGACTTCTACATGAAACGTCGTTATAGCAAAGCGCAAGGCATCAATTGTCAACGGCCTCTATTTATTTTATTTTTATTTATTACCGAAATTTGATATCGCCCTTCTTCCAACATTTTTTGCTCAGAAGTGCACTCACACGCCTCGTACTGCAGAGCAATTGTGCGCGAAGGAGTTGCTCAAGGTCCCTACACAGTGACTCCCCGGACGAGGGTCGAACTCGCTTGCTCAGCGCACACTGAACGTTACGGGCTGAACACTCTAACCGATCGGCCATTGGGCCTCTATAGTGAGAACTTGGTCACAAGTAGCATTATAATAGAGAATCAAGGTCTAAATTCCAAAGGTCAGAGTATGCAGAAGTCAGGCGGCGGTGAAGAACCAGCTTGAATCTTGCTTGGGTCTAGATTTAAAGTATGAAACAGAGACACCTAAACCGTAAACGTAATGCCGAGATTAATACATCGCTTTTAAACAAAGCGAGGTCTTAAGTATTATTGGGTATTACAAATTGCCAATACTCACAATTGTTTTGTATTGTACTCCGTTTATTTTGATAATCGCATCATGGCTTTCAAAACGCAGCCATTTACAAACTAACAAGCTTATTGCTTTAAGTCTAGGAGAGCCACACAACTGGACAACGCTACAGCCAAGCTTCTGAAATTCACTGGAATATCAGCTATAACTGGTTGTCACATTATCATAGACGTGGCAAACTCCATCACGGTCCACTGCAGTGCCATTCCCAAGCCTGGATAATAGGGGAGGGCGACGCTGATGATCTTTGTTATCACATAGTGTCGTTAACAGTTAAACTGAAACTATTACTACTATCGACGTGGCCTGCCTGCTGTGAAGGTTTTCGGTCAATTGGTTAAAAAAACTGGTCGATATGAAGCGGCTCAAAGCTGAGTAATATTGCGTTTTGGGACAATTTCTGTTATCAATTTATATAAACGATTTGTCAATGATCGACGGTTACTGATATCATATAACTTGCCGATGTGAAGCCTGTTGATTCCCTGGAGAAAAAAGCAAATTCGAAATAACATCGTTTTGGTATAAGACTAGCTTGAAACATGCGCTACATGCCGTGGTGGATTCATCGACCATTTTTGCCTGTCCCTTGACACCAGCTGCAGCGCGGTCTGCTTTATAAGCTCTATTATTATCGCATGACGATTGTAATTTTGCTGCTGTCAACGAATCAATAAACCGCTTAATCATTCGTTTATTCATATATTCATTCATCCATTTATTCATCCATTTATTCATTCATATATTCATTTATTCATTTATTCATTTATTCATTTATTCATTTATTCATTTATTCATTTATTCATTTATTCATTTATTCATTTATTCATTTATTCATTCATCCATTTATTTATTCATTCAATCATTTATTCATTTACTCATTTATTCATTTATTCATTTATTCATTTATTCATTCATCCATTCAATCATCCATTCATTCATCCATTCATTTATTCATTCATACATCTATGCATTTACTCATCTATTCATTCACTCATTTATTAATTTATTAAGTAGATAATTTATTAACTTATTAATTTAGTAATTAATTCATTTATTCATTCCCTTGTTCATTCTTTCATTCATTTATTTATTCATTCATTCATTTGTTCATGTAATCATGTTTTTTCATTAATTTCATTTGTTCGCTTATTAATTTATTAATTTATCTATTCCTTGATTCATTCTTTTCATTCTCTCATTCGTTCATTTATTTCTTCATTCATTCATTCACTCACTCAATCATTCACTCGTAAAACTCTCTCCGAACTTTTTTACGACACCAGTGTGTCTCTTCCTACCAGAGACCGTAATTTGAGGACAGATGCGTACAAAAGCGGTATTGCATCAAAGACTCCGACTGCGGCGCTTCGAGAAACATAAAGGCCAACCAACGGGTGGCATGCGCAACATCAAAGCCGCCGACCGACTGGACTACGCGACACTTTGAAGCGCTAGGCAGAAGGAGCGAATTGGCTTTGGTAGTCGGATCATCAATTCGTTTTTACTGTATTTCAAATCAAGATGGCTCTGGAATTTCTTGACAGTCGGTGGTTAAGAGAATGATTAATGCTATGCTGAAAGCTGTGTTATGCTATGCCATGTGAGGTTATGCTATTGCTGTGCTATGCTAAGACATGCTGTCACACGAGGATATAATGCTTACGATTCAACTACTACTTTTCGTCTACACACTAACCGATACAGTGACGACTGAACATTTCGACGCTCTGTCGTCTAAAGGTTAGTATAACACATAAACAGCAACAACAAATGTCGTGTCGTGTCGTGCCGTGTCGTGTCATGACAT
This sequence comes from Bimastos eiseni, assembly GCA_959347315.1. Taxonomy (NCBI): domain Eukaryota; kingdom Metazoa; phylum Annelida; class Clitellata; order Crassiclitellata; family Lumbricidae; genus Bimastos; species Bimastos eiseni. The sequence continues at coordinate 13,120,760 of OY365815.1, forward strand.
GACATGACAGGACAAGACGTGTCGTGTCATGTCATGTCTTGTCTTGTCTTGTCATGTCATGTCATGTCTTGTCTTGTCTTGTCTTATCTTGTCACATCGTCATCGTCGCTTCGCGACGGTTGCTTACATGAATGGGAAAGTGATGTCCAATGCTTTATGTCTCGTACGATGTCGTTAAGCTTGTGCCTTTTAATCACGGTGTAAGATATGTATAGCCTACGCCATGCTTTCAATTAAACCAGTCCACGCCATGACATTGTCAAACCAGCAGATTCTAGGTCTTCAAAGACTTCGGTTTCCTTCCACTATACCCAACATCACACTGTTCTCAATGCTGTCTTAAGGCTGTCTCACGATGTGCTCGAAGTATCAGAATTTTCGGAATTTGATGTGGCCCAATAGCTTGCTGGTAACTTTCGTCATTTGATATACATGTACATGTACTTGTTCGGTGGTCACCATTGCTGTCTATGGAATTCTGAACAGTTTCCTCATGCGCTTGTTCTCAAATGCTTGGATGCGTTTCTCTTCTTCTTTCTTTATCGTCGACGCATCGCAGCCATACGTTGCAACAAAACTAAGAATAAGATTGAAGCGTTATAAAATAATACCAAAATAGCCAGTGAATTAATCGTCAATATTTAATTAATTGGAACAGCTGAAAAACTGAGAGTTCAACCTGAAACATTTTACTCAGCACTCAAAAACCACTGCAAAACACCACAAAACAGACGTTACAGAAGAAGCACTACAGAAGAACTACTTAGCAGTCAGATGCACCTCGGTTAGCATCACCGCCAATGACTCATTTGCTGCTTCGATTCAAATGCGTGTTAAACAACTGTACCGTGCGTTTGAAGTGCGATACATAAATCGCCCTCTTTTCTTTACTTTACAGCGCCACTCACAGACTTCTGCGACGCCGAGACATTTCACGCGGAGTGCCAGGTCAACGAAGTCATCGTCATGGAGACGGCACGCTACGGTCGAATGAAGATGGGCAGATGTGTAGAAACTGCGATGGGGTTCGTCGGTTGCTTCCGCGATGTGCTGGGCCTGGCAGATCAGAGATGCTCTGGCAAGAGGTCCTGTGAGATCTATGTTCCTAATGCAGAATTTGAAGCAACGAGACCTTGTCTTAAGGAACTCAAGTCCTACATGGAAGCCAGCTACGTCTGTGTTCCGAGTAGGTTCCTTAGTCGTTCCTTTCGCTCGCTCGATAATTTCTCCATTTGTTTAAGCCCAAGGTTTGAGAGGCGTGGTCTACTGAATACCTGCCGCCTGCTAGCTACCAATCAGATCTCCCCAAAGCATCTCATCCTCCTGGGGTACAATCTTAACCAAATGGACCGCAGTGGTCAGTCTATCTGAATAGGCTCAAATGGGTCAAGCAGACAGCTAAACTTATATATATATATACATATATATACGTATATATATATACTGGTCAATCGGTTGATGTGTCTATTCAGAGCCGCGCTCTCTGAATAGGGCTGCATAGATGAGGCTCCCTGTATGCTCGGACCTGAGCATTTATTACCTGGGGTTCACACCGACTACACTAAGCAGATCTCGATCTCTCTCGCTCTCTCACTCTGTATATATACGTATATTCTATGTATGTATATGTATATATATATATATATATATATATATATATATGTATATATATATATATATATATATATATATGCGGCGTTTGATAGAATTCATCTGGTATTCTTTTCAGTCTATTTCTGACTTACACGCATATCTGTCGTTATTACGTAACTTTTAAATCAGCCTGAAGTCAAAGCCTTGTGAATCCTATGTGCCGATGAAAAGAACACTAAACGAAACATATAAAACGTACGGAGAAGTTAACCTTTTGGTAAAAGGTCATGTCTAGGTCGAGGACATGAGAATTATCAGTGCAGGTATCGATGAATAAAGAAGCAACGTTGAGGTAAAATGAGGAATGTGGACTTTTCTTGAGTTGTTCCCATGCAGCTATAGGTTAAGGTATATTTAGGTTACTAAGTACTTAGTCCTTCCTGTGCAGATCTACACATCATTCAGCGCACCTCCTCAATTCGCCTCTAACCAAGCCCACATTTAGGCCTCATCCCACGACACCTGTGCTGCCGCTGTGCACGTGTGTTTATTCTTACAGGATGGGTATATGTAGAGACAGACATACAGACAGACAGACAGACAACGCCAGCCCCATTCCAAGGCGTGCAGGCATTTCAACTGAAAGGCATTGACATGCGGTGGACTTGAATATGGCACTTCTTGACCGTAGCCCCACTCAATGAGTTCAGGTTTGATTGACAAGACAGTGGTAGCTCGCTATTCAGTTTATCGCAAAACTGACCACCCACAAAACTTCTCCTTTAAAGCCCAAGTTTAAGGCATGGTCTAGTGAATACCTGCCGCCTGCTAGCTACCAATTAGATCTCGCCTGGGGTACTTAAACAAATCTTAAACAAATGGACCGGTGTGGTCAGTCTATCTAAATAGGCTCAAATGGGCCAAGTAGACAGCTGAGGGAAATGCACTGGAAATAACAATTGAAACAATGATCGTGATTCATAGTCCTTACAATTATATGCATCTACACACCTGTACTTGATATGCCACTCATATGCCTTCGTGCCTGTATTCGTGTGTGTGCGTGTGTGCGTGCGTGCGCAGCTTTAGCCAGTACGGCCATCTTGTAAGCTGCTCGTGGACAGCCTCCCATCAAACGTGTGAAAAGTGCAACCAAACCCATGCGGGAAGTTTGCTGCAGTGTTGAAAATCGCGACTTCAAGGGATGCCTTCGTGCCATTGGACACCCACTTTTCTAAGTAATAAAAGTAAACAAATCTTAGGCGGGGTTTGTCCTAATTTGGGGTGTGTGTGTTAGTCCTGGGATGTTTATGTTCGAGGGGTTTGTCGGGGGGGTGTTTTTGTCCGCGACCCTCCGCCACAGCTTCATCTGTGGAATTGATTGGCAGAGGACAAGTAGCGCACCCTTCTCACAGTTTTATTCCGAGTTCTCTATAAAAAATACTTGAACGTTCTTTGTAATTTGGGTGGAGCAATGCTCTACGTTTGGCAAGGAAACTAAGTCAAGCACAGGGAGTGCATCACAGACGAGAAATAATGCGTCCTGCCAAAGGTCAGAAGTTTATACTCAAATCCAATGAAGAGCTTCTGACGTAATAGGGTTGATGACTCGTATGAAACGTATTTTCAAGGTACAATTCCTTTTAATATCTCATTGAACAGTGGTCTTCGCTTGTATAGTAGGCTTACAGCTCAGCCGGACCAGCTCACAGAGAAACAAACATAAACAACAGTGACCACAGGCAGCTTCCAAGATTGCTCCACGAGCCGAGTGATCTTGGGGAACCGCCGTATTTATACACCTATAATGGTCCATGGGCTGATATCCTGCATGCGTCCTATTGCGCTTTGGTTCATGGCTTTATATATATATATGTGTATATATATATATAAAGCATATGCATATATTACAAGTAGATGTATGTAGAGAGACAGACAGACCGAGAACGGCCCAGAGGCATGTAGGCATTTCAGTTGAAAGGAATTGACCGGCGGTGGACTTGAATATGGCACTTCTTGACTGTAGCCCCACTCAATGAGTTCAGGTTTGATTGACAAGCAGTTTGTCACACAACTGTCCGCCCAGAAAACTTCGCCTTTAAGTTGACCGGGGCTGGGTTGGCAGCGATCCTGAATATTTATCTTGAAGAGGCGTTATATAAATTTCATTGTTTGAACGATTGATATTTTTAATTATATTCATTCATTCATGCATCCATATCTACAACCAATCATCCGTCCGTAAATACATCCGTCCGTCCGTCCGTCCGTCCATCCATCCATACCTCCATTCCTTCCGTCCGTCCGTCCATCTATCCATACATGTACATCCATCCATCCATCCATCCATCCATCCATCCATCCATCCATCCATCCATCCATCTATCCATACATGTACATCCATCCATCCATCCATCCATCCGTCCGTCCGTCCGTCCGTCCATCCATCCATCCATACATGTACATCCATCCATTCATTCATCCATCCATCCATCCGTCCGTCCGTCCGTCCGTCCGTCCGTCCGTCCGTCCGTCCGTCCATCCATCCATCCGTCCGTCCATCCATCCATCCATCCATCCATGTACATCCATCCATCCATCCATCCATCCATCCATCTATCCATACATGTACATCCATCCATCCATCCATCCGTCCGTCCGTCCGTCCGTCCGTCCGTCCGTCCGTCCGTCCGTCCGTCCATCCATCCATACATGTACATCCATCCATTCATTCATCCATCCATCCGTCCGTCCGTCCGTCCGTCCGTCCGTCCGTCCGTCCGTCCATCCATCCGTCCGTCCGTCCATCCATCCATGTACATCCATCCATCCGTCCGTCCATTCATCCATCCATCCATCCATACCTCCATCCTTCCGTCCATCCATCCATCCATCCATCCATCCATCCATCCATCCATCCATCCATCCATCCATCCATCCATCCATCCATCCATCCATCCATCCATCCATCCATCCATCCATACCTCCATCCTTCTGTCCGTACGTGCATCCATCCATCCATGATCCATCTGTCAGTGCATCTGTATGGCAAGCAACACAGTCATCCCCAATTCATCCATATACTCGTCCACCTCTCAGTTCATCCATCGCAAGTACTTTCGTTATTCCTACTTCTATCCAGCGCATCTGTTCATTTGCTGTATTTATTAATAGCCAAAATTAATTTCACCACAAAAGATTATAACGAGACGCCATTATCGTATTATCATTAATAGCGGCATGGCTGCGTTACGGCGCTGTAGAAATCGTCCGTTTAATAATAATTACATTCGAAAGCCTTTATTACGAGACAATTCTTTGATGCATTGGCTTTTTCATTTGTTCTTTAGTTAACTCATGCGTGAAATAGATTAATAAATCGTCTGATCCAAGATTATAAAAAAACGGATATGAGAATGATACTAGCGTTTGAAGTATTCTTCTATAGAAGGATATTGCAGCTGAACTGGACACATAGAGTATCAAATATTGAAGTAAGTAGAAGACTAAACATCAAAGAGATTATGATGCAAGACATAAATGAAACGAATATTTTGACTATTTGAGCATATTTGTAGAATGGATAATGAGAGAAATATTGGAGGGACCTGGAGGAAGGGGGAGACTTTGCAGAGAATGTCCAGATGACATAGAAGACTGATGTGAGACCGATATACACAACTTATTGCAGCTAACCCAGGACAAAGGAGCATGGAAAATAATGGTCAAAAGTGTAATGGACACCTACGGGTTTTCAGCTGTCCACGGATCATGATGATGATGATAAAGTTTATTAGGTTCATTCGTTCAAATGATCCGTCATTCATCAAGCTCATTTTCCGCTGTCTATTGTCATGACTGACGAGCTCACATTACTCTTCAGTGTTTTTTTCAAATATAAGTTACTAACACTGGCGCCATTGGTTAGTTACTAAAGACGCTATCGACAGGGCTTAAAGTGTGCCTGGGCGGTCATGGACGGCGTCCAGGCACTTATTTGGCCAGCAGAGCCTGGACGCCGTCCATGAACGTCCATGCAGCAGTGAAATTCCTCTGTGTGCTTACGTTATTATCAGCAGGAACAAGAGGATGAAAACATTTCGCGCTTCGCGCGTTTACAAACTTGTTTTTACAACTTTTAAAACGATGCCGGCGCTACATGACCCTTGTCGACGCTTTCACAAAGGGAAGCAATTCTCTGCAGGCCTACCCTTTCAATTACAGCAAATATTTCACCAACAAATAATTGACGACTAAATAATGGTTGAGGGACAAAAAACCTCACGAATGATGACAAATTCTATTTTTCGCCCATTGTATTTGGTTAAATAGAAGTTGGATTGATAATAATAATGTCTGCAAATCTTGCTTCTGGCCCAGCAAGAACCATTTTTGTCAATTCAACTTCTATTTGGGCAAATATTCTTTTCTATGATCCAACTTTTATTTCAGTAGACATTTTGTTTATCTAAATAGCATCAGTTTTGGAAGAGTTTCGTTCACTCATCCAACTGCTATTCCAACATCATTAATATCACCATTCCAACTTCCATTTTTAGCGAACACAGTGGACCGTAGTGCACGAACCATTTGTCGTCGACTTAATATGTTGGTGTTCTGCCTTTGCAATTTTTAGTTCTTTAACTTTTTGTACTAGGGGTCGTCCATATGTGACGTCACGCGCCTAGGGGAGGGGTCACAAATAGAGTAACAGAGTAACACTTAGTGCTACTCTGTGACGATGTGTGACAAGGGGTAAGGGGTCGACGAAATGTGACGTCACATCATCACATCAAAATACGTAATTTTATTAAAATCATGCACTCAATTAAACAAGTTCCACTTAATTAGCAGTAGTAGTTACCACAATTAAACAACACTAATTAGGATTATGATAGTCTTTCATCGTGAGGAATGCATAAGATTGTAATCATTATAAGCTACTTAATTTTTCCATTTTTCTTCGTTATGCTATTATAATTTGAAATATTAATTTTTATAGTTAAAATAATTTTTTTTAAATAATTATAAGAAAATTTGCGTTACATCCTGGACATATGATTTGATTTTGTGGGGGTCAGGGCTTTGTGACGTGACATCGTGTTTGAGGGGGTCATGGCAGTTATGACGACGTGTGACGAAGCGGGAGCGGTCAAAAATCGTCCAAAATTGAGTGACGTTTATGGTCATTAAATTTTATGGATGGCTCCCTAGCGTCCAGGCACTTCTTTTTTGCACTTTAAGCACTGGCTATCGACAGAGACACCGTTTTCGTTGGGCTTTGGCTTCTAATATCCAGGATGCTACTTGTGATTGACAGGAATGAGTAGCACTAGTCGCAGTTTAACGACACCGCGTGATAACAAGGATCATTAGCGTCGCCCTCCTTCTTTATCCAGGTTCGGAACTTGCACTGCCTGAATTATTTCTAGTTAGGAACCTATTAACCTGTGAAGAACAACGCATCCCAACTGATATGCTCTGAGCTACTGAGTGTGAAAGTTTCTTACTAAAGGACGACTGTTCTGATACATACTTACACACATTATATGCATAGGCTATACAATTATACATACATACCTAATTGCATATATATATATATATATATATATTACAGGCTTACATGAATGCATTCGTAAACACGTGAACAGTACAAATGTGACATACATACACACATGCAAACATACACACATAAATGGACACATGCAAGCAAACATACCTACATATATACACACATGCATACATACATACATACATGCATACATACATGCATGCATGCATACATACATACATACATACATACATACATACATACATACATACATTCATACATACATTCATACATACATACATACATACATACAAACATACATACATACAAGCATACATACATACAAGCATACATACATACAAGCATACATACATACATGCATACATACATACATACATACATTAAATACATACATGCATACATACATGCATACATACATACATACATACATTCGTATATACATACACACACAATTGTTGACTTCCTGCAAATACGGCTCTCTGTTAATAAACCATTTGGTGTTCAGATCATGTCCACATGCCAGTTGCGCCGTGGTAACACACGGACAAAGAGTTCATTATGTAGCGCATATATGCAAAATCATCCGTCCTTTGTCAGTCGATGACGGATGCTCTTTGTTGGCGTTGGACTCAGGTCAACAAAATAGGAAATTGTCGGCTAATAAGGAACAGTGACAGCGTCAGTTGTTAAACAGTATTGAGGTACTAGTACTGTAAATACAGTCAGAAATGGTGCATTCAGATATATAAATAAATGCTAATATTCTTGTATATGCATGAATATATGTGTACATGTATGTATGTATTTGTGTATGTATGTATGTAGTGTGTATGTATGTATGTAGGCCCTATGTATGTGTGTATATATGTATGTATGCGTGTATGTATGTATATATGTATGTATGTATGCATGTATGTATGTATGTATATATGTATGTATGTATTCATGTTCGTTCTATGTACGTACATTTGCATGCATGCGTGCATGGGACACAGTTCCCTCACGTTGTATATGCTAATTCTCCGTAGCCAGCCTTTTGGCCGAGATTAGGTAATAGGCCTGCCACCATACAATTATCTCTATGAGTGTGCTGGCCACACTACGGCGTCTGTGACTGTACAGCCATCGTCTTAAGTCGTTCCTATGTCTGCTGATAATCCAGTTGTCAGCGTTACGACCGATCATTGTCATGACAACGAGGAGTTACGGGTTTCCGGTCTAACATCCGGGTACCTGGCGAGCGTCGTGACGTCAGACACACCCGGGTGCATCAGCCGTTCGTGGGAGTTGGAGGCGGGACAAGGGCAGCGAATCAACATCACCCTCTATGACTTCACGGCCGGCTTTCGTCCACCGCGCAACCCCGGAGACAGGTTCAACAAGATGGTGCGCAGTGGTGATGACGTCAGTTCCGGTTGCCGGGAGTACGCAATGGTGCAGGACGGGGAGAGAGAAACGGTGCTCTGCGGGGCGACGGGGAAAGGCAGAAAGGGAACGAACTTTCTGTCCACAGGGAACTTGGCCAAGGTCACGATGAAGGCTGGGATTGGACCAACGGACATGCAGAGATTCATCATACACTTCAAAGGTAACAGCCGCATTAATTATGACTTTCACTTTAAGGTAAACGGTCACTTTGATAGAAAACCGGGTGTAGCCCTGACTTGCCGGTTAAGTCGCTGAAGTCAGTAGTACAAAGTGTAAGCTTCTGGCGCATTTCACCTAAACATATATGTCAGAAAACTAACCTATAGGTTACTCAACTTATTCCTATGTCATAAAATTAACAAAACCAATTTGGATAAATATTTTTTACTGAATGAACCCCACTTCATCAAACACCGATAGTCACAGAAGAAGAAGAAGAAGAAGAAGAAGAAGAAGAAGGAGGAGGAGGAGGAGGAGGAGGAGGAGGAAGAGGAGGACGAGGTGGAAGAGGAAGAAAGATCAAGGAGGAGAAGAACAAGAACAAGAATGCACATTTTGACCATTATGTTAACAGTGAATGAGATTATACACATACGATTCAAAATACCTGAATATCTTAACTATACATAAAAACATTTCAAGCTCTCAGTAAGTGTAGTATTTTTTAATCTAAACGCTGAAAGTTATGTGCTGCATGTAAATGATTAAATCAGATAAAATCGTACTATATTATAAAGAGGAAAGTGCCTAACATGGAAATTATATTGAAATGAAACTTTATTGGTAACACTCTTTGCACCGTCTTTGTATCATTCATAGAAAGTATTGCGAGTTAATAGCATCGCTGATGAACAGTTTTTTCCCGGCGGAACGCGCCGGAACGGCGTTCCGGCACTTTTTTTACATGAACGTAGCTGAATACTTTCTATGAATGAACTCTGGAATTTGATATAAAACAATACGATTTCAATTTGTTACATTCTAAAATTGATAGGTAGGCCTAAGTGTATAGGTTTTTAGCATTGTGTCCTATAAAATATATTTTATTTTGCAGATAATTTTAGCGTCATTTCTTTCAGTGGCGTAGCGCCATTATAGAGCGAGTGGGAAAATTGCTCCAGAGTGCAAAGGGTTGAGGGTCCGATGTAAAATAATTTTTTTTATCATTTCGATTGATGTTTAGATTAAAAAATTCACAAGCCTTAGTGTCTTAGTGCGCACGCGCCTGACAAACGCTTTTTTGACGAACGCGTGATAGATTCGTGGTATTTATAAAAACGCATCAGTTTGTGGCAGCCCGCGTCAGGTCCGTTCGTGCATATACAAGCAACCATGTCAACCAACCTTCAATATCAGTATGCACAAATGCTTTCACGTAATTAAATTAAGCCATTATGATAATTGCTTGGGCAAAATATACGAATAGGTTCGTGTTTGGTTACAACCCATCTCTTCTCTATGTATTATGAATAGTCATTAAATTGTAATGTGTTCTCTGTGTATGAATTTGTTTCATAACTACAAGTTGTATTGTGTTGTACGGGCAAGTGTGTTGCGCTGCCTACGCTGTTAAGCGTAGATAGACCCATAGCTTAGAATTATGTATAGCTCTGGATAGACCTACACCAAATGACGTCACTATTCGTTGCATCTTAGTCGTTGGGTGCGTGGATCCTGTTCCGACTGATAGCGTCATCTACCGGAGAAGTTCTCCAGTTCGTGCGGTCGGAAGTTGCGCGCGATCTCCGGATAAGACTTGGATCATCCAATGCATGGGTTCTGCCTGGAGCGATTCCTCAGAGGATGAGGATGACTGCTCTTCCGGTTAGATACACTTAATAAATGCCCAGGAGCATTATGGTATAGATAGGCAAACAGGTTGCAAGCGTCTCAAGTTTAAAGCGGAAAATTGTTCTTTTGATCCCAAGAAAGGATCGCGAACGAAACCCTCTGACAATATGAAAATTTCAACAAAGCGTTCGCATGCGAATTTCTAGATAAACGTGACTATGTTCAGCATGCAATTTACCTCAAATGCCGGTATTTGGACATTCTTAGCTAAGAATTGTACAAATCTCCAACATTCGATACAATAGCTGCCGCCATTTGCATTTGCATCATCTGAAGGCTGTAGGCTTACTAATTTTAATATCCAAATCAGGCGTATTAGTGATGAAAATCACGGTTAAGCAAATTTCAGGGCCGAAACAGCTCACCCATTGAGGCGGAGCTGGGTTGTAAGACTAGAAACCACATAAACTATGCCATGATCTTCGACGCGTACGTACATGTATGTAGGCCTACACAAGTGAGCAGTCCGATTGTGCTCGTGCTATGGTGCCATTTACATGAGAGCGTTTATAAAAAACACGAAAGGCTTGTCACTTGTGCAATGATCTCTAATTGGAACAGCTGCTGGCAATTGCTTTCATGAGCAGTAACTCACGGGAAGAACGAAATTGTATACTATATATATATATATATATATATATATATATATATATATATATATATATATATATAGACAGGTACACTCAAAATCCATTGCATTAGTCGCTGCAGTTGATAAGTAGTCGGAAAACATGCACCACATTTTTACCTACTTACACACTTATATATATATAGTATTATATATATAGTATTATATGTATATATATAAATCGCTCTTGTGTCATTAGCCGAAGTAGCCGTCCTCAGTAGAGTTTCACATTGTGTGACCTCATCTTCTTGTTAATTCCTTTAGGTCCCCCGCTGCAGAGGAGAGCCAATCACCCGAGACGAAATTTTCTCTTCCATTTAGGTATGTAATCTCTGGGCAAAACCAATCGTCTTTCTTGATAAAGGTAGTTTCACCGCTTGCAATATATGCTGTAAGAGGGGGTAAAGTTTCAATATGCTGGCACTAGGACTAACGAGGGTACCGAAAGCAAGCAATCGATCGCATGACCCTCAAAGCTCGCTTCCGCGATTGGGAAATATGTCTATGGTGTACATGGCTCGGATTCCAACGGAAGCATTTGACATGACACGGGCCTATTCTTAATGTAATGTAACGTAATCAACATTTTTTACAGCGCCGCTCAAAATCGGTAGCGCTCTCAAAGGGGGTCTACATGTGACTGGACCAGAAAACAGGCAAGCCTTATGCATGGCGTCTCCGGAACTGGGAAGGTGAAATGGACAGTACTTCCAGTCTTAGTGTTCTGGAATCCGTTCTCAGCTATGTCTTATCTAAAAGTTTATTTTAGAAAGCGTTTCAGTGTTTTTATTGATGGTACATTTTAGGCTACAAGCCTACCTTTGACTTGGTTGGATAAAACTAAACATGCGAAGAAACCATAGTAATTCATTGTTAAAAATTAAGATGCTATGTTAATTTTATTTTTAAAATATGCACAAAACCCAGGGGCAGATGTCCCCATCCCCTCCGTACACCCATGTATACAGTATGCTGCATGTGTGGTGCATAGATTCGATTTATGGAAAAATGACAAAAATGTTAATTCCGTCTATACGTAGATTAATAAGAATAGACCTACTTAGGGCCTGCATCATTTTGTCTACTGCATGTGTTGTTTTGATGGGCGAAATCGTACAGTAAATTTAGACATTAATTTTGATCAGCTGCTAATTACTTTCTTTATACCTCTGGTGCAGTGACCGGCGACAAAACCTTTCACAGTCTGTAAATATTCCCTGCATCTGTGTCCGACGTAACCTCTTTGCCTTCTGCCGAGCATCATGCGGCTCAATGTTTGCCGAGCTAGCTTCGACCAGATGGGTCGTTCCCTTAACAATAGACCTATCTGATGATGCCAGATCCACTTTGGCGTTATCAAGTGTTTGTCAGCATTCTACAGTTTCCCAATGCATCCGCTTTGTGCCCCTCAATGTCATTTGTTTGAGCGTTTTGCAGCCTATACGTGTTATGGTCAATACTTATTATTAGCCTTAGGCCTTCGTCATAGGCCATACTTATGCATGACATGCACTCCAAAAATAAGTTGGGCCTGTAGTAAGTATTGTATATAATGAGTATCGCCTGTAATATGTATGACCTGTGATAAACATGGCATGTGGTACAGTGGTAGGTATGGCCTGTGGTAACTTGATAGATATGGCCTGTTATAAGTACAGTAAGTGATAAGTATGGTCTGTGATAAGTATGGCACGTGATAAGCATGGCCTGTGATAAGTATGGTCTGTGATAAGTATGGCCTATGATAAGGAAGGCCTGTGGTAGGTAGGTGATAAGTATGGCTTGTGATAAGTGTGCCTACGATAGTCATATTGTGTATGTATACACACAGCGACCCTGATAGCAGCTCCAACGCTGCTGCTTGCCTTAGGAACGAGTCTTGCAGTCGTCATACTACAGCTGAGACGAAAAAGGTCAGAATCGTTATATAAAGTCATAGGATGACGACTAGCAACTGTGCTATGTTGACGATGATGATGATGATGAAGATGATGACGACGACGACGGTGACGATGATGACGACGACGACGATGATGATGATGTGATCCTTGATAACTATGATGATATATTTCTTCATTATTACCACTACTTCCTCTTCCACTACTTTCACAACTACTACTATAGGCCTACTAGTTCTTCCACTTCTATTTCCACTACTGCTACTACTATTATTGTTGCCGCGATCATCATTATCTTCGTCGTCCTTATTGCAATTATTTTGACCAAGTGTTTAGATTTACCTTCAATCAATCAATCGGAATTTATATTGCTCCCCTACAATAGCTCAATTGAGAAGCGCAGATCTCTAACGCAGGCGCTGTATTATTCGGATATTATTCGCCGATCCATTGTGATACTCAGGCGATTTGCCTGCGTCAACATTAATTAATGCCATTCGCTGCATATTGCGTGCTGGTGTCGCCATCTATCAGCAGGATTTCGTTCTCAGTCGATATTTTTAGCGACTGCAGCTGGAGGGCTGTTGACCCGCCAATTCGCCCTATCCCCACATTCCTCCAAGGGCCCCGTCTCACTCAGAATAAGCGGAAGAACGTAGAGAAGTGAATGGGTGGTTAGGGAGAGTGCAGGAACGGATGCATGTGAGTAGATTATACAAAACAGAAAAACAGACTGACGGACAGACATAAGTAGAACAGAAAGACAGAAATAACGGGAAAGTGAAATGATTATTTATAGAATATCGTGTAGCTGTATAGATATATTGAACAAATAACAACTATTAGGCAATCACCGGACGAATAAATTCAGCAAGGAAAACATAAATGAAATCAGAGGCGTCCAGATAGGGGTGGTCCGGACTCCGGACGCATATGCCTCCAATTTCAGATAGGGGTAGGACAATTTTTTTGTCTTATGGGGAATATCTTGCCTTCATGACACTTGGAACCGAGGGGTTTGCCTCCATCACTCAGGGGAGGATTGACGCCCCTGAATGAAATAACGCACCAAATCCCAATAATCAATCAATCAATCAATCAATTAATCACGTAATCAATAAAACAGCAAAAATCACTCGATTCACTCATTGATTACATAGTTATCAGACCGAGAACGACTACAAGGGCGCCTGTTGTGGCACTCCAGCCGATTTGCTAGAGCGGTCGGCCTCTAACGTGGATTGTGCGGGTTCGACCCTCGCACCAGGAGGCACTGTAAATTGGGCCTTGAATAAATCCTTCACGCACAATAATTGGTCTATAGACTGTAATACAACAGCAATTGTGCCTTCGAGGTTCGTGTGCACTTGTTAAGTAATTGTAAGAAGCAGTTGTACTGTATTGTATAGACTATAGAGAGTGCCTAAGGTGCGAATGGGAGAGGTAATTAACGGCTTTTGCTTGCTTTGCATGTTACTGATAAATTAATTAATTCCTACAACATGCTCTGTTTGTCCACAGCAGCAGTCGAAGGCAAGAGACCATAGGGGCAACGTCTCTCATTGGCAACCCACCCCTCCTTCCCCCATCTTCTCAGGTAACCTCTCTACCAGCGACGCCACCTAGTGACTGTGGCGAGAACGATCTGCGAATGCATACTATCAGCCAAACTACAGACGTCGATGGTTCGAGCCCTCTACCGAATGCAGATGTAATCGACGTCTACTCGTCATCGCTCTGTCCGCAGGAGTCAACAACCACGGATTGCCCCTGGAGGACAACGACAACCCCCTCGGCGCCAAGAACAATAAGACAGCAACTGGTTGTCAATGAAACGCTTTGCTAGTGTGTTGTTAAATGACTTGTGATAAATTTAGTCAATATATAATATACTATTGAACATAATAACTTATCATAAATCATATATATATATAAAATATGCATAAAGATATTAATCTATAATTCTATTTATATATATATATATAATTCTTTGTTTCTATTTGATTTGGTAACCAATAAACATGAGAAAATGACAAACAACAAGTTTTCATAAATGAATATTCTGATTACACAGAGGAACCTAAAGGGGTCATAGACCATGCTAACCAGAGGCCCCTATGTAGAATTTTTAAACTGGAAATGGGTAACAATATTAATAGCATTCACATATCAGGTAAGTAAAAGTAATCTTAACTAGTCAGTAGTTGTAAGTGTAGCAATCTGGCCGAAAATATGCACAAACCTAAGCTCTAGGTCAAACGCTAACCTATAGGTTAGCATTTCATTTTTTAACACACCCTAGGTTACAAAATGTCTAAAATATACACAAACCTAGGCCCTAGGTCAAATCTTCTACCTATAGATTACCACAATATTGCAAATCCGTCACAATTCATGCACAAACCTAAGCTCTAGGTTAGATCCCTAGGAATTTCCAAAAGTTTTCGATGAGTCAGCAGTTTCGTCGAAACCTATAACCTTAGTTAAAAACACCACCTATGATCCCTATAAGTCAAAAGCCAAGGGAATTTCCAAAGTTTTCGACGAGTCAGCAGTTTCGATGATGAGTCATCACGTGGCCACTAAATCTTCATTATTAATCCAAGAATTAAAGGATTCAGGGTAACCCAACCACTTCACTAGCGATTTCTTCCCATGTTTCCTAACAATCTTTTCGATTCTAGATATTTCTTGAGTACTTTTTTGTAGCTCCTGTTCGTAAAATGAGCCCTCTATTTCTTCTCCATTATAATCAGTAATCGTATAAGTTGGAGGAATCTGGGATACTGTAAAAACGTCTTCCGTCCATCTAGGTGTGTACCCCTTTTCAAATATGTTCTTTCTCTTAGTTATTCTAACTTTATCACCGATTGAAAACCTAGGCACAATAGGTTCCGAAATCTCATCACCGTACAACTTCATAAAAACAACCTTCTCGTTCACTTTCATACTAGCTTTAGCGGGCGTCATTTTAACAGAATTATGTCTTGTTTCATTATAATTACTAACCATATCGCCTAACACTTCGATATATCTCCTTGTTGAATTAGCTGTAAAGTACTTAAACATATTCTCTCGCATAGTCCGGTTCCATCTCTCAACTACGCAGGATTTTTCTTCATTTTCAGTAGAGTACAACTCAACCAAATACTTTACGTCTTTATTATAAAATTCTTTTCCTTTAACTACCCACACCTTACCCGGTTTTCTGTCGCTCTCTAATATTTTTAAGAAACCAAAAGCTGCAAATTTTCCACTCTTATCATATAACGGCGCGATCCACCCGTACTTGGAAAACACATCTATGACGGTTAATAGATATTTCACGCCATCGTTATCTTTAGCGAATGTCTGCATATCGACTAAATCAGCAGCCCAAATTTCATCCATTCCACCAGCAATCATCTTCCTTTTTCTAGAATGCCTTACTACAGGTTTATGCAATTCATTCGCTAATTGATTGATCCATTTTTTTCAGATCGGGTTGTAATTTTAAGCTTTTTTTAAACTAAACCTGAGACTAGCTTTAGTAGGTAATATAGGTTTGACTATAGCCCTCTCTATTCTCTCCCGTAAGCTAGGATTAGGTATATTATTCAATTCATTAATCATTGCTCTGTCGGCGATATTCCTAGAAGCCGTATCCGTGTGCTGGTTGTAAGCTAAATCATGATAATGTGCAGCGTCATCGACTCTATCAACGGGTTTCGACCAATCTTTAGGAGTTCCATCAGGATTCAATCTCAAATCTAGTCTAGTTCCTGGTCATGTAAACTGATGTCCCGGCAAGTGCATCTCACCTGGAAATTTAGCCCACAGTCATTTAATACCGCTAGTTACTGAATTTAGAGACCCAACTAGATCCCCACCTTCTACAGCTTTCACCAATTGAGTCTTCGTTTTTCCACAAACATCACACGTGCCTCTAATCATTGATCTTCCATTCTTCGTTATAACATTTTGAATATTTTTGGTTTCAGTATGAGTTTTACACTTTACGCAATACATTTTAAATACAATTAGATATATTTAAAATGGAAGTAAAAAATTTTTATCATGGAACGACATATTATCCAAGAGATTCAATAACCCTCTTTTACCTAGAAGTATAAGAGGGTTAATCGTAGGAAAGTCTGGATGTGGTAAGACGACTTTATTGTTGGACCTGCTTCTAAGACCCGGATGGTTAGACTACGACAATCTGCAAGTATTCGGAAGGTCTCTCTTTCAACCAGAGTATAAAATTCTGAAAAAAGCATTCGATGAAAAAATGTCTAAAGAATCCATCGTCTGGTTATTTGATATTCAAGACGAGATCATGAGAAAAAAATCTTTCACCAGCATTTGTCGTTGAGAAAATGGCAAAACAATTGGTTTAAAAATCTGATATTTCTTCCCAGTTCTTTGAATCAGCAGAAGACGTGCCAGACCCGAGTGACTTGAACCGTGACAAAAAGAACCTGATGATTTTCGACTACTTACAGTTAGAAAAGCAGAATAAATGCGAGACTTATTACATCCGAGGGAGGCATAGCAACGTTGACTGTTTCTATCTAGCACAGAATTATTTCAAACTATCGAGACAGACAATTAGAGAGAATGCAAACTTTATCTGTTTGTTTCCCCAAGACTTGAAAAATATTGATCACATCTACAATGACCACGTCAGCATAGACTTGTCTAAGGATGAGTTTAAGAAACTATGTCAAAGAGCCTGGAAGCAACCTCACGGCTTTGTAGTGATAGATCACTCTAGTAATAAGAATAACGGAAAGTATAGATGCGGTTTTGATGAATTCTACATTCCATTATAAATAAATCTTTGCTAATTTAAAAATGGAATCGATTCTACAAAATATTGCAGACAACACCGAAAGGACTGCTGGGAGCCAAAGTCATCGTTTTACATATTATTAAGTGACACGACTTCGCAAATAAGGACGCGGTTCAATCCGCTGATACAGTTTGATAAAGATAAAAGGTTTTAAATAGCTCTTGTCAATCTGGAAACATAGTTTTCATTCCCAAACATCGACGCGACTAACAATAGCTTATCGTATTCGCCGAATTGTGGAGGTATGTGGGCTACTATAACCATCCCTGAAGGCTGTTTTGAAATTACAGACATTAACGAATACGTGCAGAGAAGCATGAAAGAAAAGGAGCGTTATGCTATGGTTATCGAAGCATACAATGTTAAGATAGAAGCAAACAGCAATACGTTGAAGACAGTTTTGCATACAGCGGAGAATTACATAGTTGATTTTTATGTGTATAACTCTATCGGAAAAGTCCTCGGTTTCGATAGACGGCGATATACCGAGGGATATCAAGAATCGGAGAATATAGTGAACATCATGAGTGTTACTAATCTGAGGCTAACGAGCGATATCATCGGAGCATCCTATAGCAACGGAAATACAGATAACATTATCTATTCCTTCTTCCCGAATGTAGGACCTGCCTATAAGATAATTGAAACGCCGAGAAATTTGATCTATCTTCCAATCACCCTATCCACGATTTCGACAACGGAAACGACTCTCGCCGATCAGAATGGTAAACTAATTAATCTGCGAGGTGAGGAATTATTGATACGGTTTCATATTAGAGAAGCTTAAAAGTTTTTGTAGTTTTATATAAAATGAGTCGATACACGAACGTCAAAGTCAATATTTCATAAGGACACAAAGCTAAAATTAAAAGATCGCTACAAGCGGGAACAGGTGTTAGTATTGGATAAAGGCATAGCGATTTAAACGGAGAGCATGTGTTAGCTCTTACCCAAGCACAACTCAATAAACTAGCTAAAGCGTATCAGGATGGGAAAGGCGTGACTATAAAAATGAGTAAAACACAATTGATACATAACGCTAAAGTCGAAGGCGGCATTATCGGCGCAATTTTACCTTTTCTTGCAACTGCTGGAAAATTCCTACTAGCTAGCGTATTACCGATCTTAGCAACGGGGGCATTAACTGGAATAGATGCGGCGGCTGGTTCTAAAGTCCTTGATAAAGTCACCGGAACGGGTGGGGCTATATATGTCAATAGTCGAGGTAAAAACTACAAGATAGTGCAAAAAGAGTAGGGTCTATACGTGAAGCCATACCAAGGATCTGGATTAAACGGCGTAGGAGAAGGTCTGTATCTGAAAAGAGATAATGGGTTTATAAATGGGAAAGGACTCATCTTAGGACCAGATTCACCATTTAAAAACATTCCGCTTCTCGGATTGTTACTTAAAAAAAATATTGTATATATATAAAATGTCTCTATTTTCAATTCATAAAATGAGATGGACGAAACTCAAAACTGAAAAATCTACAAGAACACAACCGAGATCCGTCGCGTGGAAGGCGTGTGAAGGTATGTGGGATGTCAAGTATAGGCGCAAAGACAAATGGGTGGTTTAAGATGGGAGTTTTTTGCCCAAGAAGCTATAACTTTCGTTTTCGTTTCTCGTTTATTGCAGCCATAGCAAACGGTACATGCAGTCAACAAACAATACAGATTATAAACTATAGGCTACAAAAGGCATCCCAAAAGGGATCGAAATCCCGCTAGCAGGGACACCCAAGTAGCTGAAATTAACAAGAGAAAAAGAAAATAAGATATACGTCAATCAATATTAGTCCTAATTCTACCTCGAGAGGGCTAAAATTATCGAAACAATTAAACAGTCATAAACGCAAACAAATTACCAACTAACCTTCAGCACCAAACAGAATCTTTAAAAATTAACTTAACTAAAGCGGTTTGCGAGCCCGGACGACGGGTGGTGGACCAAAGGCGAGCGAGTGACCAACTGCCCCGTTTGATAGTTGTGGAAATCATATCATCGAGCCATTTCATTTATTAAAAAAGTACGCAAATTATTTTTAAACGTATAAGGGTTGATGGGCGAACGGATTTCAAGCGAAATAGCGTTCCAGACCTGCGGACCTGAAGATTTGAAACTGAATTTACGGAGATTTGTTCGGGCCCTATCTTTTCCTCCATTACCTCATCTCCTCCTTTTCCTCCATTACCTCACCTCATCCCCTTCCTCTATTACCTCACGTCCTCCTTTTCCGTCATTACCTCACCTCCTCCTTTTCCTTCATTACCTTACCTCCTCCTTTTCCTCCATTACATCACCTCCTCCTTTTCCTCCGTTTTCTCGTGTAGCTGTAGATAGATTGAACAAATAACAATGATTAAGTAATCACTGGACGAATAAATTCAGTACAGACAACATAAATGAAATAATGCACCAAATCCCACTAATAATTAATTGATCAATCAATTAGTCAATCAATCAATCCATCAATAAGTCAATTAATCATGCAATCAATCAAACAGCAAGAATTACTCATTGATAACATAGTTAGGGCGCATGTTGTGGCATGCCAACCGATTTGTTAGAGCGATTGGTCTGTAATGGGGAGAGTGTGAGTTCAATATTCGTCATAGGAGGAACTTTGTACGGACCTCCTCCCTTTCCTTCGTAATCTCTCCTCCTCCGTTTCCTTCATCACCTCATCTCCTCCCTGTCCTCCATCATCTCACTGCCTGCTTTTCTACCATTAAATTTTTTATATTTATATTTTTTTAATTTATCTTAACAGCCTAACAGAAATTTTTAATAATCTTGAATTGTTATATGGCGCACTGGTTGATCTCTATTCATGTATATAGTTATACACACACGCACTTTAACGACAGATAGTTGTCATATACATGTATGTTCCTCATTGGTCATAACCCAGTCATAGCCAACTCTTGTTACTCCAAAATATCCCTCTAAAAAATTGGCGACCAACTTTCGAGAGCTTTTGCGACCTACATGTGGGCCATGACCCAGTTTGGGAAACGCTGATTTTGAGGACAGGCTGTAAGCACTGTATCTAGGGCCCATCACTATATTTTCGGACACCTTCCTCCATGCTCCACTGGGTAGATTTCTTGGACCACCTCCTCTCATGCGTACGTACATATGAGCTCTAACCCCGCCCCCTACAAAAGTTAAAGAGATAAAGACATTGATTTTACCATAGGTTGTTTATAGTTTTAAGCATCAAATTTTACAGCTTTAATTTGTTAACTGTTTTGACAAAATTAAATACTAACAACACTTACATTTAATAAAGCTTTGATGATTCATCAAATTAATTAAAAAGGAGTATAGCCTGAGATTGGGTTTTCGGTTCTTATTTTAATATTTCAAAATGTGGATGTCATAATTAGACAGTTATATTTGCGCACGTACATATTTTTCGGGAAATCTCCTCGCTATACGCCCCCCATACGCAAAATCGCCGAAATTCGTAATCCTCTCCCCTCCTTGCATACGTAATATGAGGATGGCCCCTACTAAATTTGGATGCAATGTCCATGATGTGTATAACCTCATCCACATTTGAGTGACCTCCTAGCTAAGGGTATCAAAATTTTTTTAAATCGCAGCCCAGGTACCAGTTGCTTCACGGAGCAGATACCCGACCATGCAGACATTGTGTTAGGAAATGAAGATAACCGAGCATTTTCACGGAATGTCGGGCACCAGAGAACCAATTTCATTGCCCGGGCAGTCAACTAATATGATCAACGGAATTTTTCTGGTGTATGTTCAGGTAAATGTTTACACTTTTATGGAATGTCGGGTACACGAAAACTGATTTCATTGCCCAGGCAATCAGCCTACATCTTTATTTAGGCACACTGGTACATGACGATAGTCTTACTCCCCGCTCCTGCAGACATCCTAAATGAACAACAAGCGAAATAATTGTACAGCATCGTGTCAATATTAACACCTCAAGGGCAAACCAATGACTCAAACAATGCAAGAAGATAGTAACACTAAAACTCTTTCAGTTAATTTCTATATAGAAAAACTCCATCTTTATTTAGGACACTTTGCATAAACAAACATCACTTCAATGTTATTAGAGCAAACTGAAAACTAGTGGTCAAAGTTTCATTTTGCTTTCATTTTGCCTAATTTTAAAGTAAATTGAACAGTGCTTAAATACATAGAACTTTGCAATTTTTAAAGAATTTCTACGGCCAACTGCACCCCAGTTGTATCTTATGATGGAAAGTTGTTCAGGACTTGAGGTGAGGCAATATCTTGGCCTGAAAAGTTGTTGTATAAAAGAAGATGGAACTTTAAGCATGGTAGAAGTAAAAGACAGTTCCTAATTGCTGCATAGTTCTATGACTTGGATGTCGTAGCCGTCTGTTGTTGGGCCATGATTTGAGCTCGAACCTTCATCTGCATAATTTCCACGACACCTTGACGACAAATTAAACACAGGCTGATTGTCAATACATGATTTACAAAGAATACATACTGGATGATCTCCACCCTCCAAATATCTCTCTCTCCTCCTTTTGTCTTTCTCTCCACCCTCCATTCTGCCTCTCTCTCTATGTTTGAATATGTATATGAGAAATCTTGGTTCATTTTGTTGCAGATCATTTTGTCGCAGTTCATTTCGTCGCATTTTAAAAACGACACTAAACTTAACCCTGACTTAACCTTAACCTAAACGACCTTTAAGGCACATAACCTGACCGTAACCAACCCTCTGGATGCTTAACCTGACAAAAAGAATGCGACGAAAAGAATGCGATGAAACGAACTGCAACGAAATGGATGACAAAATGATCTGCGATAAAATTGATTGTGACTGCAGTGCAGCCAAACTATCATCTTAGGATCTTTGAATACAATTCATCAGCACAATTCACAGGCAATATGACTGATGTATGTCCATGTATGTGTCAGTTCAAGTGTTTTGGGAGATGCTAGGCCCATGCCTGTACAAAGTAGGAGGGTGAATCCAACAGCTCCAGCAGCCATATGATGTCATTAAAGACTGGAAACAACAACTAAACCACATCTAAGTACTTACTGTCTTTCATGAGGCATTTCTCCTGAAGGATCGGCTGGAGGGTTTCCATCTGCTTCGATAGGAAGTCCACTTTCCGCTGGTAATAATCCATTGCTGCTTTTAGCTTCTGTGTGGAAAGAACGACAAACAGTCAGTGAATCCAATTAGAATCGAACAATCCCCTTCCCAATAGTAGACACGCGCAATCCAAAAGCACAGAATTACGACACACAATTAATCTGATTATATCAGGTCTTCAAATCTGAATAACCACCAAGTGCGTTCGAGTACACGTCACAAAATACATTCAACTGCATCATCATATTATAATATTATATCATCAACATTGTCTCATCTGTCATTATTTTTCCAAATCAAGAAGAGCATCCTCTAAATGTAGCCATGAAATGCATCTGAGAGCATGAAATGTGAGCTTACTTTCTTAACCTTGGCATATAAGGAGCAGGTGGCTAGACGGCCTTCTTCCCACGGCCTCAACTTACCACAAACAGCATATGGCCAGTGTACTCAATTTATTGCCACCATCAATAGAAGATTCAGATGAGCCGAAATATCAAAACAGCTTTGTCAGAGAATTAACCAAATCAAGCATACACATATTACAGCAAAAGATTTCAACTCTCACATGTGCTGTTGCAGCACTACTTGCTCAGTGGTTAGTGAACATAGGTTTTGCCTGGAGGTACAACATAAAAGCTCCACAATTAGTAACATTTATTTATTAATTATCCATTTCAATTTCTCCATCTGTACACAACTCTTCTCGTAATGTCAGGCTCAACGAGGAAGACTGGAAATACGGGAATTTCACCATACAGTAATTGAATTCCTTAGTTTAGGATTTATGTGGAAAGTTACCATTTGAACGTAGTAGCCAGTACCAATATCCACCAACACGGTCTCAACATCTGCAAGCTGGCCAGCAACATACATCTGAAGAAAGCTATTAAGAAAATATTAATAATACTGAAACAGCTACACTTTGAACACTTAACGATATAAATTTAACTACTGTGGTACGTTCGTGTCAATAAAGATCATGGCCATCTTATCCAGTAGGCACAGTGCCTACGAAGTTATCAGGGCCTACGAAACTTTTCAGGCATTTTTTAAATACAAAAATAAAAAAGAGGGATATTGACTAATTGAAAAAGTATAATCATTAAACCGTAATGAAGAAGAAATTGCACACTTATTAGAGTTTAAGTTGAAAGTGAACAACTTTTTACATATTTTGAGTTGTTAACTTAAAAGTTAGGCTGTGCTACTTGCTACTTGACCTATGTGTTTACATCATAAATGTTAACTTTGCAGCTCCTTGCTTTCCGCAGTTTCTGGTATTGAGAGTTTCGTTGTGTCAGACGAAATGAATGAAGTCACCGGAGAGAGAAAGACACATGTGTACAAATGGGAGAAAAGCTGTACGTATGTAATCAATGCGATAAACACTTCTTTTTGTTTTTCGAACAGTCGAACATGAAGCAACACTCAATAATTCACACTGGAGAAAAACATTATGTATGAAGTCAATGTAATAAAATGTTCTAGAACTCACAAAGTTCTACAATAATCGACCACAAGAAAATTCATTCTGCATAAAAACCATTCATGACTTGAAAAAAATAATGTGAATGCAAGTGTCTAGGTTTAGAGCCTACATTTAATGTTTTGTGGAAAGCAGTAGTTGAGGTATATGAAAGAGTGCCTAGGGCCTACGACGACCTTAAAACGGCCCTGATAAAGATCATACTTTTAAAAAATTTACTGGTCGTGGTAACCATGTAAAAAAATCACAGAAGCAATTTTCTGGCAAATTTAACTAAATGCTTCAGCAGTCTCAAAGAAAAAAGCTCAGACTATAAACTCCTGAAAATCAGCATAACATGAGAGTTTAAGTTCCTGGTGGCACAAAACTTTACAAATTTTAAATTTCTCACAGTTGAATGTTAAACAAGTTCATTTCTCAACATATAAATCCCAAAATGCTGTTCTAATTTGCCATAGCTCATGGCCTGAATTACAGAAGCTTTTAACTGCAATTCAGCAGATTTGGAAGCTGTAATAGAGGCCACATTAATTCAAAAGTATTACAGATTAGGTTCAATTCAAATAATTTTGAGAGGATACAGAGCTGGTCAGCGGAACAAGGATGTCTTTCTTCAGATTATCTGCAGTCATTTTAGTGAGGCTCTCCTTGCACTCGCTGAATTTTCCCTGGGCATGCTTCAGTGAGCTCAGTGAATTCTGAAGCATTTCAACATCCTACAAAACACAAAACATCAAACCTATAATACATGGAAATCTCAAGTAAGTGAGTGGATACTGTCACAAATTCTGCTTGAATAAAGCCTGGAATAAAAAAGAATAATATTGGTGAATAACCAGTGGCAAGTATGTTGTTGATATTGACATCCATCGCCAGGTCTGACTGCATAGTGATGCCCAAAATCTTTATCTCCATCACCTGTGCCTTGAGCTCCTTGTATGACTACTTGAAAAGGACATTTGACCATTTGAATCACTATTTGTAAATGATCAGTTTTCTTATCTTGGCACCCTGGAGACAAAAGTTATTCTTCACTAGTGGTTTCAAGGTGCGAGGCACGTACTAATAACTAAGAATATATTCAGCTTACTAGACTTCGATGCTATGAGTGTTTTGGATGTAGATCAAAGGCTTCTACCATGAATGAATACTGGTGAGCCTTGTACAACCCTGGCATTTATATAAGCAACTCAGTGTTCATTGGAAAATCTGGTTGTGTGTCCTCTATTAAGTAAGTATTCAATAAGGCCATGGACTGGAATGTCTATTCAACCAAACTTTTCAGTCAAAAAGGAGTGGCGGGCGGTGTCGAACGCCTCGGAGTAATCGCTTGATATGGTGACCACAAATCCGAGGTTTCGCAGCATTTTTGTTAACTATGTTGCATATTATTGGAAACCTACGCAGCCAATTCTGCATGTTTGCCCAGATAAGGCAGGTTCGGGTGGATACCTTCAACGATAGTTTCATAAAACCTGTCCAAGCGTAACTATCTTTAAAACATAAAGGTGCCCAATCGCTGTTTTCATATTTAATTAATCATCTTCAATTAATCATATACAAGGATAGTACAGCGCAATAATCATAAACCAAACCTGTTCTATCTGTTGCGACAGTTGATTTAATTGAGGAATACTCAATTCCGTTACTGGAATTTCTTTCGGGCCCGACATTTTCTTTTCGCACATGTAGCAAACAGTGACAATTGCTATCACTGAATACGCTAAATGTGCTACGAACCGTTTAAACGCATTGAAACTAGCGATTCCTAAAACAGCAATCAAAATAATAACTCTGATCGTCTTATTGAGATTGATGTTTTTTGATCGCGAAGGTCGATTTAAAATGAAAGCTGGCATTTGTTAATTGCTCATTTGCTTGTAAATAAACTCTCCTCATTGAGATTTATAAGGTTACGTTATTTAGGTTAGGTGGTTCAATAATCAATAGGACCTACATCCGCAGATACCTTGAAACAAGCGTCGAATAGTTAAAAATTACCACACATATTAGATCAAGATCATTTCTCTTAAATGAATTTCTTAAACTTGTTTCCTAGTTAACGTTAATTACTCTCACAGACTGGATTACGATGAAGCCTACATGCAATAAATACACCCATATGGGACCACTTAAATCAAGTTAAATGCAGGCCCGCCGATAAAGAATTAAAGATGCGGTCCCTAAAGGCAAAGAAATTTCTAGACTCCATGACAGGCGAAACAGTCACGGACATCTTAGACGGAAATGAGAATATTCCAAAAACATGACAAGTAAAGTGATATCGAGGTGCCTGAAATTTAAATTATGGTAGGCCCAGCTTAAGTTTCAGCTTATTATATTTAAATACGCATACATCATAACTTTGTCTTACTGATAAGTTACTTAAGTTGATTGCGGTCCCGGGACTTTTAAAGTCGCCGGGCACCCTCTCGGTGAACTTGACTACATAGTTCATTTAGATCCCATAAAACTTGAGACGAAATGAAAATGCTCATTATCGAAACACACAGATTTTTTGAATAAAAGTAAAAAGTAATGCCCTATATAAATGTGCTCTCTGTGACAATATTTTTTTGGTAGCTATAAGTTAAGAACAAAGGATGTCACGTGACTAACTTCGGCGTATGCAAAAATGGCCGGTCGTCGTGATAGAGGGGTAAGAAAGTTGTAATTATAATGTTAGATTTTTGACAATTTCTTTCGATCATCTAGATGTGCATTTACTACATACGGATTTGTCTTGTTTAAACTTGGATGTGGTGATTGTGTGACTGCTGTCGGTTAGCCAGTTTCGCAGAATTTTGAGTGTTGGGGCGTGCAGCATGACTTGCTTTCTTTGTTCCGTTTGCGAAAGCAGGTGTAATGCGTAATTTGAAATTTCTTATTGCAAGAAAAGGCATCTTGTTGAAGTAACGGTTTCATGAATGTGGGTAATCTCGTTTTATCGTCCCAGATTATTCTACTATTATAGTCTCGTTTCATCGTCGCAGATCAAATAAACAGACGTACCTTTTTGGATGGTGTGCCAATAGT